>CM069912.1:115059766-115503736 GCA_036172215.1 Camellia granthamiana | reverse complement strand
GCTTCAGCTAACCTGCAATAGAAAGAGAAGGCTCCGGCGGTGGTTCTTCCACTCGGGGGCACTCCGACGATCAAGTCAATATATCTCTCAAAGATAATCAATTATTCAACTCACAAGCTTGAGCCTAAAAAGCATACCTTAGACCCATAGGGGTGCCTCTCTTTTATAGCCAACATAAACCTAGTCCCAATAGAAGCTTAACTTCTATGGACTTAGGATTACTGCTAATCTTGGACTCCCAGTAAAATTAGGATAAACTCTCTAAGAGTTTTATCTTTGACGTCTTCTCTCTTTCTAGGACTCTTGTCCCTCATCCAGGTTGAGTTCCCTTTTCATTCTAGGACTCTTGTCCCTTATCCACTTATCTCGGATTCCGATATCTTCGGAGATAACCTCGGCCTTGCCGAGATCACCTCGGCGTCACGACCAAGACACGTGACACCTTGGCTGACACCTCGGCGTCACCTTGCCACGTGTTGGTACTCAGAAAATATATTCCCACAGACCTTTTTCATCATATACTATTAAAAAATGTCACTAATTTTTAATTTTCAACGCTAGTTTAAAAATTTTATCACAAAAAAAATATTACTAATTACAAGTTTTAGCGACAATTTTAAAAAATCGTCACAAAAAAGTCACTAATTTTTAACTTTTAGCGACAGTTTGAAAATTTTGTTACAAAAAATGTCATTAATTATATTTTATTAACAATTTATAAAATTCGTAACAAAAAAAGTCACTAATTGTTAATTTTTAGCGACATATGTAAAAAAATATCACAAGAAATTATTTTTAGCGACAATTATATTATGATTTATTTTCAATAAGACTTGATAAGAATTAAATCTAACTATTAGGACCTATTAGTAATTTATCCTATTATCATAATAATATTTTTTTTTTTGGCCACATGATTTTTTTGACAATTTTTCCCATCACATTCATAAAAGAGATACTATAGTTCAGGTGTATATTTTATAATTTTTACTACAAAATGACATAAATAATATTTTTAAGAATGTGTTCTTTTTAAGATGTGTGCTATAAATTTTTTCTTTATTCAATTAAGAATATATTAAAAAAAAAGAAGGTTTGATATGAACATAGAATATAATATTATCCATTAACAAATCTTAAGGTGTGTATTATAAAATTTTGAGTTAATTATCTAAAAGTCCTATTTACAAATGTTATGGTAGCTCAGGTCCTATCTAAGATTTTTTTGAACCAATAAGTCCTATTTAGTAAAATTGGGAATATTATCAGTTTTTCTCAATTTTTAAAACTAAGAATATTATCAATTTTGCATAATAGTGCTCCAGATAATTAAACAGAGTATGAGATTAAACCTTTTTGCCCTGCTTATTGGTTTGATTCAACTATTTAATAAAGCCGTAAATATTATCATTTTTTTCCAGTTTAAAAACTAAGAATATTATCAGTTTTTTCATTTTTAATTTTTTTAAAGTTTTGCACATCAATATTCCATCATCATGATTCTTTATAAACAAAAATTTTTCAGTTTTGCACAAAAAAATAATTCAGTTTTTTAATTTTTCAAAAAAAAACTTAGTTTTTTTTTTTTTTTTTGCACATATTTTTTTTTAAAGTTTTTTCAATTTGAAAGTTGATATTTTAAAGTTTTAAAAATCAAAATAAATGTTAAATTATCACGTTCCTTTATAGATAATCATAAATGTTGAAGAATCATTGTTTGAAGGAATTCCGACTATTAAAAATTTAATGGGACTTGAAAGTCAAAAAAATCTTAATTAAGACTTAAATGGAGTATAAGTTCATAAATTAAGACTTGTGTATAAATGTCCCTTTAAAAAATTGAAACCAAACCTAATGTCAGCACCCCATTTTTGACTGCCCGCAAAGCTTGAACGTTTTACTTGGAACACTCGATGATGAAAGTGGTATTATGCGTGGTTCAAGATTTCAACGAAAGAGTCTTGTTCAAGTTTCGAAACAACCCCAAACTTTTCATATTTCCACTGATCATACCCAAGAAATTCATCTTTACACCTTGTGCCACCCTGTGTTAAGGCTGAAACAGAAAAAACAGGGAAATTCATTGAGGCTCAGCCGTGGCTATTGAGGGTCGGCCAGCATTCAGTAGCGAGAAACACTGTTATGGGCGGGAGGCCGCCAGTTGGCCATTTTTGAAGATATTTATGATGTTTCTTGCTCAAATTCTATAAATACGACCATATATCTCTATTTTGGGGGTTGAACAATTGAGAGAAAGTCTATACACATAGAGAGAGCTCCTTCTTCCTCCTTCTTCCATTGCAAGCTACCTTTGAGTTAACCTACCTTCCTTATATCATTTATATACACCATACACAACCTTGACTCATCATCTTAGAGCCTTGGTTGACCCTTGAGAAACATAATTCAAGCTTGAGAGTGTGTCAAGAGTGAGTTTGAATATCAACCAAAGCTTACTCCATTTTGAGAGGTATAAGTTTGTAACTTTTGTTCTTACTTTTGCTTACTTCATTTCTACTTATTTCTTGTATTCTTGGGCTGTTTTGCATCCATTTTAAGTACTGGAACTTGGGTTTGGATAAGCTACCAAAGGTGGTAAGGTTAACACCCTTACTTGCACCTATTTTTATAGCTCAACCCTTAGTTCCTTTACATGCTTTTTCTTTGATTTTTGAACTGATTTTCAGAGTTGAACTAAGGCCAAAAAACATGATTTGAAGTCTTGAAATTAGAGAGGTTGGCCACCCCTCTTTATTTTTGCTTACATAGCTTTAGTATCTTTACTTTTTGTTTAGCTTTTTTGAGTTCTTTTCTTGCATTTTCAGCCACTGTTTTGGCTTATTAGAGACTGTTTTAGGGTTATTCTAATCTATTTAATTGATTTAAGCTTTGATTAGTTCCTTTGTTGTAGCATTGGTCTTCATGCATAACTTGTATTATGTTGTTCTTAGCATTTCTTTGTCTAATTTTTCATGGTAATAACCTCATTTTAAGAATCAACTTGCAACTCTTTTCTTTCATTTGAGAGTTGTTTCAATTGGTTGATGGTCATTCAACACATGAACTAGAGATTTACGCTTAATGTCTTAATCTCTACGGAGATTCATTGTCAACGGCATAATCTCTCTTTCATGTGAGAATTACTTCTCGTTTGCCGTTTTCTCCCCTTTTAGAAGACTTAATCATTACTTCAGACAAATGGACTAAAGAATGAAAATGACTAAAAGAATTGGTTTAAAGCAACCAACACACATAAAGAAAATAAGTCATCTTGCTTGGGCTTGGCCAGACGTTATGCAAGTTTATCGAGTCAAGAGTGGTCATACGCTAATTCATGGCGTTTTAATAATTCTTGAAGCATCTCTACTTCTTTTTTTTTTGAGTTTTTTCCATGATAAAGAGGGAGAAGTGGTCATAATCAATGCATTCATTGATTTTTTTTTGTGCAAATTGTATCCGAAATCATCAAGCAATCAATTTGCTCATTGATGGTTTTGAAAACAATTTTAACCTTCTCCCAAGGCTTTTCCATGACAGAAAAGGAAAAAAGGGACAAACATAGCTTGAACAACTCTATCTGCACTGTTTTCACTCTAGAACACAAAACAGAATTTTGCACAAAATTGAGGCACGGCCAGCCTTCTTTAGGCCTAGCTGGGCTTCATTGAGGGTTGGCCGATCCTCATTATTTGGTCAGCAAGGTATTTTTGCAAAAAACAGAGGGCAGTGGCTGAGGTGAAACAGAGCAAGCCTAGGACAGACAGAGCTGTTCTTGAACATTGTGCATGCGTATGCATGCAATTCTTACGCATCCTCGCTTACATTATGATTGTTGTTGTGATTAATTTAATATTGTTTATTGTAATTAGTCTCGTTAATTATTAAATGTTGTAATTATTATTATTGCCCCTTTGTAATTGTTGTAGTTACTTAGTTTAGAGAGCTAATTTATTTATTGTTGTTATCCCTATTGTAATAGCATAGTTAGCTAGTTAATTAGCCTTGTTTATTTATTCATTCGATTTTGTAATAGTTAGTTTAATTCAGACTTTTGGACTTTGATTCGCACCCTCTTGCGCGAGGGCAATGTTGTAATAAGTTGTATGTCTTCCAACCCCACGTCTTTCTCCCTTTTACTTATTCGCTTGCGATGGTTAGTAAAGGCCATCATGTTTCATTAGCATTCTTATGCTTTGCATCCATTGTCTTGCATGCATCCAAGGTTCGGCCCATCATGCTAACCCAATATCAAATTGTTCAAACTCATTACTTGAATACGTGCTCTCTCGTATGTCTTGAACGCAATCATATGTCATGCTCATAGCTAAGCCTATCAAAATACATAATGTGTGCGTTGCATTAGTCATATTGCATTAATTAAGAGCATGCATATTTTTCTAATTATTTTGCTTTGTTTTGGCTCGGCGTACTAAGTGAGTTTTTTTTATTACTTTAGCATCTTGCATCGAATGTTTGTGTTGCCATATCCAAAACATGAATACCATGAGGCTAATTGCTTAAATGATATAATTGTTTAAATGCCTGTGGATGAAGACTAGTTGCTTGAATTGGGATGGCTTCATTAATGTCCATTTTAAGCCCACTTTTTCAAGTGGCAAATTCACAAAACAAATTCGAACCAAAACATAAGATCAAGTGTTCCA
Organism: Camellia granthamiana; assembly: GCA_036172215.1. Classification (NCBI taxonomy): domain Eukaryota; kingdom Viridiplantae; phylum Streptophyta; class Magnoliopsida; order Ericales; family Theaceae; genus Camellia; species Camellia granthamiana. The sequence goes on along the minus strand of CM069912.1, from coordinate 115,499,072 downwards.
ATTTTTACAAATTAGTCTATACTTGTGTGAGTCACATAGTAATATAGCTAATAATCGAAATAAGAGCATATAATGTAAATAAGAAACACATCATGATTAGTAAAGGCCGATCTTTGATCGAGCGAGTGGGGTGCTCAATTCATGACATTCCCATCTCGTACGTAAGTTCTCGAGACTTTGGTGATGACGGACTAATGGCCTTTGGCATAAGTCTCGGATTTCCTAAATTTTCCAAACATATTTAGGTGGCGACTCTGTAATCTGGTAAAGCAGTCCATTTTTGACATTTGATTCAAACATTGATTTTCCAAAAAGAATTACCAGATTTGGACTCTTTTGTGTTTTTACTATTTCACATTGCACTTGTGAAATCAGATTCAGAACCACAAGTGAAGTCCGAACTGTAGGGCTATTCGTCTTCTGAAAGGAGCACGAAAAGTCGGGCTACAGTTTCTAGCGACTCTGCTCGGGAAATTAGAGAACTTGACTTGAAACTCATGATGTGAATTTTTATTTACATTTATATGTTTCTTTGCATTTGCATTTGCATTGGTGCACTTAAGTCACTGTGTTTGCTGACTGCTATTCCTGAACGGTTTGCTGGAGGCTCACCCAAAAGGCTTGCTGAAAGGCTGACCGGTCATGGGCTCTGCGATGTTAGAAACACAACCCTTGGATCTGGATTACTGCTGTACCGTTTGATCCACCTTTCACTTCTCGGTGTTAGGTGTGAGAGGTATATCAGGTATTCTTGCTGAGGTACTATTTTGACCATTCAACCTAGTTCCATATAGTGAAACTATAGTAACTATTCCAACTTAGAACAGGATGCCACCTATTTGTAGGATGTTGTGAAACACGTTGCTTGAAATAGTGCAGCCTAGATCATGCCAAAAATCTAGGAAAGGGTAACCCTACCCCCTCATAGGGGTGTTTTGGTTCTTATTACTTGATATGTGCTTTCATAGTGAGACTGTACAGGATGGTTCAAATCAGTAAAGTTTGAAAATAGAGTTCGGCGGGGATTACAGTTCAACTATGTGTTTTGACTGTTACGAATTAGGGTCGAAGTGCTGTCCGATTTTGATTTTGTTTTTCTTTCTTTCTTTCTTTTTGCTAGGTAGTTTACCATCATAGCTTCGGAAAGACCTGATATTCCCCAAGTTGTGTGGACTCGTTTCAACAGGTTGTGTAAAGCTCGAGACCTTGTCGGTGGTCCGCCCGTGCTAGTCTCGCTTCCTCTAGTCATTCGATGGGGAAGAAACAAACGGTCAATAACATCAGTACAAAGCACTTCACAAACACCTAACCGTTCTCAATCGATCAATTCACCAACATCTAGTTCACCCGAATTAGCAATGGCACAGAACATAACACCAAACGCAGAGGAATTCGCTGCTACGATGACTGCCATCCAAAGGACTATGGACACTGTAAACCAGAGGATGGTTGCACAAGATGAAGTCATTGCCGATCTACGGTGTACATCTGGGGCATCAGCATCAACCATGTATCCGATCCCTACTGCTCAACCAAACCCGGATCTACCCTCACCAGCAAAAAATCTACCAGCCCCAAATCCTCAGGACATATTTCCTCTAGTTCTAGCTTATCGTCCTCCGGTTCAATCTCCCCCACAGATTTTTCCTTTCGAAATCAATGAAATTGATCCAGCCTTGGTCAAGATTGCCAGATTAGAGAAAGCATTTAAGAAATCTCAGGCTTCAACTCCATTCTAGATATCGAAGATGGGTACACAGAGGGCTTCGGTTAGATTACCGGAGAAATTTAAGACACTCTACATCGACAGATTCGATGGGAGTAGGGATCCAATCGTGTACGTTCAGTTGTTTTCGAATGTATTGAGGCCCATGGGTTTGTCTCGGGCACAAAAGCTTTAGTTGTTTGCGAGAACCCTGTCTGATGTAGCGGCCATCTGGTACACTAAGTTGGAGGACTCTACAAAACGGAGTTGAGAGGAGCTATCTGAGGCGTTTGTCAATCAGTACTCATATAACAACCAGATAGAGGTAACCAATAGTGAGTTGGAGGCTACTACCCAGAACTCCAAAGAATCATTCATTGATTTTGTCGTCCGGTGGAGAGCCAAGGCCGCCTGAATGACAAATAGGCTTGTCAAGAAAGAACGAGTCTGACTAGTGGTCTAGAACCTTGAGCCAGACATGCTGCAGAGAATGATAGTGGCACCGTTGTCCTCGTTTGCTTCCTTACATGAGCTGGGGGTCTAGATCGAGAGTGCATTAAAAAAGGGCATCATCCACAAAACAAGTGAGCCTGCAAGAAGGCCATTCTCCCGGAATCCCAATACTAGTAGTAACACTATTCTGCGGCCTACAGATGTCAGCAATGTCGTCATGACGGCTAAGATAGCTGATCCCTTTGCTACTACCACCATCTCACAACCTTCACAAAATACCGGTCCATCCCGAAACCGTAGAGTCTTTACCCCCTCCATATGAGCCCAACCCATGCCCTCAAGCTGTTAATGCAAAAGGGGCATATCAAGCACCTTGATCCTCGTCCACTTCTAGACCCATTGCCACCCAAACACGACCCTATCCAGTATTGTATCTTCCACCAATAACATGGCCATCCCATAGACATGTGATACCGTCTACGTCATGAGATCCAGGATCTCATTGACAACAAAGTCATCGCCCCACCTTCCAAACCCTACGTAACAACTAACCTACTTCCTATACACAACCAAGTCCCCCCGCCCAGAAATATTAACCACATCCATACATTACTGCCCACCTTCAACCCTAGCATATACATTACCTCATCCTACCTACCAAAACTGGAGGTGGTCATTTCGGAAGGCACATACATGTGCATGATGGATCTAACACCACAAACCCAACCCAGGCCTGTCGCAGTAGAATTAGAGAAAGAGAAGAATACACTAAAGACAGGGTCGTCTAATACCCGTGTTATAGAGAAGGGGATCTCGCTCGCAGAGGAGTACGATTCCAATTTATACATTGTTGCCATCGATCAGCCAAAGCCAGTGGTCATACTACCGGATTTTCTCAGCATTAATGCTATTAGGGAAAACCAAATGGCGCAGAATCAGAATGAGTGGCCCGAGCAAAGGCCTGAACGACTTAGCAAACCTAGAGGAAGATCTGGTAGAGTTAGAACAGGATCTGGAGGATCTTTACTTCTTCGAGGAAGAACATAAAAACTGTGTGCAGATGGGATGGTGGGACCCAAGCCAGCCAAAAATAAGCAATGGGTGGTCGAGTGAGAAAGAGTCCGATGTGGAGGAACGGACAGGAAAGTCTGGGGAAGAAGAGGAAGTTACTGTTAAGGGTAAGGCTAAGGCTGCACCTCTTACTGAAGAGGAACAGGCACTGGAACAATTTCAAAAGGAAATGATAGAGGAGATCCAAGTGAAGATAGCTCTAGAACAAAGCAAAGGAAAAGGGAAAGAAAAACCTGAAACAACGGTAGGTAATGCCCATATAACCAAAAAAGTTGAATGGGATTCTAATGACAGAAAAAGGATGTTGAGGAAACTCATAAAGTACCTGGAAGTTGAAACCCGAGCTGTGGTAGAAGAAGAATGGTATGATGATGAAGCGCGTGATGTTAATATGCTCTGGATGGAAGCCGATGCCAGTTCGGTCATGACTTCGGAAGAGTGGTGGGAAGACAGCGACCTAAGTCATGCGTACATTGACGAAGGTTGGAAAGCTGATACCCCAGATGACACTTGGTATACCGATGAGATCAATCACATGACCCGGAGCGGTCGATACTTCAAACCTGCAGTGGTAGACTAGCTAGAGACCTCTAACAAGGAGGCTGAGAGATCAAAAGAGAAAGATATTGAAGAAAACATGGTCTTAAAATAGCTCAAGAAGATTCAGGCTGACATATTCATCTGGGGACTGATAATGCCGTCTCGGGAGCATAGGTAAGCCCTGCTCGAAGCAATGAACCGAACCAAACTGCCTATTGACACCACCGTTGACCAATTGGTGTCGTTGGTCACCTTTGGGGATATTACGCCGGTAATATCCTTTACGGATAAAGAATTGCCTCCCGAGGGCGCTAACCACAACAGGCCTTTGTATGTAATCTTGGAAAGTCGAAAAAAGTGGATTCCGGTAGTATTAGTAGATACCGGATTGGCAATCAATGTGTGCCCACTAAGAACTTCCTATGCCATCGGTTTGAGGCTGATTGACTTTACACCCACGACCCAAGTTGTCCGGGCTTTCGATAATACAAGCTGAGATGTCATGAGAACGTTCAAAAGCAATATCCTAATCGGCCTGTTCGAACATGAGGTGGAATTCCATGTCATGGATGTTCCGGCCACATTCAACCTACTACTGGGAAGGCCCTGGCTACATCAGATGAACGTTGTATCATCAACAGTCCATTAGTTAGTGAAGTACCCCTTCAAAGGTGGGATCGCCATTGTGTATGGTAACTCTACGATCCATCCTCCCTAAGGAACCACTGCACCATTATTGGAAATCATACATGGGGAAGAAGACGTGTTCCTTTCCGGCTTCTCTCTGGTAGAAGCTCACTTGGTCCAAACCATCATAGTAAAGGGCAATGGAAATTATGTGAGTGTGCAATCCATATACATGATGAACAAATAGGGGCATATGCCCGAGTCGGGACTAGGCCGAAGTGGCAGACAATGAGTTACTGTTGCTAAGAAGCTAAGTCATAACCCCCATGCTTTCGGGTTGGGATACAAACCCACCGCTGCAGATTGGCAAAGGAAAATGCAGGAGTTGAGAGAAAGACTGAAGGCAAAGAGGACTGAGAAGTAATATGAGTTAGTCCACAAACCTATACAGGGAAGCCTGAACGGACACTTTGTCCGCCAAGGGGAAGATTTCCCATTCTGTGGATTCCCGAAACCTTAGTATGACTGGGAGACAAAGACTAGGTATCCTGGGTTCGAAATCTTCTTCGGGCACCAGTTATCGGACGAAGAGGATGAGCAGGCAGATCTAAGCACTGGTACAAATCGAGACAGGACTGTAAACCTGGACATTGAAGATGAAGAACTGTTGGGAAAAACACTGGCTGACCTACTGATGAGTTCTACTGCTAGAGCTGAGACCACCAACTTGAGGGATAGTTTTGCTATCTCAATGATTGGGGATACCCCAGCAGTGAATTTTTCCAATCTTATCATGGATGCATCTAAGGCTCCATGCTTGGTTTGGAAGTTTGAGCAAAGCGTCATCAACAGTTCTGAATCGGATAGTGAGTCCGGATCTAATTCCACTGAGTCTGTGGAGTCGGAGTGAGATTCGACTTTCTCTGAGTCTGGTACTTCTGGGAGTGGTAACCCGGATACCAAAGTCCTGTCCAGGTCGTCTTTTAGCTTTTCTTTTGAGTCCACTGTAACTGAAGATCCAGACTTTTTGAATGGGAATGCTGTGAACTTTGCCTACTTCTCTGTGCCTTTGGTTTGTTGTATTGATCTTAATTTTCAAAATTTTGACATAAACGAAGAGGAAGAAATTCCTCGAGTTTTGAAAATTTTGGTTGATCATGAGGAGGAGAGGCGTGTAAAGCCATGTACAGATGAAATCGTATCAATTAACGTGGGTACTGAGGAAGGTCCTCGTTTGGTGCAGATCGGGTCTACGCTGTCTTCAGAGGAACGCGAGCGTTTAATCGCTTTATTAAAAACTTTCAAAGAAGTTTTCGCGTGGTCCTACGAAGACATGCCTGGAATCGATCCTGAGATTGTACAACACTGGATCCCTTTTGACCCTGAGGCTCAGCCAGTTAAGCAAAAGTTGCGTAGAGTTCACCTGAATTGGGCTTTGAAGATCAAGGAAAAAGTTACCAAATAGATTGAGGCAGGGTTCTTGCTTGTATCTGAGTATCCGACATGGTTGGCCAATATTGTTCCAGTCCCAAAGAAGGATGGCATAATCAGAATCTGTGTCAACTTCACGGATTTGAATAAGGCTAGTCCGAATGATGAATTTCTACTGCCGCATATTAATGAGTTGGTAGACTTCACCACAGGCCATGCATTGCTCTTATTTATGGACAGATTTTTCGGGTATAACCAGATTCTGATGGCACCCGAGGATAGAGAGAAGACTGCTTTCACTACTCTGTGGGGGACCTATTGTTACTGAGTCATGCCGTTTGGGTTGAAGAATGTTGGGGCCACTTATCAAAGGGTTGCAACTACCATTCTGCATGACATGATCCACAAAGAAGTTGAGGTGTACGTGGACGATATGATTGTCAAGTCCAAAGATCGAGAGGGCCACTACACCGCCTTGGAAAAATTCTTTTAGCGGATCAGAGAGTATAGATTGAGGTTGAACCCACAAAAATGCACCTTCGGTGTAACAACAGGAAAAATGCTAGGATTCTTAATCACACAGAGAGGAATTGAGGTAAATCCTTCCAAAATCAATGCCATCTTAGAAATGCCACCACCAAGGACTGAAAAGGAGGTGCATGGTTTTCTAGGTAAAGTGCAATTCATAACGCGGTTTATTTCAAAATTAACCTTGACTTGTGAACCACTATTTGGTCTCTTAAAGAAAGGAAAGAAGTTCCAATGGGACGATCGTTGTCAGTTCATTTTTGAACAGGTCAAGCAGTACCTGCAAAATCCACCTGTGTTATCGCAGCCAGAACCGGGAAGACCGCTGATCTTGTATCTATCAGTGACAAACTCAACCATGGGGTGTATGTTGGCTCAGGATTCGGAGGCCAAGGTGGAGAAGCCGTCTACTACTTGGTATGGACTACACAGAAATTGAGGCACTACCTGTTAGCTCACTCCGTAATCCTAATTTCGAGATTAGATCCCATCAAATATCTCTTTGAGAAACCAGCACTTACGGGTAGGCTAGCCCGTTGGTTGCTTCTTCTCTCCGAATTTGATCTTACATATGTTACACGCAAGTCTATTAAAGGGAGAGCTATAGTAGAATTCCTGGCAGATCACCCAGTAGAGGGGGATGAAGCGGTGGAGTACTTGTTCCCAGATGAAGATATTCTGCAAATAGAGGAGAAAACGTGGATGATGTACTTTGATGGAGTAGCTAATCAGTACGGTTATGGGATCGGTGTGTTGCTAATAGCACCCAATGATTCCCATATACCCTTAGCCTTCAAACTCCGGTTCAAAGTATCCAACAATGAAGCAGAGTATGAAGCATATATTGCTAGTTTAGAAGTCGGCCTAGAACTAGAGGCAAAAAGGTTGGACGTCATCGGAGATTCAAATTTGGTTGTGTCTCAAGCCAACGGAGATTGGTGGGTTAAAGAAGAAAAAATGAAGGTTTACCATCAGGTCTTGGATATGCTAATTCCAAGGTTTGAAAAGTTGACATTTACCCATCTACCAAGAGAGAACAACCGATTTGCTGATGCACTAGTAATTCTATCTTCTACGGTAGACATTCCATTGGGAGTCAGGATGCGTCCAATTATTATTGAACAGAAGTACACGCCGACCTATGAAACCATTGCCGTAATAGATAAGGCTTCAGTCAAGAACCCCTGGTATTATGATATCTGGAATTTTCTAGAGAAGAAGGCATATCCGCCAGGAGCAAATGCTAAAGACAAAAGGGGAATACGGTGTCTGGCTATTCAATTTATCATCTGTGGAGGTAAACTGTACAAAAGAGGCCATCTGGGAATGCATAAACTATGTGGTGAGGAAGAGGAATCAAAGCGCCTTATGGAGGCCATTCACGGAGGAGAGTGTGGAGCCCACATGAACGATGTGATGTTGGCCCGAAAAATCTTTAGACAAGGCTACTACTGGTCAACCATGGAAGAGGATTGTATTGGTTTTGTTCAGCGTTGTCACAAATGCCAGATTCATGCCAACTGCATGAACATTCTGCCGTTAAAGCTCTACAACATGACTTCACCATGGCCATTCTCTATTTGGAGAATAGATGTTATCGGCGCAGTTACACTAAAAGGGTCAAACGGGCATGAATTCATTTTGGTAGCAATCAATTATTTCACAAAATGGGTGGAGGCCCAGTCCTACTCCGTGCTAAAAGCATCGCATGTGGCTAAGTTCATCAAAAACAACATCATATGTCGGTATGGGGTGCCCAATGAAATTATCTCCGATAATGGGTCGCACTTCAAAAAGAAGGTGATAGACTTGCTTGAGAAATATAACGTGACTTTCCATAAGTCATTAACCTACAGGTCGCAGACCAATGGAGCTGTCGAAACTTCAAACAAAAATATCAAGAGAATTCTGCAGAAAATGGTGGAAACCTACAGGGACTGGCCAGATAAATTGCCATTTGCACTTTGGGGCTATAGAACCTTAATCCGAACATCTACAGGGGCGATCCCTTATCCTCTTGTCTACGGGATAGAGGCTGTTTTGTCGATCGAAATTGAAGTGCCCTTGCCACAAATTATGGCCGAGTGTCAAATAGCAGAGGCAGATTGGCAGCAAAGTAGGTTTGAAGACTTGATGTTGTTTAATGAGAGAAGACTAAGTGCATTGTATCATGTCCAGGGCTACCAACGTCGAATTGCCAGGGCTTTTAACAAGAAAGTGAAGTCTAGAAATCTCCAAGAAGGGGACATGGTACTGAAAGACAATCGAGCTCCCATTCATGACCCTAGGGGCAAGTTCAAACCTAACTGGACTACTCCTTACATCATCAAGTCAATCTGGTCAGGAGGGGCGATTATTCTTATGGACTTAGATGGCTTGAAATTTTCACAGTCAATCAACATGGACAAATTGAAGAAGTATTACCCCTGAATGGCTTGCTGGGCCGAAAACCCGAAAGGGTGACCTAGGCAAAAGTTAGAGCATGAAAAATTAGAATTAAAGAAAAACTGAGCTTGCAAGGTTAAAAAACCTAAATGGCAACTTTGGCAAAAGTTAGAGCGTAAAAAGAGAGAGTTAATACTCGAGTGAACCTAAACCGAACTACGTAAAGCCTGATTCCCATTTTTGGAATACGTAGGCAACTTCACCCTGAAGTTCGGCCGTAACTATCTCCAGTTCAACTGTCCTATCCGTTTTCTTGATCAGGTCATCCTTGTTCATCATTTATTAGTTTGGTTGTGCTCTTTATCTCAGGAAGAAAAATTGAGTACAGTACAGAACGACAGTGATATGCAATCAGGGGCAGTTATGATTTCTTTTGATTCGGGCTTGTACATCTTGAGGATCGACTCTGCGCGTGTTAGGAGGTGATCATTTCTAAAAATTGTTTTAAAAACTTTTAATAAAAGTTGATTTTGTTCAAGATTTTACCCTTTTACAATTTGGACCATTCGAAAGGAAAATTTTCAGTACTCGCAACTTTAATTTTATTAATTTCAACACAAGTACATTCTCCAAACTCTTTGATTCAGATCAAAGTTGCCTTTTACATCTTAAACTTGAAAAGAAAATATCAAAGCAGTAAAACTAGGGGCACAGTTAAGTCAAGTGGCTCTATACCAAAGATGGCCTAACCTCTGCCTCTTCTTTAAGCGAAGCCAAACACTCCTTAGATAGGGGGTAACTGAAACTAATAGCAGGGGCCAGAACCTTTCTCGTCCTCCAAGCCGCAAGATACCGGGGCAGGTACGAGGTGTGAACTAGAAATAAAGCTGTGTATTTCACTCCCTCATTTGGTCTGATCTGATCATGCCCGAACTAGCGTCGGAACTGGAGATAAAAATGGAATACGCAATGTGTGAGGCTAATCAACCCTACACCCGACTGTGGAGACATGCTGTAGCTCATCTCTACCAAATTAAGCCAAGGACAAAGCCAAGTTATGTCAGCTATGGACCAGCTGCACATCCAATCACACCATAAACCCTTTGAGGGGAATTCTACTAGTCGTTGACGAAAGAAGTAAGCTCGAGCCAAATACTCGGGACGAGGAGCAACTACTTGTAGTTTATCCATAAGCTATACCTAGAGTGGGATGAACATAAGAAAGATTAAAGAATAGAGAGGTGTAAGATGAGAGAAAAGGAAGGAAAGGGGTTTGAAGAGAAAAACAGAGAATGAGTGTTGAGTGCTCCACCGAAACTAAAGGCAAGGAGGAATTGTGCAAAAAGACATAAACAGAGAGCATGTTGCCGGCGGCTTCGCCAAAGAAGGTCACTTCTGTCTCCAATAATGGAAAATTGATGAACTAAACCGGGGATGTCTAGCTCTTCATCATGTGCCAAAGACCGAGCGTTATGTAATATTAACCCACACATCCGTCCCAAAGCTTGGGCATGGCCAAAACGAGGCTGAGGTATGATTTCTTCGTCGTGCCGAAACTCCATCAAGGCTTGAAATTCCTCGAGTGTCAGACACACCTCTTGTGATTCAAATTGCAACACATATGTGATCGGATTCTAACATTGAACAGCAGCATGAATGAATGGAAAGCAAAGAGAAGTGCAACTCAGAAGAAAAAGGGCATTTAGGCCAAAACCGCGAAAATTCACCTTTTCCGAGCCGTCCTAAGTGGCTATCCAGTCTCGGAGCATATTGATGCATAATGTCTCCATTTTGAAAGCAAAACATCAAAAACTTGCTATTCTACCAAAAAAATAGCATGGGAGCCTTATTTATAGAGGATAAGAAGGAACAGTGCATGACAGCTGGGCAGCACTGACCGACCTCACATTGAGGCCCGGCCGTGCCTCAGTGAAGCCCGGCCGTGCATATTTAGGCCTGGCTGGGTCTAAATGATGTTTCAAAATTCGTGCAGTTGCAGGAAAGGCCAGCCTTTGCCATGACATACCATAGTTGTATTTTGAGTCTTGTTTTGTTTGTACCAAGTGTTTTTTGGAATTTCTGAGTTTTTTTTTTTCTTCCTATTATCGAGTTGTATTTCATAATTTTGTCCGGTTATGGGTAGTTATCCGATTCAAATGAATGCAAGAACAAGTCTTATGTGAAGTTATTGTCACGACCCAAACCTGCCCCTAAAAGTTTGGTCCATGACCGGCCTGTACTTAGGTCTCAAAACAAAATTTCAAAATAATATTTATTCAAATATGGGGTCTTAAGCGGAAGCAGATACCAAAAATAATAACCGAACATCCATTGAGCAGTGCTTAAATGCTAGGATCTTAAACATTATATCATATATACAAATATCACATACGCAGTTCATGTATATACATCCTAAGACATATAGCTATAGGCAAAAGTTCACAACCCAAAATTTACATATGAACCTAGTGCACATCAAATGCCATCATAGCCTGAACAAAACTAAGCCTGGTGAATTATACTACGTCGCTACATGGAGTGTCATGACCCGAACCCGCCCCTATGGATTAAGGTCATAACCGGCCAGTAATTAAGGGATTACTTATGGCCTCAAACCAAATAAAACATATCTTATTAGAGTTGAGGGGCCAAAACGGAAGCAACTTACAAATTGCCCATAGAGCTGTGCTTACATGGTGTAGCAAAATCATTCCAAAAGTATTTTATAATAACTCACACATACTCATAGAGTTAATCTATATCTAGGAACTTTCATTCATACAGTCAGCCAAACAAAACGTATATACAAAGGTGAGTCAACGTTTTTGCCCACATAGCAAAGATATAATAAAAGAACAAAAGGGTGAATACAAGTCTCGTGCGTGAGACATTAGGGCTGACTTCTCAAAACTTTGACTGTTTCTCACATACTTCACCGAGGCTGGGTTTGAACATCTCTTGGCTCACCTGTATACACATGAATGAGAGTGAGCAAAAGTCCAGTGAATAATATCAAATAGTAAAGGTACATGAATGAAATTCGAAATAGATATACATATATCAGACGGCCTTGGACCCATTTATGATTCTATCTAGTACATTAAGCGACTTCAAGCCCGAACATATCCAACGGCCTTTGGCCCACTTTGTTTTTAATAGACGGCCTCGGGCCCAATTCATTCATGTCCGACGGCCTTTGGCCCAGTCACTCATGTCTAACTGCCTTTGACCCAATCATTCATGTCAAACGACCTTTGGCCCAATCATTCATGTCTAACGGCCTATGGCCGAATCATTCATGTCAAACAGTCTTTGGCCCAATCATTCATGTCTAATGGCCTATGGCCCAATCATTCATGTCAAACGGCTTTTGGCCTAATCATTCATGTCTAACGGCCTATGACCCAATCATTCATGTCAAACGGCCTTTGGTTCAATCATGTCAAACGAATATTTGTCCACCATTCAAATTAACAAACTTATGAAACTCAAATAGGAGTAAGCAATCGGACAAATAGCATATTTCAAATTATCTTTACTAAGATATTACTCACAGTGTTCTGCTGGTAGATTCGTCCTTGTGCTCAACCCTACATAATACATAACACATATCAGGTCACAAACGATTCAATCCATTCTTAACTCAAACATTCTTCTTAGGCTTCTTTCTTTTCTTCTTAGTTCATTTGCAATGCTCAATACATGCCTAAGAGTGCTTAGAAATGAAAGAGAATGGAAAATGAAACACCAAACATCCATTCAAAATTTCAGAAACAGGGCTTCCCGCTCGAGCGTAGCTTTGGCCACTCGAGCGGACCCCCTTTGTCTGCAAAAGTACTAGTTGCCTCATTTTTGCGCTCTAGCGTGACTTCGGATGCTCGAGCTAAAAGTCAAAACATGTGTTCGGACGCTCGAGCGTAACTACTCCCGCTCGAGCGGATATCAATGTCTGCAAAAGTTTTGGAAGCTAACATTTCAGGCTCGAGCGGCGGTTCCCCCGCTAGAGCGGACATGTCGAATTCTGGAATTTCCAGAATTGTTCTTAAAGCTCAAACTTGATGTTCAAAGGTTCAAAGCTCATGTTTTTGACAAAAAACAGGGAAGGACATCATATAACACAAGAACATGAGTAATTTAGAACCAATTGACCAAAATCATGGTCCACCTCGAAAATTATTTTGAATTCTTTTCATAATTTTCAAAACCCATGTACTTAACTTCATACAAATTCCATATCTTTATCTATCATGCATGCATGTCAATTCTTGACTTCATCTTTATTTCAAATGATACAAATGACACTTATAATCATGAAACTCATGAAAATTATGCATGCATGTGAGATTTGGTGTTCAATTCTTCTTGTGCAACATGATTTATGTTTGAATGTATAAAATCATGGCAATTATGCACATGCATGTACATACAAGCTCCAAATTCATCAATTTCAACTCAAATTATGTTCTTGATTACCATCTAACTTGAATTCACAAAATTACAACCTCAAACTTATGAATTCATAACCAATTACTCACCTAGAAGCTCAAATCTTTCAAATTATGGTTAAGTCTTGAGTTAATCTTCAAGGTTTCCAAGCTTCTTGATCAAAGCTTTAATTGCCTTCACTCTCTCTCTCTAACCGACCCTCTCTCTCTCTCTCTAGAGTGATCCAAGCCAAAGAAGAGGAAATGAGCTCAAAACATTGCTCATAAATATAAATAGGCCACTTATATATGTTGGCCTAATCAAATTTGATTTAGGCTAAGTAATTAAGCTTAATTTAATCGTTCTGAATCTAATTATTTCGTTCTGAATCAGTTTTCAATTAAATTTCACCATAGGCTCTAAAAATTACGCCAATCACAATGGCGTAGTCAATTTCGGTTTTTGTGGCCGATAAGGCCTTCATTTTAAATTCAAAAGTAAAAAATCAAACAGATTTTCCTACGGTGAACAGATAGAAATTCAAAAACACATATAGTCATGCAATTATCACTCAAAATCATATTAAGCATATAATCATAATCATAATTAAGATCATTTAGCATAACACGGAACAGGGTTATCATAATTTTTCCTCCTTTAGGAAGTTTGGTCCTCCAAACTTATTTTACCATTGTCGGGAAACAAATGTGGATAGCGTAGTCGCATTTCATCCTCTTGTTCCCATGTAGCGTTCGTCCCATAGTGTTCTTTTCATTCCACTTTTACCATCGGGATGGACTTGCTTCTCAACTGTTTCACTTGCCGGTCAATGATTTGTTCCGGCTATTCCGCATACTCCATATTTTCATCAAGAGCTATCCGGTGATAATCAATCACATGAAACAGATCTCGAAGATAACCCCTTAACATTGATATGTGGAATACATTGTGCATTTGTTCGAATCCTGGTGGCACAGCAACTTGGTAAGCAACAGGACCAAGCCTTTCTAGAATTTGGAACGGCCCAATGTAACGAGGCGACAATTTTTCTTTTTTTCCAAATCTTACTTGGCCCTTCATCGGCGTCAAACGAATAAACACATGATCACCGACCTCATATTCAAGAGGTCTTCTTCAAACATCTGCATAATTCTTTTGTCGACTTTGAGTTGTTTTGAGCATTTGTTGAATAATTTTGATCTTCTCAGAAGTGTCTTGCACAATTTCAGGCCCAATTATCTCCGACCTCTGTCCAACAAATTGGTGATCTACACTTTCTACCATACAAAGCTTCGTATGGTGCCATGCCGATGCTGGAGTGGAAACTATTATTGTATGCAAATTCTGCTAGTGGCAAATAATCTTCCCAACTCCCTTGGAAATCTAAAGCACACATCCGAAGCATATCTTCCAAGGTCTGTATTGTCCGTTCTGATTGCCTGTCAGTTTGTGGATGGAACGTGGTACTGAATCTCAATTTTGTTTCCATAGCTCTTTGTAGGCTTTTCCACAATCTAGACACAAATTTCGGATCTCTATCCGAGACAATGGATACCGGAACTCCATGTAAACGAACAATCTCATCAATATATATGGTAGCCAATCTATAAGCATCAAATGTAGTTTTAATAGGCAGAAAATGTGCAGATTTAGTCAGTCTATCGACTACAACCCAAATAGAGTCCATACCTCGAAGAGTGCGAGGTAGACCAACAACAAAGTCCATAGTCACATGCTCCCATTTCCATTCGGGAATAGGAAGAGGCTGAAGTAGGCCGCCCGATTTCTGATGTTCAACTTTAACTTGCTGACATTGAAGGCACTTGAACACATACTCTGCAATCTCTTTCTTCATTTTGGGCCACCAATAGCTTTGTTTCAAATCCCGATACATTTTGTTATTACCCGAATGCATAGCAAATACTGACTTATGGGCTTCATCTAGAATTCTCTTCTTTAACTCAGGAATGTTTGGAACATACAATCTGTCTTGGAATTTCAGTACCTCATTTACCACACTATATTCCGGTCTCGAATTCATTTCAAATTCATCAACTATCTTTTTAAAGAATTCATCCTCCTTCTGTTTCTGTTTAATCTCATCAATGATTACTGGTTCAGCTGAAATGACGGCTATCAATCCGCCCTGTTCACACAATATCACTTCAATCCCAGACTTCTCAAAATCTTACAAGATGTCTTTCTGTTTAGTGAGTAAACAAGCCAAACTTCCCATCGATTTTCTGCTCAAGGCATCAGCAACTGTATTGGCTTCCCAGGGTGATACTGAATCTCAAGGTCATAATCTTTTATCAATTCAAGCCATCTCCTCTGCCGCATATTTAGCTCTTTCTGTGTAAAGAAGTACTTTAGGCTTTTGTGATCTGTGTAGACTTCGCATTTTGCCCCATACAAGTAATGCCACCAGATTTTCAAAGCAAATACAACTGCAGCCAATTCTAAATCATGTGTTGGGTAGTTTTTCTCATGTGGCCTCAACTGCCGAGAGGCGTAGACAATCACCTTTCCATTTTGCATTAATACACAACCCAAACCTTTATAAGATGCATCACTGAAAATCACAAAGTTTTCCGTACCTGATGGTAATGTCAAAACTAGTGCAGTGGTCAGTCTCGTCTTTAGTTCATGAAAGGCAAATTCTCTTTCGTCATTCCATTCAAATGGTTGCCCTTTGCGTGTTAATTTGGTGGGGGGCATGGCTGTTTTTGAAAAGTCTTTCACAAATCGTCTGTAATATCCAGCCAGACCCATGAAACTGCGGACTTCAGTTACATTTGTCGGTGTAGGCCAATTCACAATTGCCTTTATTTTTTGCGGGTCCACTGAAATTCCCTCCTTGTTGATAACATGCCCTAAGAAGACAACTCTATCCAACCAAAATTCACATTTCTTTAGTTTGGCAAATAATTTCTTTTCTCTAAGTGTTTGCAAAACAGTCCTCAGATGTCGTTTATGTTCAAGTCTATTCTTTGAGTATATTAAAATATCATCAATAAAAACTACAACAAAATCATCAAGGTAGGTCTTAAAAATTCGGTTCATTAGGTCAATAAACGCTGCAGGAGCATTAGTCACCCCAAATGGCATAACAAGAAATTCGTAATGACCATACCTCATTCTAAATGCAGTCTTTTCAACATCCTTTGCTTTCACCTTCAGTTGGTGGTATCCAGATCTCAAATCAATTTTGGAAAACACTTGTGATCCCTGCAACTGGTCAAACAAGTCATCAATACGGGGTAAGGGATATTTATTCTTTATTGTCACCTTGTTCAGTTCTCGATAGTCAATACACAAGCGCAAGGTTCCATCATTTTTTTTCACAAATAACACTGGTGCACCCCATGGTGAAGTACTAGGTCGAATAAACCCTTTGTCAAGCAGGTCTTGCAACTATTCTTTCAGTTCTTTCATTTCAGCAGTAGCCATTCTGTAGGGAGTTTTAGAGATAGGCTGAGTGCCTAGCACAACTTCAATGGTGAACTCTATTTCCCTGTCAACTAATTCTCCTGGCAATTCACCTGGGAATACATCTGGAAACTCGCTAACAATATGAATACTATTCAATTCTACATTCACAATTTGTTCAGATAGCACACAACACAAATAACCCTGGCACCCTTTCTTGATCAATTTACATGCTTTCATTGCAGATATCAAGTAAGGTGGAGGCACTACCCCGTTACCCACAAGCACAATTTCTTTTTGTTCCGGTGGTTTAAATACGACTCATTTCGTTACACAATCAATGGTGGCACAATATTTAGTTAACCAATCTATGCCTAGAATCACATCAAAATGTCTAAAGTCCAAGGGCAACAAATCCACATACAGAATAGCATTTCCAATACGCATGTCACAAAATCGATATACAGATGCACACAACACAGATTCCCCGGACGGAGCAGATACACATAGCAAATATGACAATGATTTTAGAGGTCTACTCAGTCTAGATGCAAATGCACAAGTTACGAAAGAGTGTGTTGATCCGGAGTCAATTAATACAAAAGCATCCCGATTACATATAGATATAGTACCTGAGACAACGGCTTCAGCATTCCGTGTATCGCCCGGAACAAACGCAAAAACTCTCCCTTGCCTCATGGTATCTCCGGTGATAGTAGATCTCGTAGTGTTTCCCGATTTTGGGATCGATGCAGTTGAGCTAGCAGCTAATTTTTCGTTATTCTGATTCCAATCTTTGGCTATATGCCCCGTTTTTCCACACTTAAAACAAGCTCCTGACACACGGTAACAAACTTCGCGATGCCTTTTACTACAAATATTGCACAGTGGAGATGTATCTCGGGAAGAATTCGAAGTACTCGAGGAGCCCGTATTCTGCTTCTTCAAAAATTTCTTCTTCGAAAAGAAGCCCTGTCTTTTTACTACCTTTCCAGTCAGTTGTTGTTTTGGCCTGTCTGGCTATGTTAGCTTCTGATAGTATGGCCCGGTCCAGCACCTCAATATAGGTCTCCAACTTGAGAACATTCACCCTTTCTAAAATATCTTCTCGAAGCCCTTCTTCAAAATGTCTAGCTTTCTTATAGTCAGTGTCAACCACATGCGATGCAAACCTGGCCAATTCAGTAAATTTGGCCTCATACTCAGCTACTGTCATGCTGTTTTGTTTAAGTTCCATAAATTCCGACACCTTTCTGTCACGAACACATTGTGGAAAGTATTTGTCATAGAAAATTTCCAAGAATCGGGCCCAACCAATATCCTTATTGTTTTCACGCATTAGCATCCACCATCTTCTTGCTTCATCTTCTAACGTAAAGGTGGCTAGAAGTACTTTCTGTGTCTCTGAACAAGGAAACACTTCAAACAGTTTTTCGATGTCAAGAACCCATGCTTCGGCCTTCAACGGGTCTAATCCTCCATGAAACTGTGGCGGTTTCATTTTCTTGAACTCTTTGGTGAGAGCTATTATTCGGTCATCGTTCTGTAAGTCTGGCACAGGTGGTGCCGGAGATGGGGGTGGAAGATGTGGTTTCTGCCACTGTTGTTGCCTCAATGTTTTTGCCATTTCCTGAATTAATCTTTCCATCCTATCCATTCTGGCAGTAGAGGACTCCTCTATCTTATCACCTTTCGTTCTCACCATCTGATTAGACTTGCATTATTCTTTATACAAAAGGTTCACAAGTATGCATAT
This sequence comes from Camellia granthamiana, assembly GCA_036172215.1. Taxonomy (NCBI): domain Eukaryota; kingdom Viridiplantae; phylum Streptophyta; class Magnoliopsida; order Ericales; family Theaceae; genus Camellia; species Camellia granthamiana. Next base: position 115,480,722 of record CM069912.1, on the reverse strand, counting down.
ACCAAAAAGCATACATATTCAAATAATTTGCAATGTAAGTAAATCACAAACATATAGCATATAATCATTCATCTTGAAACATTTAAGCACATTCTTGATGCTTTCAGATTCATACTTATCACATGAATGCATCCTAGATCTTTTTTAGACGCTTATTGCTCTTTGGACAAGTGTGTGAGTTATTGACTCGTGCTTTGATACCACTCTGTCATGATCTGAACCCGCCCCCATGGATTAAGGTCATAACTAGCCAGTAATCAAGGGATTACCTGCGGCCTCAAACCAAATAAAACATATCTTATCAGAGTTGAAGGGCCAAAACGGAAGCAATTTACAAATTGCCCATAAAGCTGTGCTTACATGGTGTAGCAAAATCATTCCAAAAGTATTTCATAATAACTCACACATACTCATAGAGTTAATCTATATCCAAGAACTTTCAGTCATACAGTCAGCCAAACAAAACGTATATACAAAAGTGAGTCAACGTTTTCGCCTACATAGCAAAGATATAACAAAAGAACAAAAGGACGAATACAAGTCTCGTGCGTGAGACGTTAGGGCTGACTTCTCAAAACTTTGACTGTTTCTCACATACTTTACCGAGGCTGGGTTTGAACATCTCTTGGCTCACCTACATACACATGGATGAGAGTGAGCGAAAGCCCAATGAATAATATCAAATAGTGAAGGTACATGAATGAAATTTGTAATAGATATATATATATCAGATGGCCTTGGGCCAATTTATGATTCTATCTAGTACATTAGGCGACTTCAAGCCCGAACATATCCAACGGCCTCTGGCCCACTTTGTTTTTAACAGACGGCCTTGTAGACATCCCCGTGGGCTTCACTCTACAGTTCGGACTCCCTTTTGTTGTCAGTTCTTAATCTGAACCAAAGAGTCCAAATCCGGCAAATCGTTTTGAGAAAACAGATTTTTGAAAAGAAATGCCAAACATGGACTGCTTTGCCAGATACAAAGTCGCCACCTAAATATTTTTAAATGGGGAAATTTAGGAAACCCTGACTCGGTGCCAAAGGCCACGTGCCCGTCATCACCAAAGTTGTCTTGGCTCGGGAGCTTGGGTACGATCGGGGAAGGTCAGCTATGAGCACCCCCTTTCGCCAGGTCCGAAGACCGGCCTCTACTAACCATGATATTCGATTTTGAAGACATTACATGTTCTTATTCCGGTTATTAGCCTAGAATTACTATGTTATGCGCACGGCAAACAAGTATAGACTAGATTGCCTAATTTGGAAATAAGCATTGCATATCCGTTTGTTTTGAAAAGCGCTTTGGAATTTGCTACTCGCAAGTAGGCTAAAACACGGATTTCAACGAGTTTTTCTAACTCAAACAATCCAACCTTCACCCACAGGCATTCAAGCAGTTTATCTCATATAAGCACTTAGCCACATGGTAATCATACTGTCGTGTTAACATTCACACGCATGCGATATGCTAAAGCATAAATACTTACATCGTACTCCAAGCCAAAACAATGAAACTAGTTAGCAAACATGTATGCCCTGGTTCATGTTAGAGTGACTAATGCATCACATACAAAGATGCAGTTTAGGATAGGCTCAGCTAACCCTAAAATGGCATGTGAAATGCAATCATTCGGTGCATGTATTCAAGTTAGATTTGAAGATACAATGCGATTTGTATGATGTACCGAGCCCGGTGCATGTCAACAAATGCATGGATGCACGCATACATTGCATAAGGTATGCTAAAATAAACGTGCCCTAATCTACCATCATAAGCAGGTAAATAAAAGGGAGAAAGAAGTGGGGGTTAGAAGACATACACACCACTCACGCACACTTATTACAGATTTGCCCTCGCTCGGAGGGACCAAAATAATATACAAATTAATTAACTACGCAAGCTAATTAAATATTACAAATTGCCTAATTAATTAACAAATTAACCATGCTAAGAAAAATAGTAAACCGCCTCGGGGAGAGGACTCAATGCATGCGCGCTCGGATTCCGCTCGGAATCGCACTGCCATGCCTAGCCTGCCTCTGTTTTCCCTGCTTTTCTTCTCTGAGGACTGCCAAAGCCTTAAGGATGCCTCCCTGGGTACTGGGAATCACCACCGGCTAAGTAGAAAGACTACCGGCAGTGAATTTGTGGTAGTCGGCACAAAATGAATCCACCGGCCATTGATTGACTGCCGGTCGGCACTAAATACTGCTGGCCGGCAATGAATTCCTGCAGAACCTGCAACTCACAGCAGCAGAGGACAGAATCTTGCATGGCAGCTCAATTCAAGCAATGTATGCACCAAACACATTCCTTATCATGTTTGTGACTCAAAGGAGGATGTGCCTCGATTCTCGGACCACCAATCACGCATTTCCATGCATGATGGCCCAAAGAATCGAGTGTGTACTTTCAATTTCAAATGCAAGCAAACCATGTAATCACACAAGGAAGCCTCAACCTCTATCACACTTGCTTCAAGAGGCCAAGCATGCACAATGCGATGCAATCCTAGACATGTTGGCTAACATGTGATATGGACAATGCAAGACACTTATACGAACATACAAGCGAGCATGCAAGGCAAGCATGCAAACCAAGCAAAGGGGTGGACTTAAACATGACTTAGGCAACTCCAAATAGGCCTAAAATCAGTGGCCAAAAGCAAGGAAGTGAAGGCCAAAGTGCACACACACATGCAAGCACTCATGGTCTAATACTTAAAGCATAATGGGGTAACTTTTAAACACGTTTAAAAGGGCACAAATATGAACAATTAGCATGCGAGTTAAGCTCTTAAGTCATGTTATAAGAGGTGCCAAACCAACTCAAACAAGACAAACAAAAGCATGCAAATGGCCTAAGTACTTGAAGGCAAGCCAAAAGGCATTGAACTACACTTGTCAAGACCTAACATGGCAAGAATTAAGCAACTAAAATCAGAGCTTTAGCACACAAAATCAGGCCCAAAGGACTACTTAGATGGCATCTAAATGGTTTGAATTCAAAGGCATGCACAATGGTCAAAACATAAGGCATACAACACATGCTCTCAAAGCAATAAAGAGGCAATTAAGGCAAGCATATGAGCATGCCAAAGGGACTGAAATTTCGTGTTGGGTGGTTCCAAACCACCAAAATGATGCAAGCAACACATGCTACGCATTCACATACTTGAGACCTACAAGCCCGACAAGCCATAAATGCAAAGGAGCTATACTAAGCATGCCGAAATCAATCCAAACAATTATGGACAGACCTAAAGCATGGCAAAATAAACACAAAACATTCATAAGTCTAAGCCTAAAACATGCTCAAACAAAGGCATACAACCTAAGGCATGTTAAGGGATCAAGGAGGCATTACATGGCAACTATGCTAAGCATGCATGGAGTACCAAAACCAACTTAATACAAAGTTATAACATGGCAATATAGGCATAAAATACAGCCATGGCATGCTCAACACACACTTGAACAAAGACTTCCTTAAGAGACCAAAAATGGTCCATTTCAAGGACAACAAGGAGAGGGGGTTGCCCTCCCCTTTTGGAGACTTCAAGGCACCATCTCCACCACTAAAATCCCTCAAGATTTCAGTGGTGAAGAGGCCCAAACACCAAAGTCTCGAAACTTGCACAAAATAGCACAAAATGAGGCCTTTCAAGGCCTAAGAGGGGTCAAACTTCCCCAAAGCACAAAACACTCTTAATAAACAATCAAGAGGGCCTAAAAATAGAACTTTTTTATGTTATACACTAAACACAAAAACAGCTCTAAGATAGGTAGAAATAGGATGCAAAAATGGGGAATAAAAGGCTAGTTTCTTACCCTTGTTGACCACCTTCACAAATGTTGATGTTGTTGCCTCCTTGAGCTTAAATCCAATCAAAAATAGCAAGAACAAGCCCTTGGAACCTCAGTAGCCAAAGGAAGGTGAAGCACTAGGTGCTTGTGTGCAATAGTAAGACAAAACACACACACTAAGCTTAAGGGAGAGAGAGAGATATAGGATAGATACACAAACCCTAACCTAAAACCAGAGCTCTCTCTGAGTTATTCCCTCTCTAAAAAAAATGTCTCTCTCCAGCCAAGAGAGGAGACCCCTCCCTTATATGCAACCAAGTTGTAAAGCTTATGCCACAAGCTTACAAAGAGGGCATCCCTCCATACACGTGTATGGAGGGGAACCAAATGCCAAACAGCTATCTCAAAATATCTCCAAAAGCAGCTGAACAGTAATCGGCTAGCCAAAAATGTCATTTTGACAAAAATGACTGCCGACCGGCAAAAAAGAGTGCTGGCCGGCAATATATATTGCCGGTGGCAACAAAAAGCAGCCGGTGGCCTCTAGCTAGTGCCGGTGGTGTATGGGGATGCCTCAAAAGGCATTCCCTGCCCCTCCAAGGCAAAACACAAGTGTTTGGTGCAAAACCAGACACAAAACAGTCGAGTTCAGAGATCCTGAGGCAAGGCGCGTAGCCGAGAACTCCGAGAACTCCAAACAAACACAAACATGGATAATCACCGAGTGTTCAAATGGTGACGTCTAGGTCTTGAGGATGGTCAAAAATGGGTGTCTACAGTTGCCCCTCTTTGACAGAACTCGAAAGTCATAACAATGACGGGAGTGAATGTCAAAGCCCAGAGACGACCCATTTTTGACAAGGCCGAAGACTTGGACAAACATGCACGACAAACAAAGATATGCGCCTGAAGGCAGGGGCAAAATGTAACTGAAAATGCAAGAAGCCGAGCATAACTTATGATCATGCAAAGAGAGCTGTAATGAAGCATACATGCGACAATTATAAGCTAGCATACACCAGGCTACACTACAATGCAGAAAGGATGTAAGAGAATTATGCAATTCTCAATACGTCTCACTCGGAGGATACAATACCTGTGCGGCTCGTCCGGTTGCACCGGCCTCAAATGAACCGTACATACAATATCGTGCCTGAAAAGAAAACAAACTTAACAGGTACAATGTCATTAGTAACATGCTAGTAACATGCATGACAATGCAATCGAAAGTGCGTGATAACGCGTGCCATGCGTATGGCAAGATGGTAGGATTGAACACATGTGAGTAAAGCAATGCACGTATGCAAGCAATGTGTATGACAAGGGACTTGAACACATGTGAGTAAAGCAATGCACGCATGCACGCAATGTGTATATAAAGGAACTTGAACACATATAAGTAAAGCAATGCACACGTGCACGCAATGTGTATAAAAAGGAACTTGAACACATATAAGTAAAGCAATGCACACGTGCACGCAATGTGTATAAAAAGGAACTTGAACACATGTAAGTAAAGCAATGCACACGTGCACGCAATGTGTATAAAAAGGAACTTGAACACATATAAGTAAAGCAATGCACACGTGCACGCAATGTGTATAAAAAGGAACTTGAACACATATCAATAAAGCAATGCACACGTGCACGCAATGTGTATAAAAAGGAACTTGAACACATATTAGTAAAGCAATGCACACGTGCACGCAATGTGTATAAAAAGGAACTTGAACACATATCAGTAAAGCAATGCACACGTGCACGCAATTTGTATAAAAAGGAACTTGAACACATATCAGTAAAGCAATGCACACGTGCACGCAATGTGTATAAAAAGGAACTTGAACACATATCAGTAAAGCAATGCACACGTGCATGCAATGTGTATAAAAAGGAAGATGTAAGACAATGCAAATGAGGCACGCATGCTGATGCAAATGACGACACGCATGCCAACGAAAACGTGACACGCATGCCAATGGAAATGAGGAGGCACACGTGCCTGTGGGAATGAGGAGGCACACGTGCCTATGGGAATGAGGCACACGTGCCGATGAGGATGGGGCACGCATGCTAATGAGAATGAGGCACGCATGCCAATGAAAATGGGCACACGTGCTAATGAGAATGAGGCACACATGCCGATGAAAATGGGGCACACGTGCTAATGAGAATGAGGCATACATGCCGATGAAAATGAGGCACACATGCCGATTGAGAATGGGGCACACATGCCGTGAGAATGAGGCACACATGCCGATGAGAATGGGGCACACATGTCGATGAGAATGGGGAGGCACACGTGCCGATGCAAGTGAGGAGGCACACGTGCCGATGAGGATGGGGCACACGTGCTAATGCGAATGAGGCACACGTGCCAATGAGAATGAGGCACACGTGCCAATGGAAAGTGAGGCACACGTGCCAATGCAAATAAGGAGGCACACGTGCCGATGCAAGCGAGGCACACGTGCCAATGAAAACGAAGAGGCACACGCGCCTATGAAAATGGGGCACACGTGCCAATGCAAGCGAGGCACATGTGCCAATGAAAATGGGGAGGCACACGTGCCTATGAAAGTGGGGAGGCACACGTGCCTATGCAAATAAGGAGGCACATGTGCCAATGCAAATGATAAATGATGCAAGTGTGACACGCATGCCACACGGAATGGAAAATGATGCAAACGATGCGAATGAAACAAATGAGACACGCATGCCTCATAAAAACGTAAAATGACGTAAGTGTGGCACACATGCCACAGGGAACGTAAAACGACGCAAGTGTGACGCGCATGCCACACAAAATGTAAAACAATGCGAGTGTGACACGCATGCCACACGAAATGTAAAACAATGCAAGTGTGACACGCATGCCACGCGAAATGTGAAACAATGCAAGTGTGACACGCATGCCACACAAAATGTAAACTTGAGTGTGCGACAACGCACGTTCCTTCTTTTTTGAAATGCATGATAATGCAAAACAAGGAGATGCACGACAACACGAATGATGTGCGAGGTGATGTATGTATTGAGGTGCATGACAATGCATGACAACGCTTGTAATAAAATGCATGACAATGCATGAGGGATGTACATGACGGCGCAACGCAACGCACCGTACAATATGATGAATGCATGCAACGCACGCGGGGCAACTTTTGAATCTTGGAAATGGCAAAAAGGATACAAAAGGATACAACATTGCATGAATTTGAGTGCCACGCACAGAAGACACGGTCCGAGGTCAAAACGGAGGCCGGTTGAGCGTCGGAGATACACTTTCTTGCACTTTCTTGGGCCATGAAGACCAGAAACCACTCATATTGCCTAAACAAGGCTGTGGGAACATCACCGGCTGGGCTAGGAGGCCACCGGCTACCTACCGGCTGAAAATAAATTCCATCGGCACAATATTCTGTCGGCCGGCACAAAATGTTGCCGACCGGCAAAAAGTTGCTGAGTCGGGGCAGATTCAACTTTTCACCCCGGGTCTTTTAAATAGGGTTTCTAAACCCTATTTTCTTATTTCTCCTCCGCCGAAAACCATCTGTCTCTCTCTCTAGAGCTTTGTTCTCTCCTCATTTCCTCATTTCTTTGCGTTCTCGCGCCTTTTCCGTCGTTTGATTCGCGAAGTTCATCGCGTTTCGAACATTTTCGACCGATTGAAATTTCATTTCGGCGCTCCCTTTGCCATTTCTGCCTTTTTGGGACTTGTTCCCCTCGATTTCCTCTTCATTTCCATACCTCTTTCCCATCCCGACCTTTCCGGCCATTTCCGACCCTCCCGGGGGTTGACTTTTCAGTTGACTCTTCGTATTCTGACCCGATTTTCATTCCCCGACCATTTTCCATCATTCTCGATATGGCCGACGACATTCCACATGTTGGGACTCCCCCGGATCACGAGATGGATCCGGGGGTCGAGCTCCTCCCGTTGAGCGAGCGCCCTTTCGACCCGGCGACCTACCGGCCGGCGATTCACGTTCTGCCACCCGACGGACTACGCTAGTTCAGGAGCTTCGACATGGCGTTGGATCCTGAGCTCTTGCTGCGCGAGCCTGCCTCCCACCTATCCTCCGGCGCTTCCGAGGTAACTTTCTTTCTCTGCTTTACTTTCCGCGATGTAGAATGTTTAACTGCCGATTATCATAACTGGCTGCATTCTTCAATTGCGTAGTTCCGATACGCTGATATACTGTACATTGTAGTTGATTACAAACGCGTTTGCAACTGATTATCTGTTTAAGACTCACACGCGCACACACTGCACTAGCCTTGAGTCACTCAAACCACGGCACACACCGTATTTCACTGCAAACACCGACACCTGATACCTGTTTGAATCTGAAAAACTTGCACGCATGCCACATTTGCACCGAGCCACCCAAACATGCTGACGCATCACACGTTGTAGTTCACTACAAGCACAACGGCACCCGGTATCTGTTTGAATCTGGTAATATGCACGCATGCCAAATTTGCGCTAGACCCCACAAACACGCTGACGCATCATACGTTGTAGTTCACTGTAAGCACACTGGCACCCGGTATCTGTTTGAATCTGATAATATGCACGCATGCCAAATTTGCATCGAACCACTCAAACACGCTGACGCATCATACGTTGTAGTTCACTGTAAGCACACCGGCACCCGGTATCTGTTTTGAATCTGATAATATGCACGCATGCCAAATTTGCACTGATTTTGACTGTTTCTTCAAAACTGTACATTTGATATTGTTTTGCAACTATTTGTTTGAAAACAGGGAGATTCCCATACCATCCGCGGGTATGGGAACACTGTTGCTCGCGAGTGGTACACCGAGCTTCCCGATGCAGTTCGCCGTATTGTGGACCAGGCCGGCTTTGGCGCCTTTTGCAGGGGACTTTCCAGGCTCACGACATGCAGACCTCTTCTCGCCGCTCTGGTGGAGAGGTGGTGGGACACCACCGATTCGTTTCATTTGTCGGCGACCGGAGACATGACGATGACCCCTTATGACTTCTCGATGCTCACCGGCATCGGGGTAAGGGGTGATCCGATCCCCTTTGACATTGACATGGACGAGTGGACCGCGGCTCAGGTCTACTTGCTTGGCGCGGCACCGCCTCTCGCGCGTCCCGGCTTCGTCCGGTACTCCTGGTTCGAGGTGCAGTTCCGGGTCCAGCCCCTCCTCGTTGACGCAGCCCCGATGACCCTAGAGGCCGTGGACAGATACGCACGCGGGTTCCTTATGTTTCTGTTCGGGACGACCATCTTCGCCGACCCGGGCGAACACAGTGCCTCTCTGTCTTCTCAGCGCACTGGTGGACGTCAGAGACATTTTACATTTCGACTGGGGTGGCGCCGCTCTGGCCACCCTTTATGGATATATGAGCTCCGCCTCCCGTGGCAGCGGACAGTTGCTCGGGGGTTACTGGCATGCTTGGGAGGTACATTTCTTCTCTACTTTACATTTATGTTCTATATTTTCTGTACTCTGTACACTGCACACACTGTAGTCTGCTTTATACTTGCTGTATACTGTACACACGGCACACGCATACTCTGCTTTACACTGACTGTACACTGCTCACACTGTACACTCTGCACAATACACTGCACAAAACATGGCTCCGCTATATTTCTGCTTTCTATTCTGTATTCTGCTTTATCTGATAAATGCACTGGTATTTATCTTGCAGTTGTGGGTTTATGCCTACTTTCCTAGGCTTGCTCCTGTACCCGACGCAGAGACCCCTCTGGTCGCCCCTTTTTCACGTCGCTTTGACGGGAGATGCACCCGGAGGCCACGGGAGACATTCAGCTTCTTCCGCCGCTACTTCGACACCATCACCCCTGCCGAGGTATGTTTTACTTACAGTTCATTTAGGTTTCGCCTTTCCACTACATATTTTAATAACAGTAGGTAACAAACTGTATTTCATTTTCAGATCACCTAGCAGCCGTGGGCTCCACTGCCAGTGATGATGCGGGATCGGTTTGCCGGCGCCGACGAGACCTCGCACTATCGGATTCTGCTCGAGGGCCCGGTCTGTCGGGCTTGGTACCTGGGCGAGCGTTTCCTACGCCAGACCTTGGGCTTACCTGAGCAGATAGCCCCGGTGCATCCTCCTGAGCACATGCGGGATACCGAGAGATTCACCGCCGATCAGATGGCGGACTACACCCTTGGCTGGGAGGCGGACGGCTACAGAGGCGAGGGGGATTACTCGGAGTACGTCCGGGCCTTCATCATGCGACCTCTGAGCGGCGGCCGCCGAGCGGAGAGAGAGACCTGCGGCGCCAGCGGCCGGAGCAGGAGCTGGAGGGGGAGCGTCGAGGAGGGCTCGAGTCCGTGGCGGGGGTGGAGTCCAGCGAGGGCGGGGGACCGGTTGGCCTGCTTTGCCCGCTTCATTGACTTTCCAAGGGCAGGGTGGGGTGACCTATCAGATCCCCTTCGCCCCTCCGCCAGCTGACCACGAGTTTGTCGGTATCCCCGACTTGCCTCCGGTATGTATTACTGCATTCTTGTACAGTTATTTCGTTTCAGTTTATTTGATATTCCACAGAATACTGATGCATCTGATACTTTCGTAGGCGTCTTCCGAGTACACCCGGCAGTCATTGGAGATGATGGCCTCCATGATGGGGATGCTACAGCGGACCTTCGACCTCCTAGCCCTCTACGGCATTCTGGTCTGTTCTTACCACAGCCTCAAACCATACACAAACTGCTTTACATACTCTGATGCACAACACAACATCTGATAAACTGCTCACGGCATCTGATATACGATACTTACACACTGTACCCTGCACTGATTCACTGCTCACGGCATACATACACTGTACTCATACACTGCATTCTGCACTGATTCACTGCTCACGGCATACATACACTGTACTCATACACTGCATCCTGCACTGATAAACTGCTCACGGCATTCTGATGCATTCGCCTTTCATGCTTTTTCAGCCTCCCTTCCAGATTCCTCCGGTGGGTGGCGCTCCAGCTGGACCTCCCATTTCTACCCGAGATGGCAGAGTATATCCCCGCACCAGAGGGAGGCGCACTCATGTCGGGAGCAGCTCGTGGGCTCCAGTTCCAGATGACGAGTCTGAGACGGAGACAGAGGCGGAGAAGACCAGTGATGGCTCAGACTCGAGCTCAGACGGCGATGCCCCTAGTGGTGCCCCCGTTGATGACGCTCCTGGACCTTCGTCCAGGAAGAGGACCAGGACAGATTGACGGCCCCGGAGCCATTTTGACATTTGATACAGATTTTTACTGTTTTTCTTTTCTTTTTGCATTTTCCCCTTTTGGTTAGTAGTTAGGGTACTTTGTACTGCCGCAAGCAGATTTTGTTTCCAAAACTATGTACTTGAAAAGATTATGAAATGAAACAAACTTTTTGTCTGAAAAAGTGTTTACATTTGCGCATTTCGTACCTTGCACTGTATTGCCTCATATTACACCTCAAATGTAAATGATACTGATCTGTTGTCTGAAAATTAAACACTTGTAATTTGAGCACTTGCACTATGATAATCGGATAACCAACCAACTAACAGCAAATAACTCATACAAACCACTACTCAAACTGCACAATATAGCCCATACTCTACTGGGGATTGACCTGCATACAGCCCATAATACAGTACTCGGTTCATTCTGCACACAGCAAACCCTGAACAAATAACCCAATCTGACAAGACGGACCACCAAAACTAAGACGGTTGCAGTTGAAACACACTCGGATGTCCCAAATTTTCCCTTTCCTTCTCTTGCTTCGCATGAATGTAGAGAATGGCACAGCATTCTGAGCACAAACGATTTTGTGAAATAAAGAAGGGTTTTCAACCGGGGTATCGAGCCTACCACAGAACACAGCGGAGGGACTCAAACAAAGAAACAAAAGGCACACGACCTGAACACAACGAGACACACTTGGAAAAGACTCAAAGCCAAAATCGAGATCGACAAATCAAAAGACACGACACACGGACATGCTTACAAAAAGATCTTTAATCTCGAGGAGCCAATTCCTCCGGGTATTATTCCCCACCCTTTTCTCATTTGTGATTCTCACATCACTCGGCCCTCAAGCTCTGTTTTTCTGGAAAAGCCATTTTCCTCACTTTTTCTCTCAGCGCACACCTCTCTATTCTTTATTCTCTCATTTTTCATACCTCCCCAGGGTGGTTGATGGGTAAACGAGAGGTTGTGGGCTCACGCCCAATACAGCTAGTTCGCGGCTATTTCTTCTGGTAGATAGAGTGCCCTTCTGGCAAGTGTGTTAACGGGGAAAGACAGAAGACCTGACTCAATTGTGCCCCTAGTTCGTCACTTTGACCATTTTTTGTTTTCTTCCTAAAACAGTTTTTGATCAAAACGAGAGTTGGATTAACACACTTATTCGATTTTTGACTTGAAAATCATGCAAACCAGGCTGTGAGCACTGAAAATTTTCCTTTTTGGGTCCAAACATGGTCCGATTTTGGAAAATGAAATAGTTTTCGAGAAAATAGTCAACTTCAGTAAAAATTTTCAAAAACTATTTATATTTTGCAAACAATCGATGCTTGACGAGCAGGGAACTTACCCTCGAGATGTGCAACCTCGGATCGAGGATGATGGAAAATTGCCCCTGGCTTAAAAAAGGGGGGGGGGGATAAGGCAACGGAAATTTGCCCCTGGTTTGGACGGCAAGGGCAACTTATGGCAATGCATGGCAACAGAAAGTTGCCCCTTGTCTGGATAATGCCGCAGCATTTTTGCAGATGGTCTTTATCGAGGACGACTGAACTCCGAAGGCGACGGTCTGAACCAATATATGGACACAGTCACTGTAAGGGCAATGGTGGCTGGACTTCAGGACGAAGTTGCCTACGTATCCCAAACATGGGAATCAAGCCTTACGTAGCTCCGGTTGTTACAACCGAGTTGTCGGATGCAGAGGAAACAAGGATGATCAAAACCATTACATGGACTGAGGCGCTTATGGAAGCGTTGGGGGCTGGACTTCAGAATGAAGTTGCCTACGTATCCCAAACATGGGAATCAAGCCTTACGTAGTTCCGGATTAGGTACACTCAGGTATTTTAACCTTCACTTTTCAGGCTCTAACTTTTGCCAAGGTGCCCAATGCGGGTTTTCGACCTTGCGAGCTATGTTTTTCTTTTTCTTTTTCTTCTCTTTTCTTCTTCTTTTTGCTATTCTTGCTCTTTTCCTTCTTTTTTTTTCGTTGTTTTTTTTTTCTTTTCTTTATCTCTTTTTTCTTTCTTTTTTTTTACATTTTGTATTTTTCCTTTGCTCTAACTTTTGCCTGGGTCGCCCTTCCGGGTTTTCGGCCCAGCGAGCCTCTCAAAGGGTAAAAGTGTAACAAGTCCATGCCAAATGGTTTTTGAAATTGAAGCCTCTCTGTATCTAGGAGAACGGCTGTTGCAGCACTTTGCAGAAGAATCCATCACGGTTGCTTCACAAGCTTCCTCTGGTGAGATCTAATCTTTTGATTTGATTTTGGTGCCTTTTGTTCGAGGGCTGCTTCAAATCTGGCCACACGGGCCTCCTCTGGCAGTTGACCGTTGGATGTTCCGAATGGGTTCGAGGTTCAAACAAACAGGTCGAATCTTGAGGCTGAGAGCGATCCTCGGCTGCACAATCTCAGGAGTGATTCCACACAGGTCTTCGCAGGCTCGCGCAAAACATTTTGTTTTTGAAAGTTTTTAAAGAAACGACAAATCGCTCGCGCTGAAGATAGTGTGGAACCAGTCTAGATCAAGCCAGGGTCCTTCTCAGTACTCACGCTGACAAGCATGATTTCAATCATTAAAAGTTTAGCATGCCTCTCTTTCTCTAAAAAATGATCGAAGTTTCACAAAACCCGAGGAATTACTTCCTCTTCGTTTTTATCACCACAGTGTTCGAAAAGGGTTTTTATGAAAAGCTTAGGTCATTACAACGATGCTTAAGGCACAAGAGAGTAGGCGAAATGTACTGTCATTCCATTCACATCCTCTGGCACAACTAGCTGAAACAACAACAAGTACGGAAATGTGATAGCCGCGGCTGTTTCATTCAGATTCCCTGATTGTGACTAGCTCCTCGACTGAGACAGACTCAAAAAGCAAAAACAACTAATTACAAGACAAAACGGTGTTTGAGGCAACAACCCCGAAATCACCTGGTATACTATACAAGAGGGACTGACTCATTACAACAAGACAGACCCTGTAAGTAAAAAGACTGACTCAATACAGAGAGACAGACTCAAAACAAAACAAAACAATGACTCGACACCCGAGCCAGAATTTACAAAACTAACATTAACAGATGCCCAAGAATGCGTGCCAAACGCCACATCCAAAAATGCGCCAGGCACTGCCCACGGGCGGTTCACCTTTTGATTACATACTCACAGTATCTGTGTCCTCAAAATCCAAGAACTCTGTAGTGACTGACTTGGCTGAGGTGGGGGGGAGGATAACCTCGTTGTCAATCAAATCTTGCACCTCATGACGGAGGCGGAAACAGTTGTCGGTAGCATGGCCTGTCTGCTGGTGGTACGCACAGTACAGAGTAGCATCATGAGTAGCAGGGAGATTCTTCGGTAGGGGTCGCGGCTCTAGGGGTGTAAGGTGCCCCTTTTTAGCCAAAATCAAAAGTGCCCTAGACAGAGGCATGTAGAGAGGATGGAAGACCCTGCGCCCTCGGGGCAGGTACTTTGGAGCCTGGGTACTCTTGCCAGATGTACTAGCGAACGGATCGGCAGGTGCGGCCTTGGATTTCTGATCCTTTCCAGATGCAAGGTTGGGAGCGGGAAGAACTGTTTTGGCATGACGGGGCCTATCCCGATTCTCTGATTGACTGGAACTGCCCTCAGGCGGAGTGGGGAAAGCATCCTCCACAGCTTTTGTCACAACTGCGGATATCTGTTGCTTGTTCATTCCCCCGGCTTTCAAAGCCTCTACTGCCCACAGCAGTTGTTCGATAGGGTCGGTATTTGCCTTCATCTTGCCTTTGTCTCTAGCCTCAGCCTGATCTAGGGTTTGAGTTGGTACGTCATTGCCATAACTGGAGGCCATCTCCGGTTGGCTGAGTTCAATTACAATCCGTCCCAATAGCGGGGGCTCCTGGGATACAAAGCCTCCGGCATATGGTGCGGCTGGTGGCAAGGCAGACATCCCGTAGGCGAGATCCGCCACGGATCTTTGAAGATCACCTATCATTCCCATTAGTTCAAATGTAGTAGGCTCACGAGCCTGATATAGCTAAGGGGCCCAGACTGGGTGTGCAACTGGCGATCTGGGTGGATGTGGCATATCAACAGTAGTCTCACTGTGTAGAGTGATTCCTTGATCCAACGCGGCCGTCATGACCGTGATCTCTTTTGGGTTCTGCATCATACTAAGTCCTGTCGCGGCAAGGAGAAGACACTAGCTGTTCTGGATCAATTTTCTGAATCTCTGAACCCCCCCTGAAACAGAAAACAAGCAGTATTTCAGCCCCAAACAGATCAAACACGGGTGTAGTTGATCAACTGCACTCTACTACTGATCACTATTCCCCAGAATCACTGTTCGAAACTGAACTGATACCCACAGATATAACTGATTCTCAACAACACTGATACTGGTGCCCTCGGGTCGAATACCCCTTGCAAACTGATATGTGTGTTCCTGTAGAGATACACTCTAAAAGCACATAACAGGTAAATGAGAACCAATACACCCCTATGTTGGGGTAGGGTTTCCCTGTCCTATTTTGTCAGGAGCTAGGGTTTCACTACGCACGCAGCAGGTTTCAAACAACCTAACATCGGGTAAGCAACCTGTCCTAGTTTGGAATGGTCACTATGGATTCGAATATGTACTAGGTCGAATGGTCGAAGAGGGTGCCCCGGTAAAACCAGGGTTTGTGTTCCCATACTGGCAGAGCCCGCAACCGGTCAGCCTTATGGTCATGCCTTGACAAGACAAGCCTCCAGCAAACCGCTCAGGAATAGCAGATGGCCAACACGGTGTCCTAGGCGCACCAATGCACATGCAATGCAAAGAGACGCATAAATGGAATCAAAACAGGATATCACGAGTTCGAGTCAAGCTCTCTAAACTCCCCAGCAGAGTCGCCAGAAACTGTAGACATCCCCGTGGGCTTCACTCTACAGTTCGGACTCCCTTTTGTTGTCAGTTCTTAATCTGAACCAAAGAGTCCAAATCCGGCAAATCGTTTTGAGAAAACAGATTTTTGAAAAGAAATGCCAAACATGGACTGCTTTGCCAGATACAGAGTCGCCACCTAAATATTTTTAAATGGGGAAATTTAGGAAACCCTGACTCGGTGCCAAAGGCCACGTGCCCGTCATCACCAAAGTTGTCTTGGCTCGGGAGCTTGGGTACGATCGGGGAAGGTCAGCTATGAGCACCCCCTTTCGCCCGGTCCGAAGACCGGCCTCTACTAACCATGATATTCGATTTTGAAGACATTACATGTTCTTATTCCGGTTATTAGCCTAGAATTACTATGTTATGCGCACGGCAAACAAGTATAGACTAGATTGCCTAATTTGGAAATAAGCATTGCATATCCGTTTGTTTTGAAAAGCGCTTTGGAATTTGCTACTCGCAAGTAGGCTAAAATACGGATTTCAACGAGTTTTTCTAACTCAAACAATCCAACCTTCACCCACAGGCATTCAAGCAGTTTATCTCATATAAGCACTTAGCCATATGGTAATCATACTGTCGTGTTAACATTCACACGCATGCGATATGCTAAAGCATAAATACTTACATCGTACTCCAAGCCAAAACAATGAAACTAGTTAGCAAACATGTATGCCCTGGTTCATGTTAGAGTGACTAATGCATCACATACAGAGATGCAGTTTAGGATAGGCTCGGCTAACCCTAAAATGGCATGTGAAATGCAATCATTCGGTGCATGTATTCAAGTTAGATTTGAAGATACAATGCGATTTGTATGATGTACCGAGCCCGGTGCATGTCAACAAATGCATGGATGCACGCATACATTGCATAAGGTATGCTAAAATAAACGTGCCCTAATCTACCATCATAAGCAGGTAAATAAAAGGGAGAAAGAAGTGGGGGTTGGAAGACATACACACCACTCACGCACACTTATTACAGATTTGCCCTCGCTCGGAGGGACCAAAATAATATACAAATTAATTAACTACGCAAGCTAATTAAATATTACAAATTGCCTAATTAATTAACAAATTAACCATGCTAAGAAAAACAGTAAACCGCCTCGGGGAGAGGGCTCAATGCATGCGCGCTCGGATTCCGCTCGGAATCGCACTGCCATGCCTAGCCTGCCTCTGTTTTCCCTGCTTTTCTTCTCTGAGGACTGCCAAAGCCTTAAGGATGCCTCCCTGGGTACTGGGAATCACCACCGGCTAAGTAGAAAGACTACCGGCAGTGAATTTGTGGTAGTCGGCACAAAATGAATCCACCGGCCATTGATTGACTGCCGGTCGGCACTAAATACTGCTGGCCGGCAATGAATTCCTGCAGAACCTGCAACTCACAGCAGCAGAGGACAGAATCTTGCATGGCAGCTCAATTCAAGCAATGTATGCACCAAACACATTCCTTATCATGTTTGTGACTCAAAGGAGGATGTGCCTCGATTCTCGGACCACCAATCACGCATTTCCATGCATGATGGCCCAAAGAATCGAGTGTGTACTTTCAATTTCAAATGCAAGCAAACCATGTAATCACACAAGGAAGCCTCAACCTCTATCACACTTGCTTCAAGAGGCCAAGCATGCACAATGCGATGCAATCCTAGACACGTTGGCTAACATGTGATATGGACAATGCAAGACACTTATACGAACATACAAGCGAGCATGCAAGGCAAGCATGCAAACCAAGCAAAGGGGTGGACTTAAACATGACTTAGGCAACTCCAAATAGGCCTAAAATCAGTGGCCAAAAGCAAGGAAGTGAAGGCCAAAGTGCACACACACATGCAAGCACTCATGGTCTAATACTTAAAGCATAATGGGGTAACTTTTAAACACGTTTAAAAGGGCACAAATATGAACAATTAGCATGCGAGTTAAGCTCTTAAGTCATGTTATAAGAGGTGCCAAACCAACTCAAACAAGACAAACAAAAGCATGCAAATGGCCTAAGTACTTGAAGGCAAGCCAAAAGGCATTGAACTACACTTGTCAAGACCTAACATGGCAAGAATTAAGCAACTAAAATCAGAGCTTTAGCACACAAAATCAGGCCCAAAGGACTACTTAGATGGCATCTAAATGGTTTGAATTCAAAGGCATGCACAATTGTCAAAACATAAGGCATACAATACATGCTCTCAAAGCAATAAAGAGGCAATTAAGGCAAGCATATGAGCATGCCAAAGGGACTGAAATTTCGTGTTGGATGGTTCCAAACCACCAAAATGATGCAAGCAACACATGCTACGCATTCACATACTTGAGACCTACAAGCCCGACAAGCCATAAATGCAAAGGAGCTATACTAAGCATGCCGAAATCAATCCAAACAATTATGGACAGACCTAAAGCATGGCAAAATAAACACAAAACATTCATAAGTCTAAGCCTAAAACATGCTCAAACAAAGGCATACAACCTAAGGCATGTTAAGGGATCAAGGAGGCATTACATGGCAACTATGCTAAGCATGCATGGAGTACCAAAACCAACTTAATACAAAGTTATAACATGGCAATATAGGCATAAAATACAGCCATGGCATGCTCAACACACACTTGAACAAAGACTTCCTTAAGAGACCAAAAATGGTCCCTTTCAAGGACAACAAGGAGAGGGGGTGGCCCTCCCCTTTTGGAGACTTCAAGGCACCATCTCCACCACTGAAATCCCTCAAGATTTCAGTGGTGAAGAGGCCCAAACACCAAAGTCTCGAAACTTGCACAAAATAGCACAAAATGAGGCCTTTCAAGGCCTAAGAGGGGTCAAACTTCCCCAAAGCACAAAACACTCTTAATAAACAATCAAGAGGGCCTAAAAACAGAACTTTTTTATGTTATACACTAAACACAAAAACAGCTCTAAGATAGGTAGAAATAGGATGCAAAAATGGGGAATAAAAGGCTAGTTTCTTACCCTTGTTGACCACCTTCACAAATGTTGATGTTGTTGCCTCCTTGAGCTTAAATCCAATCAAAAATAGCAAGAACAAGCCCTTGGAACCTCAGTAGCCAAAGGAAGGTGAAGCACTAGGTGCTTGTGTGCAATAGTAAGACAAAACACACACACTAAGCTTAAGGGAGAGAGAGAGATATAGGATAGATACACAAACCCTAACCTAAAACCAAAGCTCTCTCTGAGTTATTCCCTCTCTAAAAAAAATGTCTCTCTCCAGCCAAGAGAGGAGACCCCTCCCTTATATGCAACCAAGTTGTAAAGCTTATGCCACAAGCTTACAAAGAGGGCATCCCTCCATACACGTGTATGGAGGGGAACCAAATGCCAAACAGCTGTCTCAAAATATCTCCAAAAGCAGCTGAACAGTAATCGGCTAGCCAAAAATGTCATTTTGACAAAAATGACTGCCGACCGGCAAAAAAGAGTGCCGGCCGGCAATATATATTGCCGGTGGCAACAAAAAGCAGCCGGTGGCCTCTAGCTAGTGCCGGTGGTGTGTAGGGATGCCTCAAAAGGCATTCCCTGCCCCTCCAAGGCAAAACACAAGTGTTTGGTGCAAAACCAGACACAAAACAGTCGAGTTCAGAGATCCTGAGGCAAGGCGCGTAGCCGAGAACTCCGGGAACTCCAAACAAACACAAACATGGATAATCACCGAGTGTTCAAACGGTGACGTCCAGGTCTTGAGGACGGTAAAAAATGGGGTGTCTACAGGCCTCGGGCCCAATTCATTCATATCCGATGGCCTTTGGCCCAGTCACTCATGTCTAACGGCCTTTGACCCATTCATTCATGTCAAACGGCCTTTGGCCCAATCATTCATGTCTAACGGCCTATGGCCTAATCATTCATGTCAAATAGCCTTTGGCCCAATCATGTCAAACGAATATTTGTCCACCATTCAAATTAACAAACTTATGAAACTCAAATAGGAGTAAGCAATCGGACAAATAGCATATTTCAAATTATCTTTACTAAGATATTACTCATAGTGTTCTGCTGGTAGATTCGTCCTTGTGCTCGACCTTACATAATACATAACACATATCAGGTCACAAACGATTCAATCCATTCTTAACTCAAGCATTTCTCTTAGGCTTCTTTCTTATCTTCTTAGTTCATTTATAATGCTCAATGCTTGCTTAAGAGTGCTTAGAAATGAAAGAGAACGGAAAATGAAGCACCAAACATCTATTCAAAATTTCAGAAACAGGACTTCCTGCTCGAGCGTAGCTTTGGCCACTCGAGCGGACCCCCTTTGTCTGCAATAGTACTGGTTGCCTCATTTTTGCGCTCGAGTGTGACTTCGGACGCTCGAGCTTAAAGTCAAAACATGTGTTCGGACACTCGAGCGTAACTACTCCCACTCTAGCGGACATTAATGTCTGCAAAAGTTCTGGAAGCTAACATTTCACGCTCGAGCGGTGGTTCCCCCGCTCGAGCGGACATGCCGAATTTTGGAATTTCCAGAATTGTTCTTAAAGTTCAAACTTGATGTTCAAAAGTTCAAAACTCATGTTTTTGACACAAAAACAGGGAAGGACATCATATAACACAAGAACATGAGTAATTTAGAACCAATTGACCAAAATCATGGTCCACCTCGAAAATTATTTTGAATTCTTTACATAATTTTCAAAACCCATGTACTTAACTTCATACAAATTCCATATCCTTATCTATCATGCATGCATGTCAATTCTTGACTTCATCTCTATTTCAAATGATACAAATGACACTTATAATCATGAAACTCATGAAAATTATGCATGCATGTGAGATTTGGTGCTCAATTCTTCTTGTTCAACATTATTCATGTTTGAATGTATAAAATCATGGCAATTATGCACATGCATGTACATACAAACTCCAAATTCATCAATTTCAACTCAAATTATGTTCTTGATTACCATCTAACTTGAATTCACAAAATTACAACCTCAAACTTATGAATTCATAACCAATTACTCACCTAGAAGCTCAAATCTTTCAAATTATGGTTAATTCTTGAGTTAATCTTCAAGATTTCCAAGCTTCTTAATCAAAGCTTCAATTGCCTTCACTCTCTCTCTCTCTCTCTCTCTCTCTCTCTCTCTAGAGTGATCCCAACCAAAGGAGAGGAAATGAGCTCAAAACATTGCTCATAAATACAAATAGGCCACTTATATATGTTGGCCTAATCAAATTTCATTTAGGCTAAGTAGTTGAGCTTAATTTAATTGTTCTGAATCTAATTATTTCGTTTTGAATCAGTTTTTAATTAAATTTCACCATAGACTCTAAAAATTATGCCAATCACAATGGCGTAGTCAATTTCGGTTTTGTGGCGAATAAGGCCTTCATTTTAAATTCAAAAGCAGAAAATCAAACAGATTTTCCTACGGTGAATAGATAGAAATTCAAAAACACATATAGTCATGCAATTATCACTCAAAATCATATCAAGCATATAATCATAATCATAATTAAGATCATTTAGCATAACACAGAACAAGGTTATCACACGGAGACACTTCCTGGGTGGCTTGACAGAGAAGCGGACCTCGATACAACTCTAGTGTTGATCCCCGATGGCTCACCTACATATATATAAAATAAACGGGTGAGCTAACACCCAATGAGTAATATTAAAGTAAAAAGGTTAACGAATGATGACCTTAACATTAAGAAACCATATTTCACAATTTTGAAATGTATCTTAAATCATTTTAAAACATACATTTATCGTATCAAAATTCATGCTTTTGCAAATGGAATACATATCTGCAACCTTTACAAAATATTTTACATGGTACGTGGTACGCCCACTTATACAAATGGTCGGAATCACATTTCAAAATAGGACATCCATTCATTCATGTAAAATAACATTTCGTAACATGAATCATATAGCAATATAAAAACATTTGTATTCATATCATATTTTCTAAACGACCTCGGGTCCATCTATAACAAAATAGCCTTGGGCCCAATCATCTATCAAAACGGTCTCGGGCCCAATCATATATCAAAACGACCTTAGGTCCAAACATATCATATCGTATCATTGTATCTTGTCGTGGAGTAGATGGAACATCAACATGTCTCCACCTCTCCTTGGGCCCAATTCGTGTATGTATGGACCCAAGAGGTGTCTCGTACGGATTCTAGAGGTGACTCTCACTATAGCACTTAATTCCGTACAGCACTTTGTTCCATACCAAAGTCAATAGGTCTTAAAGACCAAACAATTCATATCATGCCATAGCATAAGCGGAACGGATAAACGGAACGGCCTTAGGCCTACCATGTCATATTACAAACAATTCACATTTTTTGTTTATAACTCATTTCATATTTCTTGAAAACTTGTGCATTTTGATAAAATGCAATATTTAGAGAATCATGTGATACATAAATCAAAATAGATAATGAAAAACATATATTTACTATATTATTACTCACAATGATGGGTTTCTGATAGCAGTTCGACGATGTCCTCGTCTTCACCTACAATCACAATTACATAACACAACATATGAATATAACTGATTCCATTCTTTGCTCTTTAATCAATTAGTTATGTTGGCTCTAAACTCATTATTTCCTCAATAGGTCACAATCTGTGTCTAGGAAAATAAGCGGAAACGAAAGGAAACTGGGTTAGAAGAAGAAATAGCATGAAACCGGTAAACAGAAAGTGAACAACCTTCACTAATTTGAGAATATCTATTTGTGTACTTATAATTTGGATGTGGGACCACCACCATTGGAAACTGAATTTAGGCTCAAGAATCGCTTAAAACGGAATTCGGATGAGAGAGATATGCTTATTTGAAGTTGAGATGAAACAGGGGAGTGTTGTACGTGCAGGACCAAATCCGCATGTGCGGGAAATCCAGGGCAAGTGCGGGGCACGTGCTTTTATTTTAGAATGTAACTTTGTGGGGGACACTATTGGCCGCACGTGCGGGAAATCCCAAGGCACGTACGGGACTAGGTAAAAATCAGTCCGAAAATGGTTTCTTGACTTGGAAGCCCTCATTTTCAAAATTAAACTTCAATTTCATGTAAATCAAAGCCCAAAACTCTTTAACACATGTTAAATTTCACATCCTTAGCTTCCATCAAAAATCATAACTCCAAAACAATACTCAATTTCCTATTTACAAGAACAAGGTTGAGGATCAAAACACAAAATCATAAAGTATACATGGTTGGGAGTTCCAAGCTCACTTACATGGTGAAATCCTCTTTAGCCTCTTTAAGAACCATAAAACTTCTACAAGAAATCAAGTTGTGAACATAAATTCATGCTATGTACAAAGATTCAACATCTTCTTGCTTGATGAAACAAAACACATACATATAATCATATATAACCCATGAAACTCACTCTTTAGCTTATGATCTTCAAGTATTGAGAGAGGAAATCTCACCTTAAGTCTTTAACACCACTTGTTCTTGCATAATCTTGGTGAATTCAAGCTAAATCTTGGATTTCCTCTTTCATTCCTACACTTTCTCCTTTCTTCTCTTTGAGTTCTCTCTAGAACTCGCTCCCTCTCTCGTGTCTCTCCCTCTCCCTTAGATATTGTTGGGCTCAAAAGTGATGAGTTCAACTCATATATATATATATATATAAGCTCATCACAATTAGGGAGAGCCAAACGCACCCTTACGAATCAAACAAAATCAATTTTCAATTGAACTTTCCAAATGATTCTAAAAATTATGCTGATCACAAATATGTGGTCGATTTCGGTTTATCGCGCCTTTATAGCTTTCAATTTTCAATCCAAAGGTCACAATTTCAATAGATTTTCTTATAACCGACAGATATAACTTCAAATCCTTAATATGCACATCCTTAAACATGCAATTTCACATCAACAACATAAAATCATGACTAATCATAAGTCCCACATAATTTAATTAACTTAATTTGACTTCCATTAGAGCCCAATTAATTATATTTAAATTTATCCATCCGAATCAGATTTTTAATCAAACTCCCAAAAGGCTCTAAATATCAAATTAAGCTTATTCTCATCATCAATTGTGATTTCTCACATCAGTAAGGCCCTCAATTTCAAGTCAGCTCAAGGTCTCTGGTAATAAATTATATACTCAGATTAAAACCTCATAAATAAATTTAATCCACAATAACCTTAATTCCCACTCCTCATAACGCAATTAACTTTAATTCGGACCCAATTAATCAATTTTACAAATTTGAATCGAATATTTCATTAAACCCCCATATGGTCCGATATTCGAAATTAAAAGAAAGCAACTCATTAATTATTTTTTCTTGAACCACTTAGGCTTTCAAGTTCTAATTCCAAAATAAATCTCCCATAAAATCGTATACAAATCAGTCTCCATAATTTTCATAATTCCCAAATTAAATTAGAATAGTAAGCCATTAAAATTCAAATCTCCACCATTAATTAAATATAAAGTATTACGTGATGGGGTTGTTATAGTTATCATGCAAGGGTTACACCATTCATCACATGCAAATATCATTCATCACATTGTGCAAGGAAACATTCAACAAAAACTTGTCCTTTATAACTAGCGGGTCCAACCCCGATCATTGTTTTACAGAGCAATAAAAAAAAAGAAAATCTTTCAAACAAAACAAAAGGATCTATTTGAAGCTAGTCTTTAACGACAAAGTAAAAACAACAAAAACAAAAACCAAAACGAAATCGTCGCTGTCGTCAATAGCCTATCATTGCCCTCTTCCTCATCGGCTGAGGAGAAGGTGCATCACTATCGTTGCTAGGGCTGCTGGATTGTAAGTCAACCTCCTCTCTCTCATCATTGGGGGTCGTAGACCCATCAAAAGACTCATCGGCAGGTGAGCATTGCCTCACTTGGCCTCTTCCTCGATTGGCTCCCCCTCGGCCCCTTACTGGGCCCCGTCTTTGTCTATTGGCTACGGAAGGTCCTGCAGGCATTGGCTCAAGCTAAAAAGAGGACAGGTATCAGGTATCAGTATGAATTAACAGAAGTGTACAGTATGGCAATAACAGTAAACTGCAGATAGAATGTACCTCAATCCCATGGGTGACTAAGGTGGTCTGCCTCCTCCGTGCCATGAGGAGCTGTAGGTTAATCGTACGAAGGAGGTCATCATCATACGCCCGAGGTATCTACAAAAGGAACAGAATCTGAGAAAGGTAGACAGAAGTAATAAAGACCAATGAACATAAATGGTAGAAAACAAAACAAGCTAAAGTGCAATAAGTAGAAACATAAATGAATGTGTACCTGCTTGATGCCAGGAGCAAACACTAGCCTGTGGTCCCTCTCCTCAATGTGCTCAAGCGGGATTTACTCGATCACTTTATCTGGACGTATGTACATGATCTCAGTGAGGATCATAGGAAATCCATGAATAGGAGCAACGGTAGGGGCACCTCCAGCAGGCGCATCACTAGCTGCAGCAGCAACAGCAGTAACCTCCGGCACAGCTCGAGCCATGCTTGGGGTAAGAGGCTCCATCACCCGGGGTGTGCAAGAAGGTAGTGAAGTCGTCGGGCTCATGATGATGATCGCCATACTCCCTTAACATCAGGAGGTCGATCTGAGGGCCGTCCTGAAGCTTATTGACTACCCTCATAATCGGAGGAGGGGGATGTGGGATGTCGGGGTCAGCAACACCCCGCGTCTGGCGGATGAACCTCTCCCCCAGTAGTACGCCCGGCCAAAAGAGCCCTCGAATAGAATCCGCATGTTAGAGACATGCCATGCAGTGCCCGCCCAAGGATGCCAGTCAACCTATGAAATCAGTGCAGTGTCAGAAATTAATGCAGTGCAAGAAATTAGTGCAATATGAAAATGACAGTGCAGTGTTAGATGTCAGTGCAGTGTCAGAAATCAATGCAATGCAAGAAATCAGTGCAGTATGAGAATGACCGTGTAGTGTGGGAAACAATGCAGTCTGCTTACAGTATGTAACAGTTAAAGGTTGGTATTTTGTTACCTGGTCCGCAGTGATCGTGTCAAAGAAGTGACAAAAGTAGGGGAAATCTTGGTTTATATGGCGGCAGAGCTCAAATCGGGAGTTGTAGTACCGTGAGCGGGGTACTGACAACTCGATCAGCCTCACCAGGATCGAAACCAGAGAGATGAAGTAGCTATAAACCTAGAGCTGCAAATAGAAAAAAAATGGATGAAGTACATGAGCAGAAAATGAAATGTAAATGAGCAGAAAAGGCAGAATGAACAAAAAAGATAAGTGTGAGGCATACCTCCTAAACCCTCAAATAGCCGCCGAGTGAATCCGCCTTACGGCGGGAGACGGAGCTCATGTAGCAGTATAAGGTGGTCAGGCCAGCGCCACCCCAATCATACTCTACTACCTGGGGGAGGTGCACCAATGCCCCCAGAAGATATAACCCCACGGTATTTTTCCTGTTTGCAAATAGGGTAGTATCGAGGAGATATATAAGGAAGTTGCGGGTGTACTGGGCAACCTCGTCTGGAGTGATGGGCTGAAAGTCAGAGAAGTACTCAAAGAACCAGCTGTACCTCACTATCCCGTGGCTAGTAGTGTCTGGGATCGCTCCAAGAAGCTGACGCTGTGCGGCTCTCCACTGCATCATGTCAGGATCACATGGGATCGGGCCGCCAACTCCAACCCGTAAGCTAGTGAGCATCGCAAAGTCGTACGAGATCACAGTCAACTCCCCGACCGATGAGAAGTGGAATGAGTCTGTGGTGTCCCACCATCTTTCAACCAGGACCTCGTACAATAATGACTCGGTTCTCATCTGTATAAGCCCTGAGCAGAAGGGTCCAAAGCTAGCTGCGTCAACTAATGCGCGGACCTCCGCGGGCAGTCTCACATACTAGCGCCGAGGGTCGGATATGGATCCGTATCCACCAACCCTCCTGGCTATCACCTGCAAATGGGAAATATATGGCATTTAACTAGTGGTCTACTTGTGAGTTTCAACAATGCATCAAAACAAAGGAAAATTGCTTACTGTGGAGGCATCGGTAGACAAGTGCTCTATGGGCTCTCACAACAAGATATCCTTGTCTATCCCGGGGATAAGGCCCTTGAATCTCAAAATCACACCCGGGGGTGGAGTGTGTGTGCATGGTCGGTATATGGCTACATCAAATGGCCTATCAACGAGGGGAGGCAATGCAGGAGCGTCCTCGGCCTCTATGTCTGCACCTAGGGCAACCCCAATACCAATGGCGGGGTCCGGAATGGGAACTTCGTCACTAGCCATGAAGAAGAATGGAGGAAATGAAGAGAAAGCAAGAAAATGTAAGGGGCTAAACCCTATGAGAGAGAAAATGAGAGGGGAAAGTGAAAACACGAGAGTGAGTCCCCATAAAACCAAGAAAACTCGTGAGAAATAAGGCGAAAACAATGAGAAACCCAAAAACTTGACCGAATCAAAATCCAATCGGTTCAAAATGCAGAGGAGAGGAAGGGTTTCGAAGAAAAAGTGGCGAAGTTTGTTGATAAACGCAAGGAAAAGAGGAAATCTTGAGAGAGAGCAAAACTAAAGGGAGAGGAAGGGATTTCAGATGAAGAGGTGTGAGGACATAGGGTTTGGGTTTGTTTTAAACAAATAAATCGCGAGGAAAGGCTGAAATTGCCCCTGCTGCTATCTAGGCCCGACCGGCTGTCGCAATGCTCGTCTGTGCTTCGTTGAGGCCCAACCGACTCTCAATGATAACACAACTCAGTTTTATTCTTTCCCCCTCTCTCTTCCTTTTTGTTATTTATTTCTTGTATTATGAGTTGAAAAGAAGAAAAACCAAAAAAAAAAAAAAAAGGAAAGACGGTGAAAAAAAAAAAAAAGAAGGAAGAAGAAAACCAAAGAAAAAAAAAAGAAGAAAAACCAAAAATAAGAGAGTTGAAAAAGAAAATAAGAAAGGAAAAAAAGGAGAGTTAGAAAGAAAAAAAAAAAAGAAGAAAAGAAAAAAAATAAGAGAATTAGAAGTAAAAAAGCAAGCAAAAGTAAAAGAAGGAAAGAAAAAAAATGAAAAGAGTAGGAAAGAAAAGCAATAATTTTTGTTCATTTCAATTTACTATACGAATGCATGATTTGATTCATAATTTGCTTGTTTAACTCGTAATTTAAGTCGTAGTTTTGATTTATTTAAACTGTTCTGTTAGTTTATAAATTATTTTGCCTAAATTGTTTGTTATGTTCTATCATAACTAGACGATATTGTATGTACGGTTCATTCAGAGTAGTTCCAGTTAAATCATTCGTGTCACAGTAAAATCATCATCCATTTCATAACCACATTTAAGCGCGGTGTGTTGCGTTCATTGTTTTAACACATTAGTAAATTAGCTTTCCCACCGCTTTGTTTGTTTTGATTTGTACTTATACGATTTGTTTGTTCTTTCACAACACCTTTCCTCCTCTCGCATGTAACGCGTGAGGATTGTTTACCTTCGGTTAAAAACATCGGGTGCACCCCGTGTTCACACCAGCTTTCCTCCTTTGTTGTGTGACACATAAGGATTGTTTACATTTGGTCAAAAACATTAGGTGCGCCCCGTGTTTACACCACCTTTCCTCCTCTCGCGTGTGATGCGTTGGGATTGTTTACCTTCGGTTACAAACATCGGGTGCGCCCAATGTTCACACCACCTTTCCTTCTCTTGTGTGTGACGTGTGAGGATTGTTTATCCTCGGTTAAAAACATCGGGTGTGCCCGGTGTTCACACCACCTTTCCTCCTCTCACGTGTGACGCGTTAGGATTGTTTACCTTCGGTTAAAAACATCGGTTGCGCTCGGTGTTTACACCACCTTTCTTCCTTTCGCATGTGACGCGTGAGGATTGTTTACCCTCAGTTAAAAACATCGGGTACCCGATGTTCACACCACATTTCCTTCTCTCGCATGTGACGCGTGAGGATTGTTTACCTTCGGTTAAAAACATTGGGTGCACCCAATGTTCACACCACCTTTCCTCCTCTCGCGTGTGACGCGTGAGGATTGTTTACCGTCGATTAAAAACATAAGGTGCACCCGGTGTTCACACCACCTTTCCTCCTCTCGCGTGTGACGCGTTAGGATTGTACCTTCAGTTAAAAACAGCAGGTGCGCCTGTTTGTTCACACCACCTTTCCTCCTCTCGCATGTGACGTGTTAGGATGGTACCCTCAGTTGAAAACAGCAGGTGCGCCTGTTTGTTCACACCACATTTCCTCCTCTCGCGTGTGACGCGTGAGGATTGTCTACCTTGGTTAAAAACATCAGGTGCACTTGTTTGTTCACACCGCCCTCCCTCCTATCGTGTGAGATGCGTTAGGATTTCGGTTGAGACCTCGGGTGCGCTCGATGGTTACGTCGCTTTTTCCTCTTTCTACGCAAGGTGTAGTTAGGTCTGTATTTTCTTACATCCTTTCTATGTGAGATGTAGATTGATTTGTCTTTCTTTGTGCTTTTCACGTAAGGCGTGCCTATTTATTCACTTCGTTCTGTGTGAAACACGGTGAGGTTTATTTTGCTTTGTTTTGCATTGTCATTCGAATGTTGCATTCTTGTCTAGATTATAGCATTGTTTCATTGTTTCATTTACATTGTGTTTCATTGCATTGCTTCATTGCATGATCATAAGTTATTTGTTGCATTTCGTTTTTGCATTTTGCCCTGAGTTCAATTTTTGCATTTATGTCTTGATTTCTTGCCCGAGCCTTGCGGCCTTGTCAAATGGGTCGTCTCTAGACTTTGACATTCACTCACGTCACTTGATGACTTTGAGCTCTGTCAAAGAGGGGCAATTGTGGACACCCCATTTTTGGCCGTCCGCAAGGCTCGAGCCCTTTACTTGGAACACTTGATGATGAAAGTGGTATTGTGCCTGGTTCGAGGTCTCGACGAAAGAGTCTTGTTCAAGCTTCAAAATAACCCCAAATCTTCCATATTCCCCACTGATCATACCCAAGAAATTCATCTTTACACCTTGTGCCACCCTATGTTGAGGCTGAAACAAAAAAAAACAAGGGAATTCATTGAGGCCCGGCTGTGCCTCATTGAAGGCCGGCTGGGCTTCAGTAGCGAGAAACACTATTCTGGACGGGAGGCCGCCAACTGGCCATTTTTGAAGATATTTATGATGTTTCTTGCTCAAATTCTATAAATATGACCATATACCTCTATTTTGGGGGTTGAACAATTGAGAGAAAGCCTATACACATAGAGAGAGCTCCTTCTTCCTCCTTCTTCCATTGCAAGCTGCCTTTGAGTTAACCTACCTTCCTTATATCATCTATATACACCATACACAACCTTGACTCATCATCTTAGAGCCTTGGTTGACCCTTGAGAAACATAATTCAAGCTTGAGAGTGTGTCAAGAGTAAGTTTGATCATCAACCAAAGTGTTACCCAAAAGACAACCTAAGAGAGGGGTGAATTAGGTTTTTATAATTTATTATAATAATACTCTAATAAAAAATTATGAATAGCACATTAAATAAATATAGTTAATGAAATAAAAATAATTAAAACAACTGTTCTAACAGCTATGTCAATTAATGATTTTAGCATAGTGAAAATGTGAAATATAGCTATGGCAATTTAAATAAAGTAAAGAGATAAGGGAGAGAGAGGCAATCAAATTTATAGTGGTTCAGCTTCAACTCGGCCTACGTCCACTCCTCAAGCTTCACTTGAGATTTTCCACTATACTCTAGCTTCACAGGGTGCTAGCAACCTTTTCACAGATGGAGCAATCCTCCACAAATTTTACACAAACTTTCTAAGTCAAGAACGCTGAGTGTACTACACTCTTACAAGGTTGAAAAGAATGCGTTTTTGCTTTCACAGAAAGCTACAAGAATTATCTCTCAAAGATAGATATATAAAATGAAGCTCTAGTTTTTCCGTAAATCTCACACAGGAAAGATGAGCTTTAATGCTATAAGGCCCCAATGTATAATTTCTGAGAGAAAGATGTAAACAAAATTGAGGAACACTTCTCAGAGAATTTTTCAGAGAATAGATGAGAGTGATTATTGATCAAAGAATAATTTTTGGTTTCTGTTTCTTGTTTGTAGTTGCTGTAACTTGTTCACATCAGACGCTTTGATATATATAATGAAACCTATAGTCGTCGTATTCATTTGAATATAAATCATTCCATCATTACTAATTTGAACTTGTGGGAGATAAGGCTTGTTTGGAACAACTTTAATTGAAATATTAGCCGTTGTAGTTCAGTGCCGTTGAGAGCAGAATTCGAAATGAAGCAAAACTAGGCAAAATAGCCTGGCTGGTTGTCCGGCCGGATGACCGGTCGGCTGTCCACCCGGACGT
Organism: Camellia granthamiana; assembly: GCA_036172215.1. Lineage (NCBI taxonomy): Eukaryota > Viridiplantae > Streptophyta > Magnoliopsida > Ericales > Theaceae > Camellia > Camellia granthamiana. Next base: position 115,449,446 of record CM069912.1, on the reverse strand, counting down.
TCGGTCCTTTGACAAATTTGAACCTTTTGGTTGTTTGAACCTCTGTTTTGGGTTGTTTGAACCTCTGATTTTGGGCTGTTTGAACCTCTGTTTTTGGGTTGTTTGAACTCCTGATTTAAGCAAATATTAAATACATTCTAACAACATTTAGGATAAAAGTTTAAGTGAGAAATAATGCGGCAAAATAAATTTTGATTATATTTTTCTCTTTCAAATAAATCATCAAAATAAATTTTGATTTTATTTTTCTCTTCAAATAAATTAAAACATAATTAAATAAATCATCAAAATAAATAAGTCTAACAATCTCTCACTTTTTGATGATGGCACACAATGATGTTTTGATTTGATTTGGGAGTAAGAAAAGCTCCCCCTCAAATTATGCTCCTGAATTCATTTCTAAATACATAGGTTAACACAATGTATAATAAATAAGCTTTAATTAGAGATATGATATGAGACTAAGATATCAAACTATAAATACATAACATTAGATTAGTTTGAAAATAATACCATAATACATAATATCATATTAGTTTGAAAATAATACCATAATACATAACATCATAATTTTCTCCTCCTGTGACATTATTAAAAGGAAATCATGGTTCAGAATCTACAGGAGGAGAAGGAAAATGATAGTGATAAATGGCATCAAAAACAGGATAATCAAAACATATACATATATATATATGATTCGCCCGCCTCTCTCTTTTCCGTCGAAAATCGCGTAGGACATGCGGCCTCGCTTTTGCGTCAGCTGACCGACAAAAGCGAGACTGGTCAATCAACTGCCTCAGCTCTCTCTCTCTCTTGTCTTCTTCTCCTCCATCTTCTTCTTAATCACTCTCTTCTCCTTCTTCTTCCGCATTCGCATCCATCCATTTCTTCGTCTTCTTAAGAGAGATAGAACAGAGAGACGGAGTAGAGCAGAAAGGCTGCCAAACTCAATCTGTTCTATGTTAGGTCTCTGACTCTTCTTGCATTTACATCTCTCGCTTCTACCAAATGGCCTCGTCCCGTCTCCTCACTCTCTTTCCGAACCTGAATGACCCCTTAAACGCTGTTGGGCCGAGTGCCCCAGCTCCTACTCTTCCCAACCTTCCTATGATGTCAATTGAGCAAATAATGGCATCTCAATCAGACATTGAAGCCAATCATTTCACACTGACATCCTGTATGGAGACAGTGACTGCAGTCACAAAATTGGCTCATCGACTGTAGAACGGGACGAGTGAGCTCCATCAGGTCAACGCCTAACTCTCTCTGCTCTAGCACATGTACAAGGATGCGCGAGCAGAGATTTGCGCACTGAAGGCCAAAAATAAAGAGTTGAAACGGCAGGCCACCTCCATGGCCCGATTTGGAGCATCTACGTTCTTGGCCTTTGATAGTCGGTGAGGAGTTCTCGCTCTCGACGAAAGCATAGGGGCAAGGCCTTCAAGGGCCTCCCAAGGTGATAAAAAGAGGAACAAAACGATGGAAGAAGCGAGTTAAGTGAAATCGACGTATGGCCGTAAAAAAAAATGAAGGTTTTTTTTTTTAATATGTAAATATGTTTATTTTGATTTGTTTTTGTTTTTATGTTTAAGGACTGAAAAAAAGGAAAATAAAAAGCAGAAAATAAAAAAGAAATTAGGCCTAATAGCAGAACGAAAGAAAAGAGAGAAAGAAAAGAATGAAGAAAATGAAATAAATTAAGCCTAATAACAAAAAGTAAAAAAAAAATGAATAATAAAAAAAATCAATGAATGCAAAGTTAAATTAAGCTCAAGATGCAAAACAAAAATACATAGTTGTGAATAGCAAACTGTTAAGGATAATAAATGTATGAAGGACTTGAGAGCATTCAACTGATAAAATGTTTCCATATCAATGTAGTAATACACATATATCATTTTAACAAAAATTCAAGTCTCACAGTCACAATAAGACCTTTTAAGTAGAAATCGACATTCCAAACTCGTCACGAATAAAATTGAAGCGATCATCGCTTAGGGGTTTTGTGAAAATATCCGCCAATTGCTTGTCGGTGTTTACAAATTCAAGTACAATATCCCATTTTTCAACATGATCTCTTAAAAAATGACGTCGAATTTCAATATGTTTTGTTTGTGAGTGTTGAACCGGATTTTTGCTTAAATTGATGGCACTAGTATTATCACATTTAATAGGGATATGATCATAATGCAAATCAAAGTCCTCCAATTATTGTTTCATCCAAAGTAGTTGAGCACAACAACTTCCGGAAGCTATATATTCAGCTTCGGCCGTTGATAAAGCAACATAATTTTGCTTTTTGCTAAACCAAGATACTAATGAGTTACCAAGGAAGTAACAAGTGCCACTGGTGTTTTTTTTATCAAGTTTGCATCTGGCAAAGTTGGCATCTGAGTAACTATTTAAATCAAATGCAACACCTCTAGGATAAAATAGTCCCAAATTTTGAGTGCCAATAAGATATCTAAAAATTCTTTTAATATCACTAAGATGTAATTCTTTAGGATTTGATTGATATCTAGCACACATACAAACACTAAACATAATATCGGGTTTACTTGTAGTTAAATAAAGAAGTGAGCCGATCATACCTCAATATTTTCTTTGATCAATCGACTTACCTTTTTCATCCTTGTCTAGCTTAATGGATGTGTTCATAGGAGTTTCAGCTATTTTTGAGTCATACATATCCAATTTTTTGAGTATTTCTTTTGTGTAGTTAGCATGGTTGATAAAAATTCCTTCCTTAGATTGTTTGATTTGAAGTCTAAGGAAATGATTTAGCTCCCCCATCATGCTCATCTCAAACTCACCTTGCATGCACTTAGCAAATTTCTTACACAAGATTTCATTAGTAGCACCAAATATAATGTCATCCACATATATTCGCACAATAAGTAAATCAGCATTTTTAATTTTAACAAAAAGTGTTGTGTGAATCGTTCCTCTAGAAAAATTATTTTCAATCAAAAATTTACTCAATCGTTCACACCATGCACGAGGTGCTTGTTTCAAACCATATAAAGCTTTTAATAGTTTAAAAACATGATTTGGAAAAGCATGATCTTCAAAACCTGGGGGTTGTTTAACATAAACTTCCTCATTTATAAAACCATTTAGAAAGGCACTTTTTACGTCCATTTGATAAAGTTTGAAATCTCTAAAACATACAAATGCAAGTAGTATGCGAATGGCTTCTAATCTAGCAACTGGAGCAAAGGTTTCATCGAAATCAATACCTTCTTCTTGATTGTATCCTTGTGCAACAAGTCTAACCTTATTTCTTATAATTGTGCTGGATTTATCAAGCTTGTTTCGAAGATCCATTTGGTACCGATAATGGTATGATCTTTAGGTTTTGGCACAAGTTCCCACACTTTGTTTCTCTCAAATTGGTTAAGCTCTTCATGCATAACTATCATCCAATGTTCATCAAATTCGGCTTCTTGAAAGTTTTTAGGCTCAGTCTGTGAGAGAAAAGCCAAGTTACTACAAATGTTTCTAAGTGAAAAGCGAGTTTCGATACCTTTTGTAGGGTCACATAGGATTAAATCCTTAGGGTGATTATGAACAAACTTCCATTCTCTTGGCAATCATCATTGTTTCCTCCTTCTTCTTGAGGTGGGAGAATAGGTTGTTCAATCTGTTTGTTCAACTTACATGGTTTGTTCTCTTCTTTGTAGATACTTGAATCTTCCATATTTGGTTCCAAATCTATATTATCACTAACAATTTGCTTTTGAGCAGAGATGTTAGTTTCATCAAATGCCACAAGTATAGATTCTTCCACAATAAGAGTTCTTTTATTAAAAACACAATAAGCTTTGCTAGTTAAGGAATAGCCAAGAAAAATTGTTTCATTAGATTTTGAATCAAATTTACCTAAGTTATCTTTATCATTATTATGCACAAAACATTTACAACAAAAAACATGCAAGTGACTAATGCTGCGCTTTTTATCATGCCAAAGTTCATAAGGAGTCTTTTTGAGAATAGGTCTAATCAATGTACGATTTAAAATATAGCATGCGGTGTGAACGGCTTCGGCCCAAAAATATTTAGAAAAATTATTTTTGCAAAACATTGTTCTACTCATCTCTTCTAAAATTCTATTCTTCCTTTCTACTACACCATTTTGTTGAGGGGTTCTAGGTGCTGAAAAATTATGTCCAATACCATGCTCATCACAAAACAATTTAAATTTCTCATTTTCAAGTTCTCTACCATGGTCGGTTCGAATATTAGTAATAAGAAAGCTTTTTTCATTTTGAATTCTACGACAGAGTTTTGTGAAAGAAGAAAATGTTTCATCTTTGTGTGCTAAAAACATAACCCATGTAAATCTTGAATAATTATCAACAATAACAAGACAATAATGTTTACCACCTAGACTAGATGTCCTTGAGGGACCAAATAAATCCATATGCAATAGTTGTAAAGGTCTAGTTGTGGAAATATAAGATTTTGATTTAAACGATGTTATAGTTTGTTTTCCTTATTGACAAGCACTACAAAGATGATCTTTTTCAAATTTAATTTTTGGAAGTCCAATGACCAAATCCTTTCTCAAAAGTTTAGCAATTAAATCCATATGAGCATGACCAAATCTTCTATGCCATAGCCAACTATTTTCATTATTAACATATGAACATTTAACATCACTAGTATAGAGATCATTAAGATGAAAAACATAAACATTATCATAGCGATTACCAATGAATAAACCTTTATGATCATTTGTGCTTTCAATTGTGCAATGTGATTTATCAAAAATAACTCAATTACCTTTATCACATAATTGACTAATACTAAGTAGGTTATGCTTAAGTCCATCAACAAGTAAAACATTTTCAATAGAAGGGTTAGGAGAAATACTGATGCTACTACTACCGATGATTTTTCCTTTCTTGTTGTCTCCAAAAGTAACAAAGCCTCCATCTTTGGATGACAGTGTAGTTAAGAAGGATTTATCTCCGGTCATGTGTCTGGAACATCCACTATCAAGATACCACTTCCCTTCTTTAGCTTTAGACTTAAGGCAAACCTACAAGATGACAATCAAGTGTTGGTTTTTGGTACCCATAGTTTCTTAGGTCCTTCTTGGTTAGTTTTGTTAGATCCCTTAATAATCCAAATCTTTTTAATTCCCATGTTCATATTCTTTTTGAATGAACAATAAGATATATAATGGCCTTTCTTTCTATAATAATGACAAGTAATATGAGAGTGTGTCATGAGAGGTGCCTTTTTAAAAATTGTATTGAGATTCTTTTGTTTCTTAATAGGGTCATATCCAATGCCCGCTTTATCGAAAACACATCTTTGATTTCCAAATGTTGAGATTATTTCTACATTTTACAAAATTTTTAAGTGATTTTGTTAAATCATCAACGTTGTTTTTTAAAGCAGTTTTCTCATTAGAGATGGTGTCAAAATCATTTTTCAAAACAATTTTTTCTTTCTTTAATTCTTTTACATTACTGGATAAAGATGCAACAGATTTTTTTAACACATTATTTTTGACACAAACTTTTCTAAATTCATCTTGTAGTTCATGGAATGCACTTTCAAGTTCTTCATAAAAAGTAGTTACCTCATCTTGAGTAGAGTCTTCATTTTCAAGTGCCATGAGACACAAGTTGGCTACTTCATTTTTAATTTCATCACTTGAGCTTTCATCTTCACTTTCTCCTCAAGCTACTACCATGGCCTTCTTGTTTCTTATGTAGTCTTTTCCATGATTTTTCAATTTTGGACAATTCATTTTCATATGTCCAGGATTTTTGCACTTATAGCAAATAATAGGTTCTTTCTTATTATCTTTGTTGTACTCCTTTTTGAAAGGTCTTCTTCCTCCATAATTGTTTTTCTTGAAGTACTTTTTGAGATTTCTACTAAACATGGCATAGCTTTCATCCTCACTGGAGTTTTCATGTTCTTCTTCATTTGATGATGCTTTGAATGCAATTCCACTTTTCTTTTTGCTTTCAACATCCTCATGTCCTTTCATGGTGATCTCATGAGTCATAAGGGAACCCATAAGCTCATTCAATCCAAGTGTGACGAGATCTTTGGCTTCTATAATGGCGGTGACCTTTGCTTCCCAATTCTTTGGTAGAATTTTTCTTTACCAACTCACTGTTAGTATAAGTTTGCCAAGAGATTTCAAGAAATTTACAATTTCAGTAAATCTAGTAAACATACTTGAAATAGATTCATCAGAGTTCATTTTAAACAATTCATAACTATGAACAAGCATATCAATACGAGATTCCTTTACTTGGTTTGTACCTTCATAAGTTACTTCAAGTTTGTCTCAAATTTCTTTTGCCGAATCACAATTTGAAATTCTATTATACTCCTTAGAGTCTAATCCACAAATAAGAGTGAGTTTGGCTTTAGCATTGGCTTGCAATAATTTGTGATCTCTCTCATCACATTCATCTTCAGTTTTAGGTGCACTAATATTGTCTATTAATTTGATAGAAATTTTTGGACCTTTGGTGACAATAATCTACATAGCATAATCAGTGGCTTGTAGGTATAGGGTCATCTTATCTTTCCAATGACTATAGTTGTTTCCGTCAAATAATGGTGGCCTATTGGTTTTTTGTCCTTCAGCAGTGCTAGTGCTAGTGCTAGTGCTAGTGCTAGCTAAGGTTGCCATGGATCGAAACTCTCAGATGGTTAAATCTAAAGCAAGAGTCTAGGCTCTGATATCAATTGTTACTCAAAAGACAACCTAAGAGGGGGTGAATTAGGTTTTTACAATTTATTATAATAATACTCTAATAAAAAATTATGACTAGCACATTAAATAAATATAGTTAATGAAATAAAAATAATTAAAACAAGTGTTCTAATAGCTATGTCAGTTAATGATTTTAGCACAGTGAAAATGTGAAATATAGCTATGGCAATTTAAATAAAGTAAACAGATAAGGGAGAGAGAGACAAACAAATTTATAGTGATTTGGCTTCAACTCGGCCTACGTATACTCCTCAAGCTTCACTTAAGATTTTTCACTATACTCTAGCTTCACAAGGTGCTAGCAACCTTTTCACAGATGGAGCAATCCTCCACAGATTTTGCACAGACTTTCTAAGTCAAGAACACTGAGTGTACTACACTCTTACAAGGTTGAAAAGAATGTGTTTTTGCTTTCACAGAAAACTACAAGAATTATCTCTCAAAGATAGATATATAAAATGAAGCTCTGGTTTTTTTTGTAAATCTCACACAGGAAAGATGAGCTTAATGCTATAAGGCTCAGTATATAATTTTTGAGAGAAAAATGTAAACAAAATTGAAGAACACTTATTAGAAAAATTTTCAGAGAATAGATGAGAATGATTATAAATCAAAGAATAATTTTTGGTTTCTATTTCTTGTTTGTAGTTGCTGTAGTTGCTGTAACTTGTTCACATTAGAGGCTTTGATATATATAATGAAATTTATAGCCGTTGTATTCATTTGAATATAAATCATTCCATCATTGCTAATTTGAACTTGTGGGGAACAAGGCTTGGTCTGGAACAACTTTAATTGAAATACTAGCCGTTGTAGTTCAGTGTCGTTGAGAGCAGAATTCGAAACGAAGTAAAACTGGGCAAAAATTGCCTGGCCGATCATCCGGCCGGATGTACACCCGGACGTCTAGTCCTTTAACAGATTTGTTCCTTTTGGATTGCTGCTGTGCTGGACTGTTTGAACCTCTGATTTTGGGCTGTTTGAACCTTTGTTCTTGGGCTGTTTGAACTCCTGATTTAAGCAAATATTAAATACATTCTAACAACATTTAGGATAAAAGTTTAGGTGAGAAATAATGGGGCAAAATAAATTTTGATTCTATTTTTCTCTTTCAAATAAATCATCAAAATAAATTTTGATTCTATTTTTTTCTTCCAAATAAATTAAAACATAATTAAATAAGTCATCAAAATAAATAAGTCTAACACAAAGCTTACTCCATTTTGAGAGGTATAAGCTTGTAACTTTTGTTCTTATTTTTGTTTACTTCATTTCTACCTATTTCTTGTATTCTTGGGTTCTTTTGCATCCATTTTAGGTGTTGGAACTTGGGTTTGGATAAGTTACCAAAGGTGGTAAGGTTAACACCCTTACTTGCACCTATTTTTATAGCTCAACTCTTGGTTCCTTTACACTCTTTTTCTTTGATTTTTGAACTGATTTTCAGAGTTGAACTAAGGCCAAAAAACATGATTTGAAGTCTTGAAATTGGAGGGGTTGGCCACCCCTCCTTGTTTTTGCTTACATAGCTTTAGTATCTTTACTTTTTGTTTAGCTTTTTTGAGTTCTTTTCTTGCATTTTCAGCCACTGTTTTGGCTTATTAAAGACTGTTTTAGGGTTATTCTAATCTATTTAATTGATTTAAGCTTTGATTAGTTCCTTTGTTGTAGCATTGGTCTTTGTATATAGCTTGTATTATGTTGTTCTTAGAATTTCTTTGTCTAATTTTCATAGTAATAACCTCATTTTAAGAATCAACTTGCCACTCATTCTTTCATTTGAGAGTTGTTTCAATCGGTTGATGGTCATTCAACACATGAACTAGAGATTCACGCTTAATTGCTTAATCTCTACAGAGATTCATTGTCAATGGCATAATCTCTCTTTCATGTTGAGAATTACTTCCCGTTTGACGCTTTTCTCCTTTTAGAGGACTTAATCATCACTTCGGACAAATGGACTAAAGAATGGAAATGACTAAAAGAATTGGTTTAAAAGCAACCAACACACATAAAGAAAATGAGTCATCTTGCTTGGGCTTGGCTGGACGTTATGCCAAGTTTATCGAGTCAAGAGTGGTCATACGCTAATTCATGGCATTTTGATAATTCTTGAAGCGTCTCTACTTTTTTTTTTCTTTTTTCTTTTTTTGAGTTTATTCCATGATAAAGAGGGAGGAGTGGTCATATTCATTGCATTCATTGATTTTTTTTATCTAAAATTGTATCCGAAATCATCAAGCAATCAATTTGCTTATTGATGGTTTTGGAAACAATTCTAACCTTCTCCCCAGGCTTTCCTATGACAGAGAAGGAAAAAAGGGACAAACAGAGCTTGAACAACTCTATCTGCATTGTTTTTACTCCAGAACACAAAATAGAGTTTTGCACAAAATTGAGGCACGGCCGACCTTCTTTAGGCCCAGTCGGGCTTCATTGAGGGTTGGCCGGTCCTCAATGTTTGATTCACAATGTATTTTTGCAGAAAACAGAGGGCAGTGGCTGAGGCGAAACAGGCAAGCCTAGGGCAAATAGAGTTGTTCTTGAACATTGTGTCATGACCCATCCCGATGACCAAGGCTAGATCGCAACTAGCTAATCCTAAAATCCCTTAGAGTAATTCCAAGTAATTAATTTAAATAATGCAGCGGAATAAAATAAAAGAGGTAGATTAATATCCGAAACGTACATGGAAATTATTATTTATGTAACGTTATAACATTAGTCGAATAATGATTACAAGAAAAAAAAAAAAAAAAAAACACGATATCCATATCAAATTTGAGGTTCTGATCCACAGGGTAAAACCATCTTTCTTTAAATTTCTTCTCCTGAAAGGGGTTTTAACAGCTATAAGCACATGGCAGAGTGAAAAATATTATACTGAGAGCATGAGGGTATAAAATCACTATGGATAATTATTTAGGCTAAACGATGAATAGTTTGGTTCGAATAAATTATTTTTAATAACACACATATAACACAAAATCATATAAACAAAATAATTATAACCACGGTACAGAACAGAACATAACAGAACAGAGGGTCAATGGATTCATGACAGACAGAAGGTTACGAAGTGACTAATCAGAGGGCCAAAGGTTATTTAAGTCCCCCAAGACATAGGACTGTCAGAGGGTCACTAAAGTGACAATTCAGATGGCCAGTAATTATTTAAGTCCCCTAAAGCATGGGACCTCCGTGGTGGTAATTATTCTAAACAAACATTTATAAAATCATTGTCAAATATTTTCTAAAATTTAAACAAATCCATGGGTTTCAATTTAAGCAAATAGAGTTCAGAAAATAATCCACGAAATTGAAACATTAATATAACCATAAAACATAAATTATATAAAATAATTCACGGTAACTCAAAACATTCGTAAAATATGTTATGGTGACTCAAGGTATAATATTACTCACTCTAATATTGACCCTTACTATTTCCTCTTCCCAATCCCTCCGAGTTCCTCTTTGCGCCACTTTTTTTTCTCCCCATTTTTTGTGTGGCCTACACTTATCACCTCTCCCCTCTTTATATACTTGCGCAAATGTTGAGACTCTTAAGCCAACTCATCCCTTAATGATTTTCTCTACCGGTGGCAGATCTCATATTTAGCAAGATCTTCAAGTAGCACATTTTTTGATGCCCAGCAAAGCCTACCTAGAACATACTAGCCTACCCTAAGTATTTAAAACATACTAGTGTAGCAAACTACTAGGGCCACCTGTATACTTTGTTGAGTAATTATTATTATTCTTATTATTTCGTTTTATTTATTTATTTTTTCTTTAAAGATTACGTTTTATATTTTGGTAAAACTAATGGCTCTTAATTAGATGACATTTTAACACACACCATTCAAATATACTCCTAGTATTTTGTTTTATTTATTTATTTATTAATTATTATTATTTTTTAATCTTTATTTTATTTATTTATTATTATTATTATCATTTTATTTTATTTTTGTGATAAACATTAAATGTTTAGTTGAAGTTAGTGAAATATTTGGGACATGAGTATTGCATATTGTGCATGCGCATGCATGCAATTCTTGTACATCATCGCTTACATTATGATTATTGTGTAATTAATTTAATATTATTTATTGTAATTAGTCTCATTAATTATTAAGTGTTGTAATTATTATTATTGTCCCTTTGTAATTGTTGTAGTTACTTAGTTTAGAGAGCTAGTTTATTTATCATAATTATCCCTATTGTAATAGCATAGTTAGCTAGTTGATTAGCCTCGTTTATTTATTCATTCGGTTTTGTAATAGTTAGTTTAATTCGGACTTTTAGACTTTGATTTGCATCCTCTTGTGCGAGGGTAATATTGTAATAAGTTGTATGTCTTCCAATCCCACATCTTTCTCCCTTTTACTTATTCACTTACGATGGTTAGTATAGGGCATCACGTTTCATTAGCATTCTTATGTTTTGCATCCATTGTCTTGCATGTATCTAAGGTTCGGCTCATCATACTAACCCAATATCAAATTGTTCAAACTCATTACTTGAATACGTGCTCTCTCACATGTCTTGAACGCAATCATATGCTATGCTCATAGCCGAGCCTATAAAAATACATAATGTGTGCGTTGCATTAGTCATATTGCATTAATTAAGAGCATGCATATTTTTTTAATTATTTTCCTTTGTTTTGGCTTGGAGTACTAGATGAGTTTTTTTATTGCTTTAGCATCTTGCATCGAATGTTTGTGTTGCCATATCCAAAGCATGAATACCATGAGGCTAATTGCTTAAATGATATAATCGTTTGAATGCCTGTGAATAAATGCTAGTTGCTTGAATTGGGATGGCTTGATTAATGTCCATTTTAAGCCCACTTTTTCAAGTGGCAAATTCACAAAACAAATTCGAACCAAAACATGAGGTCAAGTATTCCAATTCTTGGAAATTAGTCTATACTTGTGCGAGTCACATAGTAATATAGCTAATAATCAGAATAAGAGCATATAATGTAAATAAGAAATACATCATGATTAGTAGAGGCCGATCTTTGATCGGGCGAGTGGGGTGCTCAATTCATGACCTTCTTCTCTCGTACCTAAGTTCCCGAGCCGAGACACTTTGGTGATGACGGACTAATGGCCTTTGGCACGAGTCTCGGATTTCCTAAATTTTTCAAAAATATTTAGGTGGCGACTCTGTAATCTGGAAAAGCAGTCCATTTTTGGCATTTGATTCAAACATTGATTTTCCAAAAAGAATTACCGGATTTGGACTCTTTTGTGTTTTCACTATTTCACATTGCACTTGTGAAATCAGATTCAGAACTACAAGTGGAGTCCGAATTGTAGGGCTATTCATCTTCCGAAAGGAGTACGAAAAGTCGGGCTGCACCTAATGATTGTTATTTTAGAGTAGGTTTGTGTTTGGAGGAATTGGGGTCACTGCTGTGCCTGTTGTGCCTCATTTTGTGGTGCATTATGGATTTATTTTTATAATCTGAACCGTTCATATTGTAAGGTTTGTTGAGTACTTCATGCTTACCAAAAATCATATTAATCGGATACCCATAACTATATGATTGATAACCAAAAAAATAAACAATAAGTTTTTATTTTAAAAAATAGTATAAAAATATGCAATTCGATCATATAGTTATTGATATCCGATTAATATGATTTTTGGTAGGCTTAAAGTACTCAACAAATCCTACAAAATAACCGATTCAGATCATAAAAATAAACTCATAATGCATTTCAAAATAAGCCACCATAGTCACTGCTGGGCCAAAGGCACAGCAGTGACCCCAAGTCCGTGTTTGGATGTGCTTGGGCCTTGTGGGACCACCACGAGATTAGTTTCAATTATTTGAATAATTTATATTGTTGGATTTTAAGAGCAGATCTTCCACAAATAATATATATATAGATTGATTGAATAATCATAACTATATAATTTTATTAAAATTATTTTCAAAAAAATGAATGATTTATCTTTGGAAATTATTGATTTTTTAGTAAGGAGAAGAATGATAGGAAAATGTTTGGAACCTTGTTGAATTGGATGGTGGTTGAACAAGTATTGTTACGCCAAATTCGAAATTATGAATTTATATATGTTACTTGAAATGTATATTTTGAATAGAGACATCTGTTTTAGGCTATCAGTAGAGGATAGGTTTGATTGTTGTAGAAATTATATGAGAATTAGGTTAACTAAAATCATTCACTCATGCATTTCCATTTGAACATTGATTGTAATCATTTATACATTGAAACGTATTATTTTTTAGAAAATGAGTGAATATTGTGGCGAATCTAGTTAGGGGGTGTGGTTGTGATTATTATCTATGTTGGCTTGTGTGTCCTTGGTAAAAATCCAGAAACCTGTGCGGTTAGGTGCTAATCATTTTAGTTAGTACTAGTAAAATGGCTTTGATCGTGCTTGTATAGTCTACTAGCAGACACATACATAGAGATTGCCAATGTGTGTATCTACTACCTTGTTTTCTATATTGAAGTAAAAGTGATTATTGGATTAGTTTGTTTTTTTTTTTTTTTTTTTTTTTTTTTTTTTTTTTTTGTGAATGATCTATCTATAAAATTTGATAAAAATAAACAATTCAAATCCTCAAAATGAATCAATTATAGGCATTTTCCATATTTTAACACCATACATTATTTATGTTATCCAAATATAAACGTTGAGCCAAAAAAAAAAATGTTCAAAAAAAATTATTTTGAACAAAAATAAATTATTTAAATATATATTTTATTCAATTATTTATGTCTAACAAATTATTTTTAGGGTAAATTACACTTACCTCCCCTAAGGTCTCTAACAAATACATGGACCTCCCATGTGGCTTTAATAATTATAATAACCTCTTCTACTTTACCTGACATTGTCAAGACTCTCCCATTCCGTCTATTTTACACAAACGACGTTAATAGCCTATATAAAATAACTATATTACCCTTACTTTTGCCTACGAAAAGACAAAAATGCCATTTGTTCGCAAAATCCCTAATCAGCTACATTTTCAATACACATTGAATTCCTAAGAGAAAGAAGAAAGAGAGAGAGAGAGAGAGAGAGAGAGAGAGAGAGAGAGACGACAATAAGCAACGTGAAGAGGGTTGATTTGTGTGAAGAAAACGAAGAAGCTAGAGAGAGAAAGACAAAAAGATAAAGAGTTGTTTTCTTTGTCTCTCTATATATCAATGTATACACAATCTTCTACTTCCATTTCTATGTAGATTTTCCTTTTCAATCTCTCATTTCTTAAATTTTCTTGGAAAATTTGCAATTTTCCCTAATCTTTACACTGCTCTGTTTTTAATTTTAGAACCCACTATTCCCTAAAAACCTTACATAATACCCTTGTATATTGTAATTATATATACCTCTGTTCTTATTGGGATCACAGAATTCTTACAAACATTTTGAATGCAGAACCGAAAACCCGATTTCAATTTCTCTTCACTGTTTTTTTGTCCCTATGTCTTCCGACATTTTCTCGTCACTTTCTCAAGAAACTATAGATTATTGCAGTATTCAAGCAGAGAAAGCCAAGGCAATGATCAGGTACCACCGGCTCCGAAACGTTGCAAAAATGTGTCGAATCTTTGAATTTCTTGTCGCTTTCACGTTGTTGTCACGGTCGTCGACTTAATGAGGCTCACCAAAAGGCATTTTCGTTTTTTGTGAACAAAGGGCATTTTCTTGGCCAGAACCTTAACTTTGATGGGGGAATTAGCCAAAACCTCAATAATTAAAGGTACAGTCAGCTCCCGGGCGATAGATTAAACCCTGTCCTAATCATTAACCAAGTCGAAAAGAGCAATGAAGGCGGCTATTTGAGCATCAGGAGAGGCCCCTTCTTTCAACAACTTGAGCAAGGGTATAACTCTACCTTCTTCAACTATTATCTTCTTGTTACGATTACTGTCTCAGGAAAGTGAGACCAGGTTGTTGGCGGTATCGTGGCGGTCGTGAAGGAGGCACTCCATTTGGACGGAGGCGATAGAGGACCAGAGCATGGCCAGGATGATATTGTTGTTGGCGATGGAGATGAGTCGGCTGACGTCGGCAATGGATGATTCGAGGAGACCGGAGACATTGCAAAAGTTGGTACTGGTGGTGATGGCGAACACTTGCTGGAGAACGCTACTCTGCTAACACTTGTGAACTAGGGTTAGGGCTCGTTCTAAGGTTTTTGAGACGTCAGCAATGATGCGGCAAACGAGGCATTCATAGAGAAACAACTGGGCAGTGGTCGTAGTTGTGGTCGTGAGACGGATAGTGAATCGGAGCTTGAGAGAGAGCAGATCCGTTTGCTTGGCGAGATCAGTGTAATCGGATTTGGAGGATTCAGCTTTTTTGGCAGATTTGATGAGGTGGTCGGCCAGTAGGACTAGGAGTGAAAGCTCTTATTGGATTGACTTCTCTTCCTCTGTAATTTTTATCTTTTCACATACAAAAACAACGGTAATATGGTCATTTTTAATAGCCTATACAGTTAGTAGCTGACTGTATAGGCTACTAACATCATTTGTGCAAGATAGACGGAATAGATGAATCTTGACATTGTTAGGTAAAATAAAAAAAAAATTACTATAATTATTGAAATTATAAAGAATGTATCTGTATTTATCAAAAACCTTAAGAGAGGTAAGTGTAATTTACCTATATTTTCAAATTTTATAGTACTGCAAATAATGTGCTGTGACATTTGTGTAGCCTGGGTGAGAATAGAATTGCCTAAATAAAAGGCCAAAAATGGCCCCATCTTCTTCGTCTCTCTTCTCTAAGACGGCAATCTTTTTTCTGGAGTAGAGCAGATAGAGAGAGAGAGAGAGAGACTCAACAGTCTTGGACAATCCCAAGGTTTCGACTTTCGATTCATCTTATTCTTTTCGAAGCTTTCATGTTCTTTTGATTATTCTTCTTTACAAGATTATATATATATATATATATATATCTGTGTGTGTGTATTTGTGATGATTTCATTTCAATTACTAATTCTTGCAAAATTTTGATCTTATTTTCGCAGTGTTTTTGTATTCAAATTGCAATCTGATAGTACGAATTTCTGTTTCATATTTTCTGATTAAAAGTGTTTTGTTTAGATCGATCAGTTGGGGGTTTAGATCAATATAAAATTTTTAATTTTTTTCTGATTCATTGTTTGAGTCTACTGTGTTCCTCATGTAGCTTTTTTGTGCTTTACACTTCTTTGACATTGTGATTGATAAAATAAATGCACACACATGGTGGAAATATGTGATTTTTGTTATTCATTGTTGGTTGTTGTGATCAGTTGAACTAATTTGTCTATACAAACAAACAAAATTTACGAACTTGACTTACAAAAAGTAAGCTTCATCCTATCATGTAATTTTTTAGTGGGTCTCGTTTCAAATAACAAAATTCATTACTTTATGCCATATCTGTCAGTAAAAAAGTTTGTGAAATTTGTATGTTTATACAGAATTTGCTACAAGAATGTTGTGGCAGTGGCATATTTGTAAATAAAAGCAATCTCCACATAATTTTGTATGAATTTTCTATTTGCATATCAAGACTCGGTGGATAATACATGTTCTCAAGACTTCCATTGTTCAGTTGGGTTGAGTAAGACTTTTATTATTGATGTGAACATCTACTTTTATTTATTTTAGTGGTAGGTAATTTTGGTCATGGTGGTTGTGGTCTGATTGATATTTAAAGGGGTTGATGTGTCCACCACAGGCTTTAGTAGAAGTATACATTAAGCATTGGGAATTGCATAGAAGTACGCAGCAACGAGATGGGATCTGAGGGGCCAAAGGGTGTGACCATCCATGTGACTGGATTCAAGAAATTCCAAGGGGTTGCTGAGAATCCTACTGAGACTATGGTTAGTAATTTAAAGACTTTTGTTGGAAAGAGAGGCTTGCTGGCTGGTGTTACTCTTGGGAGCTGCACGGTTCTTGAGACTGCTGGAGATGGTGCACTTCCCATGCTGTACAAGATCATGGAATTGGGTGTCGCGAATGGGAATTCGAGCAATGAACAAGTCGTATGGGTTGGTTTAACTACCCGACTCTTTATAATTTTAGTAATTGATCTATGGAAGCAATTTGGTGAAATTGGTAATTATTTTCAAATTGAAAGAGTAAAGGTTTGTAATTATTTCCCAATGAAACTAATGATTAAAGGTTTGTTGTTTTGCCAAGCATTTCTCCAAAAAAACTGCAGCATACACTCATATTTTGCAGAATGTTGTAAGCATTTACTTGGATAAGATCAAGCCCATGAAGGAAATGTGACATCCATAGTGACTCGAGTTGAAGGGGGTTTTGACTCATAAGCTTGTTGTGTCTGAGAGGCATTGGGTCAGTCGGAGAGATCCTTAATTATTATTGAAATATGATTTTAATGATTCTAGGGAAAGGTTTTCATTTCCATTCAGCATGCTGTTCGTCTGTTATAAGTTGCCAAAACCATACAGAGACTGAAGCACATGCTGAAAGAGAAAAGAGAGTATGTGATTAATGGGTGAATTAAACATGCTCTTAAGTTTTTGTAAAAATTATGTTGTAAATTGTTCAATTGTTTCTGCTTTCTGAGTGGGTTCTACATTTTTTTTCTTTCTTACTAAAAAAAAAAATGCGGTTTCTTTGTTCTTCTCATTTACATCTTTCCTCACCCAAAAAATTTTCATTCTTGCTTTCTCATTTACATGTTTCTACATCCTCACATGAAAACTTATTTTTCATCTCATAATTTTGCACACATTTATCTTCAATGTATGTGCATTAATGCATTGATGAGTTGAGCACAGCACTGCAATTGGAGCAATCTAATAATCTTCAGGAGTGACTGTCCCAATGAGAATGAAAAGGAATTGAACAAAATTCAATTGTTACTTCTGAAACTAATGCTATAAGAATGCAAACTAACCATAAGGACAATAGGATGTGTACTTTGTTTAGACTTGTTAGGTTTAGAAAAGGATGTCAGTTGTTACCCAATGTTAGTCCTGGTTGATCAAGGGTGCTGGGAAGAGTAAAATTAGGTATAGACTTAACCTTTGCACTGTTGTGCAATGTGCTCTCAGACAAACTTGAGCTTTTATCATTATACCAAACAATGCCCCTAATCACAGGGTAAATGCTAATCACTCTCCTGTATTTGCGCATGCTTATCGCTGCTACTGGTGATAAGAGACCACTTATTGTTATCTAACATAGTACAATAAATGTCTCATTCATGCTGCTTAGGCATACTATGCAGTTGAGAATTTTCAATAAAGTCATATTAGGGTGCATATATCTATATGATATTACAGTACAGTTGGTGAATGATATTGTGAAGTTACAAGCCTATTAAACCCTTGTGCTATGTTGGTTCACTGGAAAGAAAGTGGAATGTAATGGAATGCTTATTCCTTAGTATCTCTTCAGAATGACCATTCACTTACAATGATGAATGATGATTTCATTTGTAATGTATTTTTTATTATTTTTTTAGTGAAACAAATGTGAGAATGGACATTCTAATGGATTGATTGTTTCATTCCATCTTCATTCCAATGAACGAAACACTACCTTAGTGATTCAATGTTTTATCAATTAGTCTTTGGTAACTTAAAAACCTTTACCTTCATTGCCTTTTTTTAGCTTCACTTCGGGGTCAATAACAGGGCAGTAAAATTTGCAATTGAGCGGCAGGCAGTAAATGAAGCCACTTTTTGTTGTCCAGACGAGTTTGGATGGCAACCTCAGGTGTATAAACTTTTTTCTTGTACTTCCATTTCTCATTTGAAGTTAAATAAACTTCCAAAGTCGTGCTAAAGTCTATTTTATTTTTGCAGCAATGTCCAATAGTCCATGAAGATGGAGAAACTTCTCGAGCAAGAGAGGTAATTCACACTCTCCTCTTTTTGTGATTTGGCATGATATTGTCAATCCCTTTGACAAACCCTTGAAGTTACCAATGGCAAATATTAGATTAAACACATGATCTCTGCCATCAATGTAATTTCAGTCTCATATCAATACTCAGTAGAGGAATATCAATGATTTGCACTTTCGCTCCAAATTGAGCCTTTACAAGATTCTTGGAATATAATCAACAGTATCTGTGACGGTAGCTAATGTTTTAAATTTCCAATTGAATACCACTACATGTGCCTTGAAAAACATATAAAACAGGTATCTGAAGTTTTTTAACGGGGGCTTCACTCCATGTTCATTTTGATTGATTAAAAGCAGCAAATTTACTTGGACTGTTTGGAATTTGGATAGACCAGATTTTATTCAGACGAATATGAGTTCATTTTTATTTTCTTAACTTCATAATTGTTAGGTCCACAGTGGGTTTCTTTAATTTTGGCATTCACCATTATCCTTGATAGTTGGCTAGTGTAGAACCTGAATAATGCCTTTAGGATTTGTTTATGTGGGAAGAGAATCTCTGTAATAAATACATGCTAAGAAAATGCTGAATCAAATGGAGGAAATAATAGCCAGAGTTGAACCTGAATTGCAACAACCATTCTGGTATTGACCTTGTCCGTGACTCATATTGTCATTCCATGAAACTTTGGGAGAGTTACTGAGCAAAAAATAAATCAATTTGGCAAGTGTATGAGAGATATTTAATTTCATTGAAGGGACAATGGGAGCTATTTTGTGCCTTAGGCAAGTGATGAAAATGTTTTTGAGAGAAGAGATATGAGCCACTGATTTAGGGGATAAAATTTGGCCCAGTAACGTTGAGGCTGTGGGTTCGAATATGAGGGCATTCAGTTTGTCCAAAATAGTCAAAGGGTAGGTCTGTACCTACTCCACCCCTCCCAGGCCACTATATTAGGCATATGGAAGGATTTCTAGAGTAATAATGCTTTTAAGGTATTGGAGCTGTTGTATCCCGGCAGAAATACTTAACTAAACCAAGGACATGTCACATAATGCATAGCAAACATGGTTAGCTTTTAAGGTATCGGAGCTGTTGTATCCTGGCAGAAATGTTTAACTAAACCAAGGACATGTCACATAATGCATAGCAAACATGGTTAAGGACATGTACCCTGAAACCAAGATTGGGATAGAATTGTAGAACTGTCAGCTTTGGCCAATCATGTGTCTATAAGGAACTTACAAATGAGTAAGTATCCCTATGGGGAGTTTTTCTGTACAAAGATGATTTGTTAGAATGGTCTTAGCTACCTGATGGGATATTCTGTATATGTATGATCTAGAACTTAAAGTCCAATGGGTCAATGCTTTTATTTTTGTTATTGTTATTACTAATGTAGGTTATGCCATTTTACAAAGCGCTATCATCATTATTATAATGGTGATTATTATGCATTGGTTATCTATTTCCCTCTCTTCAGTGCCCCCATCTCCCTCCTAACTTTTCAGTCATTTTTTGTTGAAGACTTCTTGCCCTGTTGAGGCAATCCTACAGTTCTTGAAGAAAAAGGGCTTTGATGCAACAATATCCGATGATGCAGGCAGTTTTGTATGTAATTATGTCTACTATCATTCTCTCCGGTTTGCAGAACAGAGCGGTCACAAATCTCTCTTTGTTCATGTTCCTCTCTTTTCTAGGATCAACGAAGCAACCCAAATGCAGTTTGCAGCAACCCTTCTGGAAGCTATTGCATCAACATGTTGATATAATTAATTTGGAAGTTTGAGCTTAAAATTCCGGGTTTGTTTTGTCTTCAGGTCTGTTATATGCTTCATGTATATCCATCCTGTTATATATAGTAAAATAATGAGCCCTTTTGAACAGTGGATTGTTGTTTGTTGGTTGCTAATTGAGTAAAAATGAAGTTCTTGATTCATCAATGTTTCCTTTGGTTGTGTATATTAGTGCGGGGGGTAATGTTGGCTATATATTTTGTAAAAGCCAGTAACAATTCGACATGTGGCAGAATAAGGGTATTATGGGAAGATGATTCACATCTTCAATCCTGATCGTACACGTGGCGATGACAATTGGTTCTCACGTGATCCGAGTAGCACCAGATCAATAAAGAAACGAAAGATGACGTGGCCTCAACGGCTACTCATATTCAAATTCAAATATAAGAGGGAAGTTTAACTGCAAGTGATGGCGTAGTGGAACTACTTCTAAGGCAGCATGATCAGCAATCATGGAGGAGCAGTTCGACGGTTTGAAGTGCAGTTCGAAGGTCATCCTTGGCAAGTATAAATAGCAAGGAAGTCCCCAGAAAAAACCCCCAGACTCAGATCATACAAACCAGTCATTTACTTTATATTTTCTTTCCCAGTTTTTACATTTCCTGCACTTTAAATACCTGCACTTTAAATACTTGTCCTTTAAATATCTGCACTGCACTTCGATTCCTAGGAGTAGTTTCAAGTAGATTCAAGTAGACTGTTGCTGTAAACCTCTTCGAGGCTGAGTTTGGACTATTGTAAGTGTTCATTTTTAATGAAATACTGCGATTGTTCTTCATATTACTTATTATTTTTCTTAATTTCTCCTAAGTCAAGCCACCAGTAAAAGTCCTCTTCATTGAGGCTGAAAGAACTAAAAAACACAATCGTCTGATAAATTGGTTGGCAATTATAATTTCTGTAAGGACTGATTGATCCTTGCTGGCACGCTCGCATTTACAAAACTATCCTTCGAAAAGCCAAAAAGCCAACATATTAGTTTCTTAAATTAATTCCTTTTGATTTTTTTTATTATTATCTATTTTTAAAACAAGTTTACAGACACATAATTAACAACATAAAATAGTTCTGGTCATACATGTCATACGGTGGAGATTGCTTCATTTTATGTGGTTGATTCTGTGTCGTCCAAGGACTTATTGGGAAATTGGATATCAGCTATGGAGACATCTTGCTTCCTCAGTGTCCATGTTGTAGTTTGCTTTGATGAAGTCAAAGGCCCAGTCATGGAGAGGTGATGTTGGGCTGGCCCCATTTTTAGGTCCACGTTAGTGACGTGAACTATTAATCTTGTAGGACATGCTAAGTAGACTATAAAAAAATTGAAGAATACATTAAAAAGTATAATATTTGTGAAAAATCTTTAAAAAAATATATTAAATACCAAACAAATATAATTTTTTTTAAAAATTTAGTATATTTTTCGTATTTTTATGTATTTATTAATTTTTAAAAATATTTTTTCATAAATATTTTAAATAAGGTACATCTTAAAAAAGTAAAAAAATTATTTAAAATTTAAAAAATATTCATTAAAAATAAAAAAATACGAGAAATAAAAAATTTGTTTTTCAAAAAACTTAACAAAACTGAAGTGAAACACATTGAATAGTTTTATAATTAGATTATATTTATTTTTTTAAATATATTTATCTTTTAAAAAAATAAAGTGAAAAATTACACTGTCGGATCACGTTATCTACCACAAAAAAAAAAAAAAATGAAACAAAAGAAAAAGAAAAAGAAAAAGAAAAACTCTATGACCGGATTATGACAAGTATAATTTAGAGAATGAGATGTCTAATTTTTTTCTTTTTTTTCCTTTTCTTTTCTTTTTGGCAATGAATGTGAGCTCATTATGTACCTATTAATGTTTATTTAATAAATTTTACAAGATGAACGACTTGAATAATTAAATGGATCCTGAGATGGGTTCACCAAAGCTAAATAACAACTGAAGAAAGTGTTTGATAATGTGATTCAACACTTAAAACTGAATTGATTAAGTGATAATTAATTAAACCCGTTTGATAATCGTAATTGATATCACTTAAAAATTTAAATTCCTTTTAAAATGCAGGTTACAATTTAAGAAAATTTTAAATCATATAAAACTTATTTAATTCTGATTGAATTTATAAATATTAAATATAAATATCGATACTATTATAAACTCACTATTATAACCATTACCACCATCACCACAACCATCATGCCACCGCCATCACTATCACCATGCCACCGCCATTGTCATCGCTATCACTACCACCACCATCATGTCACAACCACTACTATCACTACTGCTATCACTACCACTACCACCATGCCACAATTACCATTATCATTAACATCATCGTCGCTGTCACTATCACCACCACCACCACCACCACCACTACTTTCATCACCATTGTCATTATTGCCGTAAACATTACCATCATTTTACTACTACTATCATCGCTACCACCACTACCATGCCACGCCACCACCACCACCACCACCGTCATCGTCACAATATAAAAATTAAAATATAGAATTTAAAAATAATAAATTTTATATTTTATATTATATGTACGGGGAGCAAATATTCAGGCAAGCCCGTACTCCTTTCTTCCAAGCTCCTGCCTGTCCAATCGACCTGCGAGCATAACGGCGGTGAGCTACCCGGCGGTGTGTGGCCGGAAAACCCCTCCGATGATCAAGTTAGCACACACTCAGGGATCTAGAGAGAGAGGAGAGAGTTGAGTGTAAGTGTATATCTCACCAAATATTCATCTGTCTAGGCATGGGGGGCGCAGACTCGCTTATATACCTTCTGCGCCCCAAATCTACTCCCATTAGTCTTTCGACACGTGGTGCTGCTATCCCATCTGTCAGCACAAATCTAGCTGATCATCACCTAACCAAATTGCCAGCTCACACTACCGGGATCTCGGCATCCGGGCTACATCATCTCGGTTGCCGACGGCCGTGTTGCACAACAAGCTAGAGCGCTCCGCTCGTTGAGCTCAACGACGACCAAGCTCAGTTGCATTCCGACATAGCCGAGCTGAAAACTGGTCAAGCTAGTAAACCAAGGACCTTTCCAGCCGGGCTGGAAGCGCAAACCATGGGAACAGGACCGGCTTCCATTATCTCGGCCAAATTACCTAAATTAGCTCGGTTCCCACATAAACAAGCCAAGTAGCTTGGTCCTAGCATGGTCCTGGGCCATTACCGAGCACAACCCTCTCTGGCTAAGCCCAAGCTACCACGGCCCACAACATGTTCGGCCCATAATCTGCACGGTCATTACCACGGCCCAATACAGCTCATAAATTTCCCTCTCAATTGCCCCTTAATTCCGTCCGCGCAAGCGTGACTGGGATTACCTATTCTGACCGGGGTAACTCTTCCTCGGTCCTCAGTTTGCAAGACGGTGACCGGGCTAGTTGACATGCATGTCTTCAAAACTAGATCGATCGACCCCCTCGATTTGCCATCATGTCTCTTCAGTACTGACGCCGCCGCCATCATGACACGTGTCGCGCATTGATTGGCCTCGAGCAGCCAACCCTCACGTCCCTTCACATTCAAATTTTTGGTGGTTCTTCACCCCTACAAACACTCCATATCCTCCTTCATTCCATTCTTACTGACTTCCCTTGAACCTTCGACGTTCCAGAGCTCCAGTGCTTGTCCTCCATTCTTGTTTTTCTTCTCCGCTCGTTCGTGAAGACTCAGATTCAACCCCCTTCCTGGTAAGTCCTTCGAGCCCTTTATTGCTATTTCATTTGGTATTTCACATTTTAGGGCACTAAATCCGTAGGTTTTAGGATATACCCCCTAAAACCCTCTCATACCCCTATTCTCTTGGATGTTCTTCAGTTCCAGCGATGAACACATGAACACATGTAGATCTGGAGCGAACCGGGCTTCAGGTCCCCTTTTGATCCCAAAAAACATACCAACCGGGCAAATTGCAAGTTTGCAAAAACTTCTGTGGAGACCGAAGTAGGCATAGTACTTGACTGGTCAACCGGGCCAATATCTGGTTCGCTTGACCAGCCGAGCTCCTGAATTCACATTCGTGACCGAGGTGGTCTGGCACTCAACATGACCGAGCTAAAGTCAAGCTCGTTTTGCGCGACCGCGCTTCCTCTTACACTTACCCTCCTTTTCCTGCAGAGTCTAAGGGGACCATATACCAACATCGAGGCTCTCAAAGACCGAGAAGCCTTCAAACAAGAGTGTGCCAAACCACTTCAGCCGAGCTAAGACCAGCCGGTCACACATGGGGCGATACCGCTTCTTGGTTGATACGCCGGTTGCTCTGGCCGCGTTCCGGGAAGAGTACGGTATCCCCGACGACGTTCACCTTGAGCTCGGTGCCGAGGAAACGACCCCTTGGGGCAGATTCGACCAGTGCCCCTTCACCGTGCTTTCCATCATAGAAGGTGGCCTCCGCTTCCCGGTCAACCCGCTGCTTTGCGAATTCTTGCGGCGTACCGGGCTAGCTCCAACTCAGGTCTCAACCAACACTTATAGAATAATTAACGGGGTCCACGAGCTAAACAATTGGCTATGAACCAACCTAGGACTGGCCGAGATACTCCGCCAATACACCCTAGGGCACACAAGCGATGGCCTCACCTACTATTTAAAGATCAGACCGGGCAAAGAAAAGATAGTGACCGGCACCCCGGATAAGGACTTACACGATGATGACTTTTTCTGGGTGTCCGGCAACTACGAAACAGCCGACGTGCCGGGCTGGTTCATTAGCAAGAACTTCGGTTCAACATGTAAGCCGTGCCACTTGCTCGGTCAATTTATCTTTCTTAGCTATTCTGTACTTAGCATTTTTTCTTCTTTCCTTTTGCAGCAATTGACGCTTTGCAGCCAACTACCGTTATCCCAACGAAGCAGCCATCAGAACCGTGCTCCGCTACCGTAACCGAGACTGTCACGACCTCCTCGGTTACACACCAACATACCGGTATTCAGCTCCACGCCGGAGTAAGGTCACAGACTTTCTCCGCGCTCCATCTCCACCTCCAGATTCTACACTTCCTAACGTTCCATTCATCCATCTGACCGAAGCAGAAGAGATGGCCAAGAGTAGCCGCATCAAGAACCTGATCACCATCACCTCCACTGAGATACCGAGCGTCACAATCCGCTCTACTGCTGCCGGGCAATCCAGCAAAGTCGTGGTTGCATTGGCGTCTCCCGCCGTCGGGCAATCCAGCCAAGACACCCGCCGGGCTGGCAAAAGGCCACTTGCAGACCTTTCAGCCGAGCTTGTTACCAAGCTCAACACTGAGCAACCTACCGTGATAGCTGACCCAACTCCACCGTGGAGGCCCCAACTCAAGCACCGGGGTAAAGAGATCCCGGCGATAGCTTCTGTTAAAGGAGACAAGGAACATCTCCTCGCCTTTGATCTCAGCAAAGCCCTCCTCCTACCGAGCAACGTGGTCGGCAACGACCATGTGCCAGACACCTGGTTAGTGAAATCCTCGGTCAAGTCTATGACCAGGGTAAGAACTTTACACGTTTTGCCATAAAATTTTC
Organism: Camellia granthamiana; assembly: GCA_036172215.1. Lineage (NCBI taxonomy): Eukaryota > Viridiplantae > Streptophyta > Magnoliopsida > Ericales > Theaceae > Camellia > Camellia granthamiana. Next base: position 115,423,457 of record CM069912.1, on the reverse strand, counting down.
CCAAGTGTTCGCTCGGTTTTCTTTCTAATCAAACCTTCTTCTTGCAGGCCATCCAGAAACAACACTTGGTCATGGAGCGCATTCATCGACTCCAGCAGAAGGCCAGTGACTCTGCCAACCAGGTGGAACACCTTCAACCTGAGCTCGGTCGATCCAAAGCTTCGCTGGAAATGGCAAACTCTGACAATTCTAGGTTGCTCGGCCAGCTTGGAACCGCCGAGAAAGAAAGGGATACGCTCCGGGCCGAGCTGGAGGCTTTGAAAGAATCAAACAAAAAGGAGCTGGAGGACGCCAACGACGCCGGTTTCAAGGAAGCCGAGGAGAGCTACACCAAGCAAGTCCATGCCACCCAAGACATCTACTTCTAGGCGGGTTGGAAGGCTGCTTGTGAACAGCTCGGCCAAGGACCTGGGACCGACGTGTTCGCCTCTCCCCCAATTGCCTTCCTGCCGACGTACCTTGTGCTATACGCCAACAACGTCTTCAGCGCGTTGCAGGCTGAGGCCGAGGAAAAAGAGGCGCAGGATGCCGAGGAAGATGCAGAGGGTGGCAACCGCCCGAATCAGGCCGGCCGTGAGAAGACGGGCGCCCAGGAGACCACCACCACGGTCGACCTGGAGGTTGCGACTGGGGACGAATTCACAGACCTTTCCCCCTTAGCTTAGTTTTCTTTTGTCTTCTTTCTTTTGTGTCTGAACATGTAACCGGGCTATCTACCCCTCCTCTTGTAGTTACTTTGCGTATCAATGAAAAAGTTCAATTTCCATTAAGTGTTTGCACGGTCTTCGCGCTAAATAACTTCAGCCGAACAAAATACCTCGGCAAAACTAATCATCTTGTTTAACTTATTTAACCGGAAAAGACATCTCGGTTTCAAGCATAAGGTTGAGTAAATCATCAACTGTTTTAATCGGAACAATACATCTCGGTTTAAATATAAAAGTTGAGCAAATCATCAGCTCAGTCAGCCGGAATAAAGCTTCACGAAAGTTGAATAAATAAACCTAGTCAACCGGAGTAAAACATCTCGGTTGAGATCATCAACTTCACTAACCGGAGTAAAACATCTCAGTTGAGAACTCAAGTTGAGCAAATCATCAACTCAATCAATCGGATAAAACATCTCGGTTGAAATCTCAAGTTGAGCAAATCATCAACTCAATCAACCGGAATACAACATCTCGGTTGAAATCTCAAGTTGAGCAAATCATCAACTTCGCCAACTGGAGTAAAACATCTCGGTTGAAATCTCAAAGTAAAAAACAACAATCAGAATGCTAAAGCAAAGATCAGACACTTCTATATATTGACAAAAAGAATATTACATTCTGAAGTGTGAGGCAAAAAATTCCTTTGAACAAAAAAAACACAAAAGCTAAAAATAATACAGTTTCAGGTTGGCCGCATTCCATGGCCGGGGTATTCCTCTTCCCTTCAAATCCTCCAAGTGATATACCCCTTGCCCGCCAGACTGATTATCCTGTACGGTCCTTCCCAGTTTGCCCCTAGTTTGCCTTCACCTGGCACCAGGGTGTTGCCCATAACCTTCCTCAAGACCCAGTCGCCCACTTTGAACGGTCTGGGGTGCACCGTTTTGTTGTATTTTCTTGAAAGCTCTTGCTGGTAGGAGGCCATATGGATGAGAGCCTTTTCCCGGCATTCTTCCACTAGGTCTAATTCCAGGGTGATGGCTTTAGAGTTCAGCTCGGGCTCAAAACTTTCTTCTAAGGGTGGGCATACCAACTGCCAAAGGGATGACCGCCTCCATGCCATATGCCAAGGCAAAAGGAGTTTCCCTGGTAGATCGCTGCGGGGTCGTTCGGTATGCCCAAAGGACACTTGGGAGTTCCTCGGCCCATTTTCCCTTGGGTTTTTCAAGTCTTTTCTTCAACCCATCAAGAATGATCTTGTTTGACGCTTCGGCTTGACCGTTAGATTGTGGGTAAGCCGAGGTAGAGTTGTAGAATTCAATCTTTAGGTCTTCACAAAATCCTCTGAATAGGTGGCCGTCAAATTGGGTGCCGTTATCAGAGATCAGAATTTTGGGGATGTCAAACCGCGTTACGACATTCTGCCAGACAAATCGTTTGACGTCTTTCTCCTTGATTGTTGCCAAAGGCTTGGCTTCAACCTATTTGGTGAAATAGTCGGTGGCCACGATGAAGAACTTCCGGTTGCCTGGTGCCGTTGGGAGTGGTCCCACTATATCCAGCCCTCACATCGTAAAGGGCCAAGGGCTGGTAAGGGGAAGGAGTTCCCTGGCCGGGTGATGGATTTGGTGGGCAAATTTCTGGTACTTCTCACATTTGCGAACATACTTTTGCGCGTCCGCTTGCATGCACGGCCACCAATATCCTTGCAAGATAGCCCGGTAGGCTAAAGATCTGCCCCCTATGTGACTGCCGCAGATGCCTTCGTGGATTTCGTACAGGAAGGCTTCCACGCTGCTTGGGTGCACACACTTTAAATAGGGACCGGTGAAAGACTTCTTGTATAAAGCGCCCGATGGAGAGAGCCAAAATCGCTCTAACTTCACCCGGACTTTATGTGCTTCCTTCTTGTCGGCTGGAAGGGTCCGTTCTCTGAGAAAGAGGATAATATGGTCCATCCAAGAAGGACCTAGCTCGGCGTAGAGTACTTATGTCTGCCCGGTTTCCTCAATGCTGGGCCTCGGTAGGAACTCAATCAGGAAAGGGTTGGAAAATGTGTTATCGACCATGGAAGCAAGGCCGGCTAATTCATCTGCTCGGCCGTTATCTTCACGACCAATCTGTTGGACCCTTATTGCCTGGAATCGCTTGATGTGGTCTTTGACCAGAGCTTGGTACTTTGCCATTCTGTCATCCTTTGCTTCATAAACCCCAGAAACTTGGTTAACCACAAGTTGGGAATCACTATAAACCATTAGCTCGGATGCGTGCATTTGAAGCGCGCTCTTGAGCCCGGCCAAAAGCGCCTCATACTCAGCCTCGTTGTTTGATGCAGGGAATCCGAGGGTAATAGAGTGCTCGATGGTCAGTCCATCTGGCGAAATCAGAACTATGCCCAGCTCGGCACCATAGTGGTTAGAAGCCCCATCTACAAAAAGTTTCCACATTTCGCCTACAAAAAGCTTCCAACATTCTGAAGGGTCTTGGGAGGCCTAAAGGTTGATGTTACCACGGTCGCTCGGCTGTTCGGCTTCAGGTTCAATGCTGATTAGTTCCACTTCCTGCCCCCTTGGTGATGCGGCACCGGACAGAGCAGGTTGGTCGGTAAAACCCAACTCCGTCGTCGCATCACCGGGTTGTAGCGTCGTATTGGTTGAAGGTTCTTCGGTGGGGCACGCAAGTTCCGCGTAGCCAACATCGCCGTGCTGTGTTATTTCGGTCGAGCCTGTATTCACCTCCTCGTCCACTGCGGCAAGATCCACTGGGCATACCGGATGAGTCCCTTGTGAGAATTCAGCAACAAAATCGGCCAACGTCTGGGCTTTGATGGCAGTGCGCGGTTAGAACTTGACATCAAACTGACCCAATTCGACCGCCCACTTGAGAATTCGACCGGAGAAGTCCGCCCGCTCGAACAAAGCTTTGAGGGGGAATTCGGTCAAAACGATAATTGTATGAGCATGAAAATAGTGCGCCAACTTCCTGGAGGCCATCATCAATGCCAACGTAAGTTTTTCTAGCGGCAAGTATCTCGACTCTGCCGGTAGCAAGGTTTTGCTGACGTAGAAGATGGGGAGGTGCTTGATTCCTTCTGACCGGACAAGCACCGCACTGACAGCGTGCTGAGAAACGGCCAGATAAAGGTAGAGTTCTTCGCCGGGTTTCGGTGTGACTAACAGGGGCACTGAAGACAGATACTCCTTGAGCTCGGCCAAAGCCCGGTCACATTCTTCATCCCATGAGAACTTTGATTTCAGAGCTTGAAAGAAAGGGCGGCAGCTATCTGATAACCGGCTTATAAATCGGTTAAGTGCAGCGGCTATTCCGACCAGATGCTGCACGTCCTTAGCCAAGCTAGGCTGCTTTAATTCTTGTACGGCTCTGATCTGTGAGGGGTCTGCTTCGATGCCTCGGTTTGTGACTAGGAAACCTAAGAATTTTCCGGATCCCACGCCAAAGGCACACTTAGACGCATTCAGGCGTAGGTTGTGTTGTTTGAGAATGGCGAACATCTCGGCCAAGTCGGACAAGTGGTCTGCTTGATGCCGGCTCTTAACCACCATATCATCTATATAAGCCTCCATCGTCCGGCCTAGCAGAGGAGCGAACATCTTGGTCACCATTCTTTGAAAAGTTGCCCCAGCGTTCTTCAAACCAAAAGGCATGACTCGGTAGCAGAAAAGTCCCCTTGGTGTAGTGAAGGAGGTGATCTCGCGGTCGGGGCCATGCATGGCAATCTGATGATAACCGCGGTAGGCATCCAAGAAACTGAGCCTGTTATGTCCAGCCGTTAAGTCCACAAGCTGGTCTATTCTGGGCAGTGGAAAGCTATCTTTAGGGTAAGCTCGGTTGACGGTCTTGTAGTCTACACAAACTCGCCACTTCCTATTCTTCTTAGGTATAACAACTGTGTTTGAAATCCACCGAGAGTAGTGTACTTCCTGAGTAGCTCATGCCTCAAGTAAGTTCTTTACCTCTTCCGCAACTGCCTCGGCGTGATGCAACGCCGATCTCCTCGTTCTCTGAATGACCGGCTTTGCACCGGGGAAAACATTCAAGTGATGGCAAATGAAACTCGGATCGATGCCGGGCATGTCGTAAGGTGACCATGCGAAGAATTCGATGTTTGCCATCAAGAATTCCACCATATCGGTCCTTTCTTGGGCGATAAGGCTTGAGCCGAGCAAGAAGAACTTGTTTGGACTTTCTGTGTCAATCCGAACTTCCACCAATTCTTCAACGGCCTTGTTCTCAGCCTTGGTGCCCACATCGTCAAGGACTCCCCGGTCTTCCGGTCCCTCGATCATTTAGACGAAGCCTTTGGCAGCTCGGCTCCCGTTGACCGCCACAAAGCATTACTTCAACATGACTTGATCGCCCAAAACTTCTTCGATTGCCCCCATAGCCGAAGAGAATCTCATCACCTGGTGGTAGGTTGACGCTACGGCCTGCATAGCGTGAAGCCATCACTTTCCAAGGATAAGGTTGTATGTGGACGGCACTTGCAATACCCAAAACTCCACTTGCTTGACCACGAATCTCGCTTTGACCGGCAGAATAATCTTTCCCAAAGGCCACTCCGGTTGTGAGTTGAAACCAACCAGTGGCGAAGTTGCCGGAGCCAAGTCTATATCCCGGAGCTTGAGCTGTTTGAATGCGTCGTAATACATGATCTCGATCGAGCTTCCCTGATTGATCAAGATGCGCTTGACATCGAATTCTTTAACGTGGAGTGTGACCACTAAGGCATCGTTGTGCGGCGTCTGAATGCGCTCTAGGTCCCTTGTAGAGAAACTGATCACATCTTTTTCTTCGGTCTTGCCCCTTTTGATCGCGGGCTGGACCGACAAAACTTCTCTCATGTGCTTCGCTTTCTTGATCATACCTCGGAGTTCACATACACGCGCCGGTTCCACAATGCCGTGGATCACATTTACAATGCCCTGAGGGGGTGCCTTCAAGTCATCCGGTCCATGCGGATCAACCGGAGCAGGATGCGCGGCTTTAACACCCCCATCAATGTAAAGGTCCAAGTGTCCGGCTGCGACTAGCTTCTCCAAGTGTTGCTTCAGCGGCAAACAATCCTCTGTCCAGTGTCCGTGCTCCCGGTGAAATGTGCAACGGTACTGTGGATTGAAACCTTTCTGCATATCACCTAACTTAGCAGGAAACCGGACATAATCCTCGTCACGAATTTCACTAAGTATGCGATAAATTTGAATCTTAAAGACCGTGGTGATGCCTGTCCTGGCTTTCAACCTTCTGTTCGCATCAGCTACGTCATCACGGGAGTATTCATCTCGGTCATTCCGTCGACCCCTACCCCGGTTTCGACGATTTGAACCTCGGTTAGATTCCTCGGCACGATCATTTGTGCGATTGGTCTCCTGTCTGACCGCGTGCACCTTGCCAGCCGACCTCTTGTCTGTTGCTACCGGAGTTGCCTTCGCGGTAGACATTGCCGCATCATCTTCTACTCGGATGTGCTCGTTGATGCGCTGCATTAATTGGCCCATGGATGTCAGTTGGTGCTTAGTAAGCGAGTCCCGCAATCTATGTCCGACTGGGAGACTACGCTTATATTGAGTGATTGCCAGGTTGACCGGGCAATCCAAGATCTCATTGAAAGTTTCCTAGTATCTGGAGTTGTATGCCTTGAGTGTGTCGCTCGGCTCCATCTTGACACTAAGAAGGTGGTTAACTTCCTTTGGCGTTTTGGTGTTGGTCTTGAAACGTGTCACGAAGGCTTCCGCCAAATGCTGCCACCTTTCGATGCTCCCTTCCGGCAGCCTCTCAAACCATTTCAAGCCCAGCTCGCCCAAACTTGACGGGAAGATAAGGCACATAAGAGCGTCATTCCGCCTATGTCCGGTCATGACCTGCCGGAAGTGGCTTACATGTATGTATGGATCGGTCTTTCCGTCGTAGAGCGTGAACTTTGGTTGGTGGAAGCCCGCGGGAAGCGGTGTTGTTTCTATCTCTAGGGAGAAAGGTGTAGCACTCAGTCTTGCCAAGTCTGTGTCCAAAAGGAGAGGCGCAGCTAGGCGGGGTGGAGGCATTCCGACCTCTTCACTAGCGTGAACCCCATAGGATAGCCGCTGGGACGCCAGCACCCTCTGAGCCTGCCGCCGGCGAGCCCGTTCCTTCAAGACTACCCGCAAATCCTCTGAACGAGCGGAATAAGAATACCTCGACGTCGTCACCGGACGTGAGGGTTGATAGGTGTTATCTTGCACGCTGGACTTCTCTACGTGCGCGTCGGAATCTCCAACCTTGTAACTTCTGGTGATTGAGATAGACATAGTACGCCGTTGGCTCTGACTGCCTGAACGGCGGGGTTGGGTGCGCTCACTGTGGTCTCCCACTCCAGCTACACCCTTCCCTTTGACATGCCGCTTAAGATCCTCCATCTCCGCCGCCATTCGCCGGATGACGGCGTCTTGGTCCCTTAGCTTGTGTTCCAGTCGTCTGGCGTGCGATTCTCTCCGCCGCCGGTGACCGTCTGGACTTCGTGAATGACCAAAGCTTCTTCCGCGCTTATCCCGTGCGTCTCTTGAATGTCCTCCTGGAGAAGTCTCCAGGTCCGCCATAGGAGGGATGGCGGGATGTCCTTCTCTCCATCTACCCGACTCCGGGGTAACTCCGTCGATGGAAGACAACGAAATCTCGTCGTTGTTCGCCATGGACAGCGATCAGATGAGCTTGGAAGACAAGGTTTTGTCTGTCAAGTTTCCCACAGACGCCGCCAATTGTAGGGGGAGCAAATATTCAGGCAAGCCCATACTCCTTTCTTCCAAGCTCCTGCCTGCCCGATCGACTTGCGAGCATAACGGCGGTGAGCTACCCGGCGGTGTGTGGCCGGAAAACCCCTCCGACGATCAAGTTAGCACATACTCAGGGATCTAGAGAGAAAGGAGAGAGTTGAGTGTAAGTGTATATCTCACCAAATGTTCATCTGTCTAGGTATGGGGGGCGCAGACTCGCTTATATACCTTATGCGCCCCAAATCTACTCCCATTAGTCTCTCGACACGTGGTGCTGCTATCCTATCTGTCAGCACAAATCTAGCTGATCATCACTTAACCAAACTGCCAGTCCATACTACCAGGATCTCGGCATCTAGGCTGCATCATCTCGGCTGCCGATGGCCGTGTTGCACAATAAGCTAGAGCGCTCCGCTTGCTGAGCTCAACGACGACCGAGCTCGGTTGCATTCCGGCATAGCCGAGCTGAAAACTGGTCGAGCTGGAAAACCGAGGACCTTTCCAGCCGGGATGGAAGCGCGAACCATGGGAATAGGACCGGCTTCCATTATCTTGGCCAATTACCCAAATTAGCTCGGTTCCCACATAAACAAGCCAAGTAGCTTGGTCCTAGCATGGTCCTGGGCCATTACCGAGCACAGCCCTCTCCGGCTAAGCCCAAGCTACCACGGCCCACAACATGTTCGGCCCATAATCTGCACGGTCATTACCACGGCCCAATCCAGCTCATAAATTTCCCTCTCATTATACATATCAAACAACTTATTTTTAATTCAACACTTAAATTTTTATCAATCAACTTTTCAACTTAAAAAATTTAACATTCAATTTTCAATACTTAGAGGTTGTTTAGGATGTCCTAAATAAGTGCAGCAAGGTTTGCAGAGTGGTATAATAAGAAATAGTTGCCTCATTTTTGAGCAACTATTTGGACGATACTCTTTGGCCAGTGGAGGCCCACCTTAGGTCCCGTTTTGCTAATTGAAACCGTTCAATGTGTACAACTCGTCGAGTATTATATGTTTGTAAAAAATCACGTTGATCGGATATCTATAGCTATCTGATCGGATTAGTTTTTTTTTATCAACTGTTAACTATAACACTATCCATTTTTTATACAAAACTGATTTGATTATGTAGCTAGCGATATCTGATCAACATGATTTTTTACAAGCATATAGTACTGGACGAGTTCTACACATTGACGGTTCGAATTATCAAAATGGGACCCGTGGTGGGCCCCCGCGGGCCTAACATTACCGTCAAACTTAGTGAATATATATATGTAATTTTTTTTTTATTCCGTTCACGGTACTTTCTCATCAATTCAAGTTTGGAACAGTGTAAAGTTGGTTTGTATTAAAATATTATGTATATTAATTTTTTTATATTTTTAATTTGTGAATAGTGATAATTTTTTTGTTTTTTTTTAAATTTTTTAACTTTTTAAATTTTTTCTAACATCCCAAATCAGGCCCTAATTTTTAATTTTTAATTTTCAATTTTTAATTTTTAATTTTCAATTTACAGTTTTTAATTTTATCAAACACGGCATAAATTTCCAACCGAAAAGAATTCATTTCCTTATTTTAATAAATGAGTTTCAGACAAACTACATGATCCCTTTGAAAAATGATATAAAAATTCAATTTTTAAATTTATTTTTTAGATCTAATGCCGAAAAAATAATGGATTAATAATTAAAAAATATTTGTTTATCAACTAATCTGACTCTAAAAAATTGATCTAACTTTTAGATCGGAATAGTAATACGCATTTCTTCCATAATATTTTCTAGTTGATATATGCCAAATTTCAAAATTTTCCCATAGAGCTCATGATCAATGCAAAGCACAAAATTAACATCAATTGGCCGATCCATGACAATCTTTACACGCAAATACATACCTATCATGACTTCACCAACTTCTACACTGCCAATGAACTCGTACTTTGAAACCAGTTTTCAATCAAATGTATACGCATGTAACAGAATCATAGACAATAAAATCAAGTCTGGGCCTTTAGACTCTGCCCTCAAGCTGTTTGACGAAATGCCTAACCGTGATGTTGTTTCATGGAACTTGCTAATTTCTGGCTATGGCAAATATGAACTTCCAAATCAAGCTCTGTGTCTCTACAATCAAATGGTTTCCCATGGAATTAAAGAAAGTCCATCCACTTTTTCATCTGTTTTGAGCATTTGTAGTGACAATGGGTTTTATCAAGTAGGAATTCAAGTTCACTGCAGGGTGATCTTGTTGGGATTCAATATGAACATATTTGTGGGTAGTTCGCTTGTTAATCTTTATATGCACATGGGTCTTGTTGATATTGCCTTGAAGCTGTTCAATGAATTGCCACATCGAACTTTAGCTGCGTGGAATTTGGTTTTACGTGGATTTTGTGAACTGGGTCGATCGAACGAGTTGTTGGGTTCGTATTGTGATATGAAATTGGAGGGTTGTGTTGAACCTAATGGACTTACTTTTTGTTATTTGATTCGTGGGTGTGGTAATGGGAGGCTTTTGGATGAAGGAAAGCAGCTGCATTGTTGTGCAATTAAGCTTGGATGGTTAGAATCGAACTTATTTGTTGTGAATGCTTTGGTGGATTTTTATTCTGCTTGTGGGTGTTTGATTGGTGCGAGGAAATCATTTGAAGTAATTCCACCCGAGGATGTGATTTCATGGAACTCAATTGTTTCTGTCTATGCTGAATATGGTTTTTCGCTTCACGCTCTTGAAATGTTCACTAAGATGCAGCTATCAGGGAAGAGGCCATCCGTTCGTTCATTTTTAGGGTTCTTGGGTTTATCTAGAGGGACCCAAAATCTCATTATTGGGAGGCAAATTCACTGTTGTGTTTTGAAATTGGGATTTGATTGTGGGAGTGTTCATGTTCAATCTGCTTTGATCAATATGTATGGAAAATGTGGAGATATGGATAGTTCAGTATCATTATTCGAGGGTGTTCCTGAGAGAAGTCTAGAGTGTTGCAACTCGCTAATGACATCTTTATTGCACTGTGGAGTTGTGGAAGATTCGGTGGAGATGTTTGGTTTGATGCTTGATGAAGGAATTGGATTTGATGAAGTTAGTCTCTCTACGACACTGAAAGCATTATCGGTGTCTACTTCTGGGAGCCTCTCTAGCTGCACAATGGTTCACTGTTGTGCAATTAAGTCGGGTTTTGAATCTGACATTGCGGTTTCGTGTTCACTGATCGATGCATATTCCAGATCTGGTCATCTCAGACTTTCTCAACAGGTTTTTGAGAAGCTTCCTTCACCAAATGCCATCTGTTTCACATCACTCATTAATGGATTTGCTCGGAATGGAATGGGAAGAGAATGCCTTGAAATGCTTGACATGATGATCCAAAGGGGTCAGAAACTCGATAAAGTGACATTCTTGTCAGTGTTAACAGGGTGCAATCATTCTGGGCTTGTCAAAGAGGGGAAAATGGTGTTTGAATCAATGAAATCTCTCCACGGAATTGACCCACACCGGCGTCATTATTCATGTTTGGTGGATCTTCTTGGTCGTGCAGGCTTACTATATGAAGCCGAAAAGTTGCTAAAACAAGCACCAGTGAAGGGTGACTCTGTAATGTGGAGTTCACTATTGCGAAGTTGTAGGGTCCACAAAAATGAAATGGTGGGACATAGAGCGGCAAAAATCTTAATGGATCTTGAACCAGACAATCATGCAGCCTGGTTTCAAGCTTCAAAATTTTATTCCGAAATTGGAGATTTTGAAACCTCAGTGCAAATTAGAGAGCTTGCGACGGCTAGGAAAATGAGGAAGGAGATTGGTTACAGTTTGATTGAGGTGAATGATCACATTTACCATTGAATCCTTGGTCAACTGGCCATAATAAAATACTTAATGCTGTAAAGTTTGTACAACCTGCGGAGGTTGTTAGGCTGTTAGCCCTTCAATGGCATCATCATCCAAATTTTTAATGCGAACTCATTAAAAATTCAAATTCAAATAACTTGGCAGATGGCATCTACTTGCATGCGTATACAAAATATGTGAGGAGTTCTATCTATAATTTTATTTGTGATCACTCTATATTCTTATACTAGATACAAGATAGTGGGTCCCACTCACGTATGTCTAGAAATAAGAAAATTAAGTGAGACAATGAAAATATGTGTAGTATATTGTAGAATACATGTGTGTTGTGTGCATATATAATATATGATTAAATCATAAGTAGACAAACAATAGGATTTTAATGATTGCTTCCCTAGTCCTTCAAATGGTATCATCATCCAAAATTTTAATATGAACTCATTAAAAATTCAAATTCAATAACGTGGCAGATGGCATCTACTTGCATATGTATGCAAAATATGTGAGGAATTTTATATATAAATTCATTTATGATCACTCTATATTCTTACACTAGATACACGATAGTGGGACCCACTCACTTGCGTCTATAAATAAGAAAAGTAAGCGAGACAACGAAAATGTGTAATATTTTGTAACATACATGTATGTTGTGTGCATATATAATATATGATTAGGATTTTAATGATTGATTCCCTCTAAACTCGCATGCAAGAGCTTGAATATGCACTATGCACAGTTGACATATATATAATACTCTTCGAAAGAGAGATAAAAAAAACCTTGATATGGAATGTTGTTGTTACTTGTTTCTATTGTTGAATTATAAACATGATGTGTGATGTATCTTTTTATCCTGTTTGGTTTCACCAATCGGTTAATTAACTCTTTCTTATTCTTTCTTTATTATTATTTTTTTTCCAACTGTACATTCTATAAGCATTATATATACTCCACATTTTCATGGGAGATTTCCCAAAAAAGGAACTTTTACTGTTGGTTTTTCTGACAATTTGTTATGAAGCATGATCCAAACCCCAGATGGGCTAGGACCCAATTAACACTTTCACTGGTGAATGTTAGTGCACCAGACCACAGGCTGAAGAGTAAAGCAAAGGCCTCCACAAAATTAGTCTTACACTTGAAGTGTGGGCATGTAAAAACTAGAACACCTTCATGTACTTTCAAGCCAAGCCACATATCCTCACAAAACCCTTTATTTTCAATACTAATCTGCATATATAAATTAATACCCAATGCCTTCACTTGATTTATGTAAATCAAACAGTCTTGACAAACTACCCGAACCAATAAAATGGACAAAATCTTCTTTGTTTTCTTTGTAGGTTTGCTGATAGTGACTCATGGAACTGCAGAAAGAAATTTGTCTGACGACATTGCCATTCTTGGAGAGCTAGAAAGCTTGAACATAGAAGAGGAAGGTGATATAGAACGTTTTGACTCCCCGTTTTGGACAAGTGAACGTGGTAACAAGGTTCTTGTGAATGTGGATAGCTTTGGAGCAGTTGGAGATGGAGTTTTGGATGATACCCAGGTTATTATGTTTTAATAGTTTCTAAATCTATGTAAGCTTTCATTATGTAACTCTTGAATGCATATAAAGGCTGCAAGTTCTAACTACATTTACATATAATTGAGAAATCTAGAATGACCTGATCAAAAATAATTGGACTCATCTTTCTTATTTGAAGCTCTCAAGTTTTGATTGAATCAAATGTTTCCTCTCTTGTAATTGTTATCAGGCCTTTGTAAACGCGTGGCAACAAGCTTGCTCTACACCAAAAGCAGTTTTCTTGGTTCCCATAGGACGCCGTTATCTAGTAAATGCAACAAGATTTATAGGGCCTTGTGCTGACCAGTTAGTTGTTCAGGTAATCTCCAAAACTTTTTTTTTTTTTTTCATTTTCTTTTGAGGGAGGAGGAGAGAGGTGTGTCTTAGATTTTTGCTGCATATCATGCTGGACTGCTATGGTCATGTCTAATACGTTCTTCTTCTTCTTCTTCCTGTTATTACTGTTGGGTACAGATTGACGGAACAATTGTAGCGCCAGATGAGCCGAAAAACTGGGATAAAAAAAACCCGCGAATTTGGCTTGATTTTTCCAAACTAAATGGAGTCCTTTTCCAGGGCAGTGGAGTTATTGATGGCTCGGGCAGCAAATGGTGGGAGGCATCTTGCAAAAGGAACAAGTCTAATGTAATTTTTCTGAATTACTCATTTACTTGAATCCAATAAACAAATACCATTTTTTCGTCCTCCTCTGATTTCCTTTATTTATTCCTTTTGTTTCTGACAGCCTTGCATAGGAGCACCAACTGTAAGGATCTTATTTCTCATAAAACAACAATATTTAGTAAATTTAAAATTGAGTTTTTATTTTCCTGCTCTTTTTCTCTCTGGAAGTAATGTGAAGAGTTCATTGCAGGCACTAACTATAGACTCAAGCTCGGCTGTAAGGGTGAAAGGCCTTACTGTTCAAAACAGCCAACAGATGCATTTCGTCATTTCCCGCTGTGATTCTGTGCGCTTGTCTGATATACAAATTTCTTCCCCAGGAGACAGTCCAAACACTGATGGAATCCATATCACTGAATCGACAAATGTAGTTCTCCAGAACTGTAAAATTGGAACAGGTTCCCAAATCCCACCCCCTCTGTTTTCTCATACTTTTTCATAGAAAAAAAAAAAAAACACTAAATGCATTTGACGTTATTAGTCATACATAGTTTCCATTCTTTTGTCACTCATCTAATGGTAATAGAACATATGAATAGCACGTCTACGTCATACAAAATCAATGATTGTTGTCACAAGGTACGGACAAATTAGTGGTTCTTGATATTCTGTTTAGGGGACGATTGCATCTCGATTGTCAATGCTAGCTCAAATATCAAGATGAAGACAATTTATTGTGGACCTGGTCATGGAATTAGGTATGTAGTTCAAAATCTATTCCCACTCAAATTAAGCTGTTGATAATTGGTTACTTATTCTATTTACTACTCTGTTATATCAATTGAAACTCAGTGCGGGGTAAATAAATGAGATTAGAACCCATAAAGTATGTGAAAATTGTTAGAATTATTAGCTCCATGGTTTCAGAGGTCTTCCGTACTCATTCTTTTGGTGCATAATTCTTGTCTTCCAGCATAGGAAGCCTTGGGAAGGACAACTCCACAGGCATAGTCACAAGGGTCGTCTTGGATACAGCATTCCTCAGGGAGACTACCAATGGCCTTCGGATTAAAACTTGGCAGGTAATTCTGGTAGTACATTATTAGAATCAAGCAATTTTCAATATCATGATGATGAAATTTACCAAATTTTTTAATTTATAATTTATAATTTTGGTGGTTGGGAGGAGGGAGGGGTGGACTATAAGGAAAAAGAGATCGAGAATTTGGTTTTGTTACTTGAAAGAGAAAAGTCTAAAAGTTATCTTAGGGAATTATACTTCAAATGAGTACGATAATGATTATTGTGATGCTTTGAAGCAGCACTTCACATTATTTTCATTACCAACTACTTCTGTGGTTGAGTTGAACACTTTACCCCCATGTGGTTTTACTCTGTGTGGTCTACCTCTTGACATTTATAAATAAGCACATAGCCTCCCTATTGTTTGTGGAGTAATGTGCACTTTCAAACATTCTGTCAAAGTTAACAGTCAATGTGAAACACATGCCTAGAATGTGAATGGCTGTGTCAAAACACCTTTTCTGCCCAAAAAAGATGACGAATGACCCTTACTTTGCACATTGTTAAGATCTTAGTTGCACGAAGGGGGAGCGGGGGAACGTGGCCATTTAGAAGAGTCGTAGATTAGGAGCGCTAATATATTATTTTTATTAATAATATTTTTAATTTGTCTATATAATTCTTTTTATTTTTAATTGACATGCATGTACATATTTTTTTTAATAAATAAATTGACATACATATATATGTTATAATATTATTTATTTATTATATGTATAAAACTGAAAAAAAATATAAAAAAATAAAAAGAGGGTCTCAAGTATAAATAAATAAAAAGGTAGGGTTTTTGTTATAAAAAAAAATTCAATATTTATGAGAATAAAAAGAAATATAAGTAAAAAGGAAGAGAGAATAAATAAAAAGGGAGAGAGAGAGAGATGAAAAACAAAGAGGGGAGACGAGCGATCAGCAAGAGACGAAAAACAGAGAGGGGGAGACGATCTGCGAAAGAGAGACGAATTGCGAGAGAGAGAGAGAGAGAGAGAGAGAGGCGATCTGCCAGCGAGAGAGAAGAAAAGCACACAGAGAGAGAGATGACCTTCGAAGTGATGAAAGAAGAAGAAAAATGAAGCGAAGAAGGAGGACATACCTCGATTTAGGGCTTCAATTTCACCCTCTTGAGCTTCAACATGTTCAGGTTCTTCTTCGCCTTCTTGCATCTGGAGTTGTTTGATTTCATAGACGTTTTCATCTCATACCGAAACGCGATTTTCTCTCTTAAGAATCGCGTTTTCGGGAACGCAAAATTGTGTTTCTTCCAGAAAATCGTCACCTACTATAACGATTCCTGCTACTAAGGTTAAGATTACTTATACATACAAGGATATTTTGGGTTAAGTCATAAATGGTATAGATGATGCACTTCAGTCCACAAATTATAAGGGGATGATGTGCTTATTTCTATATGTCAAGGGGATTAAAAACTGCATGTGTGGTGATTGAGACCCCTACCCCCACAAGACCCTTACAAATCTGGACCACTTATGATGTGGACCTCACGCATGTATGAGTGGGCCCCATACATACATGGAGGGCCAGGATAACTTTGGGAGTGTGGGGGTCATCCCCAAAGGGGGTCCCAAACATTTCCCAAACTGCATATGGAGTAGACCATATAAAGTGAATTTTTTGCCCAACTAAATATGTTTTAGAGAACATTTTTTACAACTAGTGGATATGCTTGTCACCAAATTTCTCATACAAGCCTCACAAAGCTGAGCAAGAAAATGTATCATGATCGATCCTTTTTTAATAGAAACAATTCCTTCTGATAACATGTTCAAAGCATAAAATGTATCCAAATATCCCAACCATTACCTTGTTCAGAATGACAAAGATACCTCTCTTTCTGGCTCTCTGGTGTAGGGAGGATCTGGTTACGTTCGTTCCGTACGTTACCAAAATGTGAGAATGGAAGATGTTTCAAATCCCATCATCATTGACCAGTTCTACTGTGATTCCCCAACTGCTTGTCAGAATCAGGTAAAACTTCCATGTTCAAACTCTTCAATTCTGAAAAATGTGTATTAGTTGCAACCATTTCAATAAACATGTACATATCATGATCTATCTTCTTCTTCTTTCTCTTTTATTTTTTATGTTTTTTAGACACAAGCTGTGGAAATAAGTGAAATCATGTACCGGAACATTAGTGGGACTTCAAAGAGCGAAAGGGCCATGAAATTTGCCTGCAGCGACACAGTTCCATGCAAACACATAATCCTGAACAACATCAACCTAGGAAAAACAGATGGCACGGTTGAGACCTATTGCAACTCCGCTACTGGCTTTGGGTATGGATACGTGCAGCCTTCGGCAGAATGCCTGACTTCCTCTGACAAGAAGTTCATTATTGAACAGACCAATGAGGTTGAGCCTCCTAAACACAGCAGAGATGATATCTTTCATACCGAGCTCTGACTTATCTCTTCGTATGAGGTAATTAATACTAGGTGACTGTAAAATTTATTCTTATAGTATTGATTAGTAGAGGACTAGCCTCTGAGGGGTCTTAAAAAAAACAAATTTCAAGGGTAATAACAGAAGTGATCATTATACTTTTATACAGGAATTATAATGCAACAAGTTCAGGAGGACAGTAGTAAGCAAATTATATGTAATATACTTGAAATGATTTATATGAAATTTAATATAGTTATTAAATGGTTTTATGTATCCTGATTTAAAACATACTTGTGTGCCCTAAATCAATTTAAAAATAATGAATCATTGACTATCCAGATTAGGGGTATCTAAGGTGGGTTGAATAAAAACCACTTGATGCCAGGCTTTCTTCAGAATTGGTTTAGCTTTAAGAATGCTCCTCCGGATATGAGAAGCATAGTTTTGTGGGGCAAATCAATTTATCCTTTGGAAAATGTTTGGGACCCCACAAAGGAAGACCCCACGATTCCCACTGATGTATTGATCATTGATGTGTTTGAATTTTTTTTTTCTATCTCTGACAGAGACATGAATGGTCCCAATCATTTTGGGAGTTGTGGGAGTTGTGTTTTGTGGGGGTCTCTATCATTACTGTTATCCTTTGGACTTTACACATTATAATTAGGAAAATACTTGGGACCCCCATTTTGGGGGACTCCAAATGATTATGATTGGTCATGTGTGTTTTTGTTTTTTTGTTTTTTCCTATCTCTCTAACATGTGCGTGGGGGTCGTGGGAATGGGGTGTTTGTAGGGTTCTGTATCATTTCTGTTATAATTATTTGTGTGTACTTTTTTTGTTTTTTTTTTGAGATGACCTAACTCATAACAGAAGGCATCTAAAAAAAAATTATACAATAACACACAGAAAAATTCTTTACAGGCTAACAGAATAAACATCCAATTACTAAAGAATCAGCTGCAGAATTCAATCTAAGTGGTCTGTTTCACATAAAAAGAAGTTTGCAAGATTCAAACACAGCACCTTTGGTTGAAAGAGTAACTTATTTCCATTTAGCGACCAAACCTCGTTTATATATTATAAAAAAATATTATTTAAGGTATTTATTATATTTAATTCCAAATATACTTAACAATTTTACAAAACTAATTTCACATAAAAATACCACAGTAAAAATAAATAAATAAATAAATAAAAAAATTCCAAGAATAATAGTATAATCACTATGTCACCTTTAACTTTAGTTTATATTTGCAAAATATATATTATTATAACATTTTCTTTCAAACATTATATATAATTAATATATTTTACAAAAAAATAAATATAACTATATTTATGCAATTATATGTATCTTAAAATATAAAAATAATTTAAATAAATGTATCTTAATTTTTATATTATTATTAAGTAATTTTTAATATATTTATAAAATAATTATGACGCCACAATTCGATTTTGGTTCGAATCGACAGTCGAACCGGTGATCCATCCACCCGATCTATTTTTCAGTAAGCTCACTGGTCTGATTTTTAAAACATTGATTATTCTACACCCAATTGACACATCAGTAGGCTACCGCATTCGGTGTTAGTGGTCGGCTCACAAATCATTTTTCTAATAGGGAAAGTGATGCTTTATTGGCCGATAAAATGGACCGAGTTTAAGACCAAAATACACACAGATTGTATCAAGAAAGTAGGATTATATAGCAATATCTCTATCTCTTTATAATTTTATAATCAAGGTGGTCATTAGTTTAAAAAACAAAGCAACTTTACTCATTTGTCTAAAGCTAAGCATCGACTAGTATATTTATGACAAAAATCCAACAAAGATGAATGATTGCCACCTATACATGATTTGAATAACTAATTCAAAAATTCTACACAAGAAGTCTACCAAAACAAAATCAATTATATAAAATAATTTTGATTGTATATATCAAATGGTGAGATTCATCATAAAAGATACAGTTTTACTTCGATTAATTTGTGTTTTTTGTGATTAATTCTCCAATTGATTTTGTGTTTGTAGACTTGTTAAGTTATTTTTAGTCAGTAATGTTGTTTTTGTTAGCATTGAATCCATTATTTGAATACAACAAAGAAACTATCTAGATTCCCATTTTGATGTGCTTTTAATTGTGAAGAACCAATATAAACAATCATGTATATACTCAAATACAAATTTATTGATAGTGATTAGAAGCAATTTCCCAAGGGGCATGGTCTTTTTTATCCAAATTTTGGTTGTAGCAGTGTCACTTAATGAGATGCATGTAATTTTGACTGAGAATGATTGAGAAATTAGGACAAACAAAGGTTCCAAATGCAGATGCCAATACGCCTGCCCTGAATCTCATCTCATTAAAATCTAGCATTCCTTCAATCTTAAAGACAAATTGGCAAATTATATTTTGCATCCTTACATTTTACATCCAATCTCACTTTGTCCCTAACCTTTTAATTACCTCAGTCAATCTCTTAGATTTTGAGTCAAGTTACAATTGAGTCCGGTCATTAATATTACCACGTGGTTGTTTTGCGTTAGTTTTCAAAATGACGTTATGCAAATGGGCTCACAGAATTTAAAGAGTAGGTTGAGACAATTAAAAGAGCAATGAATAAAGTAAGATTAGAAGTAAAGTGTAGGCTGCGAAGTGAAATTTACCCGATACAAATTTCGCAGAAATGTTATATACTTAGAAAAATTCACAAAATTCAAATACATGGTGTAAATATAAATTTGGTATGGTGTAGTCCACACTATAAATTTAATTTACATATTTTAAATTCTGAACATTTTTTTAAATATATAGCATTACTAGTTTGAATCAGATCTATCTTGATCGGCATCTTCTCATATGTTTTTGAGGAAGGATGTTCTTCACTCTCTTCTCTCTTTCCGGCCGGCTTTGGAGTAGTCCATAGTTGCTTGTTGATGTTTTGTCTTTGTGCTGTTTGAGTTTGTATAATGGACTCTTTTCACTAATTAAAAAAAGAGAGTCCATTCTTGTTAATGTTAAGGTGTGTGGAACAAGGACCACCCATCAATTTTGTTAATTGAATTGGTGCTCACTAATCAATTGAGTACTCTTAATTTGTTAAGGTATTCATGCAAAAAATTTAAGATGATTAGAGATATCAATATTTTTATGTTTAGTGTCTTTCCATAGTCATGGGTGCAACAAGTAAGGGTACAATGCAAACAAGAAAAATTAAAATAAAAAATATTTATTATTATTTTTAAAGCTAACTAATCCTATATTTTAAGAGTATCTTCAAAGGTGTGTTTGTGTTTAAGGGAGCATCAGAGTGGGTTGCAAAAATAATTGCCAAGCCCATGGGGATTAAGCCTAGGGCCTTTTTATTTTACAGAATGAGTTGGGCTGAGTCACAAATCAAAACGTTAGGCCTAAACCCTACTCAATAGTCTTAGGACTCAGGCTAGATTGGCTCATTGGCCGATCGACAAACCACCTCTCACACTTCAACAAGTAGGCTAGTACATGGCTTTAGCCCAAAGCACCGAGATTTAGGCTTGTGTTTTTTTAATTTTTTTTTCTTGTTTTTTTCATTTCTACTTTTGTTTTTTTAATATAGTTTGCCGGGCTCACAGTTGACCATCTCTCAGAAGTCAATGAATCGAGTTTCAAACCCTAAACCTAAGTTCAAAATAATGTTAAATCTTAACACATAAAATTAAATTTTATTTTTGTTACTTTTCATCAATTAAAACACCAACATAGACAATTGTAACAACTTTATTAGAGATGCTCTAACCTAGTGTAGCCCCTGGTTTCTAACAATAAGGGGTTTGTACTTTGTACTATAAGTGATGTTTTTGTTCTCAAATGTACACAAGAAGGACCAATTTGTCCATAATGAACATTCCAAGTTGGAAGACAAATTAATGCATGTTTAATTATGGTCATAGCCCTTTTTTTCAATGCACATTTTTGCTGATGATAACGTTCGTGTGATTTAGAATCATGTGCATGGACTGTGGTGGGTCATACATACATGTATGTATAGCTTGGATTATAGGCAAAGTTACATTGGAAAAAAGCAACAAGAACAAAAAGAGTTTGAGATCATCATCATGACCTCTAAAAAATTAAAAAAAAATGTCGGCAACTCTGGGATTTATTTGAATTTTTATTTTATTTTTTTAGCAATTTTTTAACTAAAATATGAAGTAAAAAAAAATATTTAAAAAAATTACAACTCAGTGGTGATTTTACAAAATAATTACAAATTCATAAAAAGCTTTAGACTTTAGTTATTAATGTACATAAACTTTACCACTTATTTGAAATTATTTTTAAAAACTTATATTGAATTGTAATTGTCCCAAAAATAAAATGCTTGGGAATGACTTTTTGATTTTTTAGCAAAAAACATGTAAAAAGTAGAAAGAATGGAAAGGAATCTTTGATTTATATATATATATTTTGACATTTTTAATGATTTTTTGACATTTTAATTATTTTAACATATTGCCAAATAATCCTTTAATGTTATAGACACAAAATTCAATCACGTACAAAAGAAAATATTTGCTCCTCAATTTGTTCAAATTCAAAGCTGTTGAGCAGTGTGGATGTTAATAAGTATTACCTCTAAATCGTGGATTCAACATAGTAGACAGTAAGGATATTTTAAATATTTTATAGTTTTACCATTGTTGCCCTAATATTAGGTATTTATAATTGAAGTTTTGCATTTTTTTGTATTATATTTGAAACTTTTTCCAAATTGTAATTCGAAATTAAAGTGGGACCCAACTGCTAGTTAAAGTGGATCTGAGTGGTTTTGTATTCTGTTAAGTGAAAAAATTACAATACAAAATAATGAGTCGAAACCATTGAGTTGTGAATGAAAATTGTCTCATAAAGTGGACATCAATAAAATTGAGTTTAGATTTGAATTTAATCTTGGTTTGGACTAGGTCTAGACTTGTACTTGTGCATGTGTTGGGTTTGGTCTTAGACTTAGACTCTTGAGCTTTGGGCACACCTAACACCCGTATCCATTTTGCAACTCATCTAATTTAATTCTCAAAAGTTATACATTATATACACATTATAATTTATATAATGGTTTTGAAATTTTGAACATTTGTAATTCTATCCCTAATAGCTAAAGTTGATGACATTTGATAACCCTATTGATGTTAGCCTTCATGACTAAAGCTTTCCTCTACTAATATAAATAGAGGTCTTTTTCCTCCAACTTAATAGATTATTTTTAGAGAGGTTTTGTGATGTAAAATGAGATACTGTTTTGAACTAAAAAGTTGGAGATGATTTTTGACACTAAAGAAAAAATTTCCTATCTTTTTTTTGTTAGCCTCTTCTTTGGTTCTTGCTAGAGAGTGTGCAGCCATTGTCAAGTTTACCGAAGCTATTCAGAAGGTGCTTCTGCATTAGCTGGTTTCTACTGTTGTATCCTGGGAGGCAGATACTGGCATACCTCCAGCACCCATCGAGAGACAGTAAATTTGTTTTAAGAAAATTATGGTATCACACAGGTTTCGGTTTGTTTCTTTTCTTATTATTTGTTCTTTAATTTTTCAGAATTTAGTTTACCTCAACGAGTTCTAATATTTAGTTATCCATGTTAATAATTTGTTCTTTTAATAATGTAATCTAATTTATTTTTATATTTAGTTGTGTCGTTTATTATGTATTTCATCCTTTAATAATAATAAAAATATATATATATATTTTGTCATTTCTATTTAATTTATTTTATATATTTTTCTTGTATTATTATGAAAAAATACCAACCCTACATAAATATTTATATTTTTATTTTAATTCTGTTTATGTTTGGTGTCTCACCGATACTGATAAAATATAACAATTTCTATACCTTCGTGATCTATCATTCGTACCGCAAGGCTGCATAACCTCCAAGGACATCCTGTTCTTTTTTCCATAAGAAGACCATCTTCTGCAATCCTCACCACCTCCAGGGACATCCAGTTTTTTTTCATAGGAAGACCGTCTTATGCAATCCTCACTTCTTCAGTACTGCTTACTCTTGAAAGTGAAAAAAATGAGAGAAAAAATAAATCAAACTTTTTTTCTGAATTTATTTAGCATAAAAGTGGTAAAAATTAAAAAAAAGAAAAGAAAAAAAGAGAGATAGTTTTTCTATAAAACCAATGGACAGAATTGTAATTTTGAAAATTATAAATACCTCTTTGTCAGATTTTTTTTATTCAACAAAATTAACAAAAAAAAACAATCCTAACTCATCTCCTATGCTACAAAAATTATCAGAATTATTAATTGAAATATATTTCTAACATCATTAAAAAAATATTAATTGACTTAATAATTTATTAATAAAATGAGTCATTTATTATGTAATTATAAATTTGAAGGGGTAAGATATAATTTTCACAACTACATGAGGCAATCTGTACTTTAAACAAATCTCAGAAAATATACTTATAATTTATACTTTTCTTTTTAATAAAACCGAGCCTTCAAAATTGGATATGAACTACGCATTATTTGTTTATATACTTTTCTATATATGAATTGTGTAACATATCTTAATAAAAAAATAAAAATAAAAACAATGGGGACTCAGAACAGATTGCTCATCCGTGAATGGTAGGGAAGGGTGGGGCTGGCTATTGCTTGTTGGCCATAAATTATGGCTTTTGGGTTTTGGCCTTTGTTGTATACAATGTATGTATACAAACAAATGGGTGGCAACAAACAAAACCCATTTCTTGTTTTCAAAAAATTTGGAAGATAGAGAGATCACACACACACCATATAAAAACAAAGCCACTTCACAACTGAAGCTTCACATGCAAGCCCAAACAACCACCACAAAACATGAACATCTATAATAATCAGTCAAATCCCTAGCTTTGGAAGGTTCAGGTATGTCACACTAATGTTTCTTGTGAATATGACTAACACTTTGTTTTTAGTTTTTAAGTTTTTGATTATTCTTATTATTTCATCGCTCTTAATTCCAAAAAGTTTAAGTCATTAAGAAATTGACCTAACAATATATGTCACGTAATTTAACGTCGTCCTATATGTGCAATTTATCTTGCAATGCATGTGGAGAGGCAGAAGGAAAGGGAGTTCTTGATTCGTTTAAAAATTTGAAAAAATTTATTTTTATATAGGGTTGCCCGTTAAATTTTTTCGATAAATAATAATTTAATAACTATATATTTAAGTAATTTAAACTCGGATTAATCCCTCTTTCACAAATGAGAACGTTCCATTCCTTCCTTCCAACCCTCAATATTAGACTAATTGTTGCGCCCCTATGCACGTAACTATACAAACATTTAGAAAAGGAGAATATAAACATGAACATATATATGCAAACAAAAAGACTTAGGCTTAAAACCTCATCCAACTTGAACTCTAATATCATATTAAATCACTTACCAATTCCAAAATTCAAAGTTAAAAACAAACTATCCAGCACTTGCTACAAAAGTGTTTTCAATTAAGTATCTCATGTAGAGGACAACAGAACAAGAGAACTTTTGGTTTACACCTTGTCTATATATCTACAACCTTTTTTTAAATGGTTAAATTGAACTTTCACGATGTGTCCTGTTTTGTTTACCAATATCACAACAGAGAGAGAAGTAAATAAATTGTTGCTTGACCAATATATCTCATGCCAAATGTCACCAATTGGTCTATTTTGAACTGAAAATGAATAGATCATTTTGTGATATGGAAATATTGATAAATTTAAACATTAGGTATACGTTATGATCATTTCATCAAAGTTCACCAAATAGTTAAGTAGAAGCAAACAAGAATACATGCATGTTTATAGTTTATATTATGGAAAATTATATTGATAGTTCTTATATTTTGATATTTGTGTCATTTTGGTCTCTATAATTTTAATTGCCTCGATTTTGGTTTTGAATTTTTGATTTTGTCTCAATTTAATCAAATTACTTACATTTGTTTGTATTTTTCAATGAAAAATATACACATAAGTGACATATGTTATGCTTTTCAAGGTAAAATTATAAACTTGTTTAACTCAGTGAATTAATTTCAACCAATTCAATGATAATTTTTCATTAAAAACACTAACAGTATTATCAATTGAACCAAATTGACACAAAATCTAAAATTAAGGGTCAAAATTGAGCTAATTGAAAGTATAGGGACCAAAATGACACGAGATAAAATGTAGGGATTATCAATGTAATTTTCCCTCTTTAATTAATAGGAAGCAAAGTTAAGAGAACAGAGAAAAAAGAGTCAAAACATAATTTTTATACTTACATTAGAAAATGAAATGAAAACATAACATTGATATATGCATTTTTGGCACTATTTAAAAAAATAAAAAATAAAAAAATAATAATAATAATTAGTGGTCAAGGTTGAAAAGATTTCCTCTTCAAAGATTTGATGGTGTGGCTATAAACTTAATTGAATTGCATAGTTCCTGTGGGAATTGCACAACCAGCCTGTAATTATCTAAAACCCATATTGATTTTTATTATTTGTTTATTACCTTCAATTTGTTTCAGCTAAAGATATTTTTTTAAAAATATTTTCATGTTTTCTGTCGTTTGTTATGAAGAAAAATAAAAATTAATAGAAAATATTTTCTTATGATCAATTGAGAATAGGATGAAAAATGTTTTTCATTTTTTAAAGGTAATTTTTTTTTTCAGAACTAAAATCTTACCATTGGCACCACATTGCAGTCACCACCACCATCTCACCATCACTTCCACCATCTCGCTACTACCATCACCATCACTCTATTACCACTACCATCGTTGTTGCTACCACCTCAACCACCATCACCTCATGACCATCACCACCTCACCACAACCACCAATTTTTGGAAAATATTTTTCATTGAAAAATATGTTTTGTCAAAACAAACGGAGAGATAATTTATGATATTATAATTTATGATTTTAACTTTTATTTTCTGATTATCAACGTTTGCAAGAAACTATACCAAACAAGTCCAATTAATATAACGTCTAATAAATATATATAAAAAAAATAAAAAATAAAAACTCTCAAAGCCTGAGAAACTTTAAACAAATGCACGAAGAATAATATTCATATACAGTAAGAAAGATACTACTAACCACCTAGGCACAGTTTGGTTTCTCCAATTTCTATTTTAATAAAAGTCTCATAACTGAGTTGTCTTCATTTAAACTTGAATGTATAACTTTGTTTTAGGTGGGAATCTTAAATATATAATTGGATGGTCCAATTCTAAGTCTAGTCAATCACAATAGGTTAAATTTCAAGTAACTACAAATGTTTTTATTTTAAAACCCTAATGTGGCATATTTACTTTGTCGTATGTTTTCAAAATCAAAACTATGTATCTTTCCATAAAACTAAATTTAGTCATGTTGTTGCATGTTGATCTTAATTATTATATATGAAAAACACTTTGTCAGCTTCTTTTTTTTTTTTTTTTTCAGAGACCATAAATTCTTTTATATAAAACAGAAATGGATTGAAGTATAAATAATTACTTTAATAATAATTAATTAATTGGATTTTTAGGTACACATGGCGATCAATTACTATGCTTTAATAGTAATTTGGAAGGCTGCCTGATTTGTTTGTTTTCTGCTCTCTTTTTTTCGCTTTTGTTTTTGTGCGTTGGTTTCTCACCAACTAGGAGGTTGGAGCTCCATATAGCTCAAAGCTCCTCTTTATTAATGTAAACTCCTTTTCCATCAATAAAGTCTTTTTTGCTGATCAAAAAAAAAAAAAATTACTATGCTTGAAAACCAGCAATTTTAAAAATAAAATAAAATAAAGGTTTTATAATGTGGGTTCAACATTGAAAAAAATAGGTCAAAATCCTTTGAAGAAACAACATAAAATTGAATTGACATAAAATACCCAATTGTTTCTTATAAAAAGCTAATTAAAGAACAAATTAATTTATTCAATGACAAAAGGAAAAGACAAGGAAATGAAAATGAAAATGAAATATCCAACTTCATAAGTGCAGGCAAATATACCTTTAGGATATCAGACACAAACATAATTAAACTTTTTTGGTCTCCATATTTTGTGTTATTTTGATTCAAAATATTTTAATTACGTTAATTTTGAATCAAATGTATTAAATGTGTGATAAAATGATGCTTATGGTTAAATTGTCAATATATATCATTAAAATCAGGAGTATATTTAGATTTTAAAATTTCACCAGCCGAAATAAATAAATAAATAAAACAAGTTTACAAATTAACACAATTGAAATATTAAGTATTAAAATGACATAAAACATATGCTTTAGGAACCAAAAGTATTTTTAACAATTGTGATTTTTTGTTCGAGAAATACACTTAATTTTGATGATATGTATTGACGACTATTTTAATGGACATTTAATATTTTGAGGACGAAATTAAAACAACTCAAATGGCACACCAAAGAATCTTGAAAGGATAGTGGCAATTACAGAAGAAATAAGTTGGTCCTTATCATTTTCTTTAATTTTTTTTTTTATATTTATTTTGGGTGTCCGGGCCATACACATGTATATTTTTTTTAATAGTAAAATAATAAGTAAATTATACATTTTTTTCTTAAATTTTAATCTGAATTTTATTTTGATCCCTTATTTTTAAATCGTAACAATTAAGTTTTCATACTTTAGTTTGTTTTAATGTAGTTTTTCTGTTACTTAGGCCTCGTTTGGGAACAGATTAATTTAGTAACTTTTTAGCTATTTGGGTAAAATATGAGTTTAAAAAAACTAGTATGTTTGGAATGACTTTTTGACTTTTTACGAAAAGATGTGCAAAAAGTAGAGAGAAAAGGGAATCTTTAACTTTTTGGTATAAATTGTTGACTTTTTAACTTTTTTAGTAACTTTTTGACTTTTTGACTAAAAAAGTCACTTGCCAAACAAGACATTAGTATTAAAAATTTTGACAGAAAATGCTCATATAAATACATTTCAAAGGCATTAGAGAGAAAAATTTGTATGACAAATTACATTTTCCACCATCCAACTTTTACTTAAATTCCACTTTAGTCCCTAATGTTTTAACTTTCACTCAAATTTCAAATGATGAGATGACAAGAGAACCACGTTAAAACACATAATTTAATTATAATAACTTAATTATTGTAATTAGAAAATAAGAAACCAAACTAAAATTTGGGTGAAAATTTTAAAGTTAAAAATGAAATTTACCCTCAAATGATTTACTTACCACCCCTTAAAAAAAATTACAAAATTAGAAAAAATAAACGTGAAACATGTAGGGACTTCATAGCATATCGAATCGTGAGTATGAATAAGAATATAAGATACATTACTATGTACTATAACTGCGTGGGGCTTTTTTGTCCTCAAGAAGAATTGGATTCTCTCAAATTGAATATTTAATTTTACGGTTTAGTTTGATTTTTTATGAGTTTATTTTGGAGTCATATTGATGATTTAAATTTTTTATTTGTAGGTCTCTTCGAAAAGATCGTGCATATCAAAAATTAGGAAGATCAAATATGAGTCACTTGATCAAATCATATTTATCTGAAAAATGATTAACTGGCAACATAATTTTGAAAGTAATTCATTAAGTATTTTTCAAACAAATGTGAACCGATTAAGTAATTTTTGATATTTGATCGTCTTAATTTTTTGTACACATAATTTCTTTTAAAAATTTACAAAATAATATACATAAATTATTAAGACATATAAAATGGATTCATAATAAACCGAACTAAACCGTCTAACTATAACAACTAAAACCGGAGAGGAGCCAATCTCATATATATATATATATATGAAACAACCGTAAGAGTTTAGAGTTCTAATCATTCGTGTGGGTGCAAGACACGTACCCTGTGTAAAAAAAGGACTGGCTTCCCTCCGGTTCCAAATCGGACTAGAGAGTATTGTTGGAGTCGTAGGAGTCTATTATGAGTTTCGTTTTGATAATTCGAATCGTTCAATGTGTAGAATTCGTCGAGGACTATATGCCTGTAAAAAATCACATCGATCGGATATTGATAACTATCTCATCGGTTCAGATTTCTATTAACCATTTATTTTTTTACCGTCTATTTTTTTATATACAAAACTGATTTGATCACATAACTATTGATATCCGATTAAAGTGAGTTTTTACAGGCATATAACAATCAATAAGTTTTACATATTGAATGGTTCAAATTATCGAAATGGAACATGTGATAAGTCTCTATAGGCCTAACAACATCCTCTAGTGGGACTGGAGGGAAGCCGGACAGAATGAGGCTGCTACCTACACCCATGAAGCCAGGTAATTAATATAAAATAAATAAATAACATTTTAACTCTTGTAATTGATTTAAACTTTATTTTGGTGCTTATTGTTATAAATCAAATAATTAGATCCTTATATTTTTAATATAATTTTAATTTAATCATTTCGTTTAAGTTAGATGTTAAAATTAATAAATTTTGAACACTTACCAATTCCCTGAGATGTACGTGTAGAAAAAGTAAACAAAAATTCTAATAGAAAAACTTAATTGAATCTTAATTTAAAATATAGAGAAAATTGTTCTAATTGAAACGATAAAGAATAAAGTAAGATTTGAATGAAATTACAAAAGTAAAAAATGCAATTTATGCTAATAAAAATTATCCTGTATCATTTGTGTCAATATTACAAACACATCTCTATTGGTTTTCTAAAAATTTACTTGAATATCTCTCTTCTTTCTTAGTTGTCGTTTGGCAAAAAAAAATTTAGTTGGCTTTTTAGAGTTGGGACGTTTTTGGCTTGAGATTAAAAAGTTCGTTTGGGTTGCTTTTTTTTTTTTTTTACTTCTATGAAAAAAAAATTAAATGATTATAGCTTGGACATGACATTTTTGTTGTGAAGTAATCTTGATATAAAAATTGTTTGTCAAAAATGGAAGCTGAAAATCAAGATGACCGTAGTTGCATTCAATGCATTCACACCAACAGCCGTAGTTGCATTCAATGCTTTCACATTACTAGCTGTATTGGCATTAAATGTGTTCACATTGCTAGTTTATCTATAAATAACTAATGTATCAAAGTGATAAGTGTGTGGGAGAAAGAAAGGAAGAATGCTCTGTTTGTTTGTTTTTCAGAATTATTTTGAGTGAATTGAATTGTTTTCAGTTTGGTTCAGTTTTAAACCTCTCATTGTGAATCACCAACAGTGGTTTGCACCCCCCTCCCACCAACAGCGGTATCAAAGCTAAAGGTAGCTTGAATTTGCAGACATTCTGCAAAATTCTCAAGAACAGCGTGTGTTTTTCAAAATTGCCCAGAAATCAAAGTGGTCAAAATCCACTTTTGATCACATCAGCTTGAAACTCCCGATGAGACGAACATAACCGTGAAAACCGCGTCAAAAACAGATCTCGGACGACTCCGCACGAGCCACACGCGCTACTGACGCCGTTCTCACACTCACTGACACGCTCACGCGCTGCCAGAAGAAGAAGACGCGTGATCCCCCGCGCAAACACGCGCCACACACGGGCGCACCAGACGACCTGACGTCATCCGCTAATGTCATTTGAGCCGCTGACCAGCTTTGACCAAGCCGAGCCAAGCCATCGTTGATCGGAGCCAATGACCGAGCCGAGCCTAAGTTGCGCCGCTAATAGGAATGGCAACGGGGTGGGGCGGGGCCGGGGACTACCCCCCCCGTCCCCGATCCCCGAAAGTAACACTCCCCCCTGTCCCCACCCCCGTCCCCGACGGGGACCCCAATCCAGGCCCCATCCCCGCCCCCGATCCCCGATCCCGGAAAATCCCCGGTTTTTTTTTTTTTTTTTTTTTATGTAAAAATCTATAAACATCAATAAACATTCTCAGTTGGAATATCAACCCTAATAGTTTCATTTTTTTAATTAATTAGAACTGTAGCAACACCATAAATTTGTAGCAACATCCATCTGTTGGAATATCATTTTTTTAATTAATTAGATCAATAAATATCAATAAACATCCATTTAAAAAACATCATCTGTAGCAACATCATAAATGAAGCTATCATCAATAAACCTGTAACATCATAAATGAAGCTATCATTAATAAACCTGTAGCAACATTTATAAATACACAACCCACATAAATACACATCTATAAATTCACAACATAAATACACAACATAAATCTGTAGCAACATCCATAAATACACAACATCCATAAATTCAGCAGTCCATACATACACAACCCACACACAAAGCATCCTGTAGCAACAAAATAACAACCAAAACATGTGTCCAACAGCACACACAAGAAAATTCAACAAGTAGCAAAGAGAATAATTAATCCCAAGCACAACCCGCAAGGGATAGGTTATTCAAAAATTGAAATTAAAAATTAAAAAAAAATATTCATTGCAACATAAAAAAGTAAATCCATTGTTTCTTCAAACCCATACAAACCACACAACTTCCATCATCTCCTTCAACTTGAACTCCTGTTAAATAACAAAAGGAAAAAAACAAATAATTAATACTAATAATAAAATGTAAAAAATGTTAATTACAACAAAAAAGATGACAACTAACACAAAAGTGGCACATGACTGATCCGACTCGATCTCATCATCATCATATATAGTTACATAGCCCACCGATTCCAATGTTGAATTTCCTAAGAATATAAATTCAATAGTGAAATTATTCCATGCTAATATAAATAATAAAAAGTGAAATAATAATATTTAAATTGGATGAAATAATACCTTTCATCTCTTCACCCCACAACCAACTTTGTGCACACATTAATGCTTCTAATGTGTTTGGATGAAGTCTACTACGATGTGGACTCACCAACCTTCCACTAGTACTAAATGCTGACTCTGAAGCAACAGTGGATACAGGAATAGCTAAAATGTCCCTAGCTATTGCCTGTAAAGTCGGATATTTTGGTCCACTAGCTTTCCACCAATTCAAAACATCAAAGCCTGAAGTTCTTGGCAAAACATCATCTTCTAGATAATGGTCCAACTCTGATCTTACATTCTTCATTTTTTTACTTCTCTTTCTACTAACAAACAAATCAAATTCTGAAAGGGTTTCTGGAACAATTTCTGCACGGGCAGAAGAGTCACCAACAACATCGGTCTCCATAGTAACTCGGTGCTGATACTCTTGCAACAAATCATAACAAATATCAAGAACCCTATCAATTTCATCTTCAGCTTTGTCTCCATAAAGTTTTTCAAAATAAAACTCCAATACACTCATCTTATACCTAGGATCAAGTACAACTGCAACCCCAATAACACCATGTATCACTAACCAATATTTATCAAATTTTTCCACCATTTTTTATGCCATTGTTTTGATCACTTCAATTTCATAAGAGAGCCATTGAGACAGTGTCATCCTAATCTCACATAAAGCTGGAAAATAAACATTGGCTGTGGGATACTTTGTACCAGAAAACAACTCGGTGATAGAAAAAAAAATCTTAAACCTCCCACTAATCTCTCTAGCAAACTCCCATTCTTGCTCAGTTGGCACAGTCTTATATTGGGGCTCTCTAATTTTCAACCTAGAAAAGACATCCTTATACAATAAGGCTGTCTGAAGCATCAAGTAGGTCGAATTCCACCTAGTTGCACAATCAAGTCCTAATTTCTTAGTATGTGGAATACGCAATTGGTTGACTGTTTCTTCAAATTTTTCTACTCTTTTTGGTGTTGCTATCCAATAAGCTACACTCTCTCGAATTTTCTCCACACCAACTCGTATGACATCCAATCTATCTTTCACTATCAAATTCAAAATATGCGCACAACAACGCATATGAAACAAAGTACCACCTAACAAAAGCGATGAATTACTTAACTTATCCATCAACATGGTAATCATGGCATCATTTGTGGAGCAATTATCAACAGTAACAGTCGAGATTTTTCTATCAATATTCCAATCCATCATACACTCAAGCAAAGTATCACAAAGAACTTCTTTTGTGTGTGGACATGGCACATAAATAAACCTAAAACATGATATTCATAAACAAGTATTAATAACATGCAAATTGAATAAGATAGAATTTTTAAAATGATTTGCAAATTTACAAAAATATACCTCAAAATGCGACTTTGCAATGTCCATGAATCATCAATGAAGTGTGCGGTGACAGCCATGAATCCTTTCTTTTGATTGCTAGCAGTCCACATATCAGTTGTGATTGCCACCCTACTTTTATTATGCTCCACCAAACTCAACGTCTTCACCCTCTCATAATCATAAATCTTTAAAATATCACTCTTTATCGTATTTCGAGAAGGCACTTTAAACAATGGTTGAAGTGCTGCTGAATATCGTTTAAAACCAACATGGTCTACGATAGAGAGGGGATACTCATGCAAGATTATGGCATGTAACAACTCTTTCCTAGCAAAATCTTGATCAAAGATATAAGAATTCATTTTTGGAATCTCTCTACTAAAGTTGTTAGTTAACACTTTTTGCCTCATGTCCATCACTTTTTTCCTAGTACAACTCTTATGGTGATCATGCAAATGCCTTGTTCCATTTTTTGAATCACCTCCAAGATGCTTATTACAATAATTACATATTGCCTTCCATACCCCATTGACTTGTTGTTTTTTAAAATGTTCCCACACAACACTAGGTTTTCTTTTAGTTCCTCCACAAGTAGTATTAGACTCTTCTAAATCAATAACATGTTGATTAGAGAGGGGAGACGGTGAGTTCGTAGGTGTGTTCGTAGCTGGCGATGAATGTTGTGATGCGTCACTCTCAAATGGTACTTGAGAGTTAACGGGTGCTTCAGAGTTAACATCTGACATTTTTAACCTTTATAAAAATAATATGGATTGAATTAATATAAATAAATTAAGTACTCATCATCTTTTAAACAAATTATGACATGATTGAAACAATTAGAAGATGCATTACAAAAGATTTATGAAACAATTAGAAGATGCATTACAGAAGATGCATTAGAAGATCCTTTCTTTAGTGTTATATTTTATCTTAGCTGAGATATTAGTATTTTCATTACATTTACATGATGGTATTGGCTCCTTTCACTTGTATGGAATAAAATAATACATGATGCTGTGAGTGTCCAAGCAAATTATTTTGAGCATGAAAAAACAATTAGTGAATCACTATTGTAGAAATTGCTTGTGACATGGAAGGGTGTCTTGCAGAAACAAGTTCAGAAAACAAGGTGACGTATATATACACAAAGACATAAAGCTACTGGAAAAGCATGTTGAACTAAGTTCCTATACCTTTATGAATAATTGACCCAAAATATAAGAAATGATCACTATGTATTTCATGCTCATCAAGTTATACTGTAGAACACCCAACTATCCCACACTGCTCATCTTTATATAAATTTCAAATTTATTCAAACAAAAAACAAATAGATAGATTATGAGGTATATTTTAATAGACAGATTATGAGGTATATTTTCATGCTCATCAAGTTAAAATTAACAAGTTCTAAAGTCTGTCACAAGGCTTTATTTAAATAGACAGATTATGAGGTATATTTTAATAGACAGATTATAGACAGATTATAAGATCATCATCTTAATAGACAAATTATCAATAATATAGACAGATTATCAACAGATCAAACCTGATGTGAAAGATAATGATCAACAGATTAGCAATAATTCACAAGCACCGATTATCAGGGTCTGGAGTGGAGGTAGATCTGCATAAAAAATACAACTGATTAATAATCAGATCTAAACACTGATATATAAAATAAATAAATTTAGAGACAGAAAAAAAAAAAAAAAAAAAAAAACAGAACTATATTGTATTTTTTACAGATCTATACTCAGATCTAAACACTGATATATATATATATATATATATCTAATATACATATATGTAAACGAAATCCCGAGAGAAAGAGAGAGAGACTATTTTTACAGATCTATACTCAGATCTTAGATCTAATCTAAATACTGAGATATATATATATATATAATATACATATATCATATGAAACCTAGGTCGAAATCCCGAGAGAGAGAAAGAGAGAGAGAGAGAGAGAGAGAGATACCTAAACAGAGATGGAAGGCGCGGTGGTGACAGAGGGAGGATCGTCGATGACGGTGGGAGGATCGCCGGTGACGGAGGCAGGCGCGGCGGTGACGAGAGAGGGACAGACGAGAGGGATAGACGAGAGGAGCGGCGTGTGTTTGTTGTGTGAGTGTGAGAGGCTATGTCTGTGAAACCCTAACAAGACCAACATATGCGTATATATATATCCAGGGTCCAAATCGTCATTTTACATCGGGGACCACGCGGGGCGGGGCCGGGGCCGGGCCGGGTCCGGTTCTGAAAAACATATCCCCGTCCCCGGCCCGGATATTATCGGGGATGAAAATTTGAATACCGTCCCCGGCCCGTAGGGGATATTTTTCAGTTATTCACCGCTTAATTCGGGGTCGGGGGGTCGGGTCACCGTCGGGCCGGTTTCAGATTGCCATCCCTAGCCGCTAACCAAGCCGCGTTGACTGCACCGTTGACCGAGCCGCTGACATCTGCACACTGAAGATTAATCTAGTGCGACGCGGCTAAGGTGCAGCCGCAAATCTGAAGCGTCAAAACTATTTTGGCTTGATCTGAGCCATTCGGAGTCTGTTTCTGGTGAACCAATAGTGCTTTCCAACTATTTGGAATATTCCAGACACATCTGTATGGTCAGAATTTGCAAATTTCATCCCAAAATTTTGCAATTTTTTAAAGACAACCAATGGCCAACACAAACAACTTCTTTCAGCCCAAGTTTCCAAAACTCAACAAGGAGAACTATGAAAATTGGAGTATTCAATGCAAGTCCTATTAGTCTCACAAGATTTGTGGGAGTTAGTGGATCGAGGATATAATGAGCCAGCTACTCTCGAAGATAAAGGAAATTTAAATGAAGCTCAGAAGACGGCATTAAAAGATTCAAGGAAGAGAGATAAAAAGGCCTTGTATCTCCTCTATCAAGGCATTGATGAGTCAAGTTTTGAGAAGATTTCAGTGGCAGAAACCTCTAAAGAGACATGGAGTATTCTTCGCAATTTACACTGTGGAATTGAGAAGACGATCAGAGTTCGACTCCAGGTGTTACGTGGCGAATTTGAGATGCTGCACATGAATGAGAATGAGTCAATTTCTGAGTACTTTAATAGAACATTGACCATTGTTAATCAGATGAGAAGATATGGAGAGAAGATGAAATCTCTTCAAGTGATAGAAAAGATTCTACGATCACTCAGTCCCAAGTTCGAGCATGTGGTTGTAGCAATAGAAGAGTCCAAGGATCTCAGTGCCATGACCACCAATAAGTTGATGGGTACACTTGAGATTCATGAACAAAGGATCAACAAGAAGACTCCCTTAAGTTCTCTAGAGCAAGTTTTTCAATCAAAGTTGTCTTTCAGAGATGATAGAAACGAGCAAGGAGGGACATCACAAAGAAACCGAGGAAGAGGTCGTGGTTACAATAACTGAAGTTTTGGTTTTCGAGGAAGAGGTCCAGCTAGAGGAGGAAGAAGTCAACCACACTTTGCTCCAAGAGGAAGAGCAAGAGGTAGAGGAGGTGGTTACAACAACCGACCAAAGTTTGACAAATGCAATGTTCAGTGCTACCAGTGCCACAAGTTCGGGCATTACAGCAATGAATTCCGAAGTAGAACAACAACAGAAGCCGGAGAGCAAGCAAATTTTGCCGAGGAAGAAACAAACAAAGTTGGACCAACAGTCCTGTTTGTCCACCATGGAGACATTGAAAACTAAAACAATGTTTGGTATCTAGAGTCGGGAGCCAGTAATCACATATGTGGTAAAAGAGAGCTGTTCGTTGAGCTTGACGAGACTGTACAAGCACAAGTCTTATTTGATGATTCTTCAAAGACTCCAGTGAAAAGAAGAGGTAATATTCTGATCAAGCTCAAGAATGGAGATCATGATTACATCTCTAATGTTTATTATGTTCCTGCCATAAAGAACAACATTTTAAGTATGGGACAACTCCTAGAGAAAGGATATGATATCAGCATGAAAGACTGTCATCTTACCATCAAAGACAATCATGGTAATTTGATCGCTCGGGTGAGAATGTCCAAGAATCGGATGTTTGCATTGAACATCTAACATGATGCTGCGAAGTGTTTAAGTGCCATCATCAAAGATAAAGATTGGCTATGGCATTTGAGGTTTGGACATCTCAACTTTGGAAGCTTGAAGCTGTTGTCAAGCAAGAATATGGTGAAAGGGCTCCCTCATATTGCTCATACTAATGAGGTTTGTGAAAGCTGCATTCTTGGCAAGCATCACAGAACTAGCTTTGCCAAAGAACTGAAGTGGAGAGCAACAAAGACGCTGGAGCTAGTGCACACTGATGTGTGTGGTCCATTGAAGCTAATGTCGAATGGATAGAATAGATATTTTCTCACCTTTATTGATGATTATAGCCAGAAGACATGGGTGTATTTTTTTAAAAGAAATTTGGAGGTGTTCAGTATCTTCAAAGAATTCAAAGCTTTTGTAGAGAAGCAAAGCGGCTACTACATCAAGACATTGCGATCAGATCAAGATGGAGAATATACATCAGATGCTTTTAAGAATTATTGCAAAGAGCATGGAATCAAGCATCAAACAACACCATTATCCTATACGCCACAGCTGAATGGTGTTGCTGAAAGGAAGAATCGCACAATCCTAGATATGGCAAGGAGCATGTTGAAAGGAAAGGGACTACCCAAACAATTTTGGGCTGAAGCCGTATCATGTGTTGTGTATCTATTGAACAGATGTCGAACCAGGAGCCTTCACTCTATGACTCCGGAAGAAGCTTGGAGTTCATATAAGCCAAGTGTCAACCATCTCAAAATATTTGAGTGTGTTGCGTACACCAAGATTCCAGAAGCAAGAAGAACCAAGCTCAATGATAAGGGAGAAAAATGTATCCTTGTTGGATATGGAGACAGAACAATGGAATACAAGTTGTATAATCCCATTACCAGAAAGGTGATCATGAGTAGAGATGTGATATTTGAAGAAGAAGAAGCTTGGAACTGGAATCAAGATGAAGTTGTTAAAGATACAGAACTCATTCTTGAAGATGAAACATCAAAAGCTTCGGTTGAAATTACAAGAGAAGTTAAAAATGAGCCACAAACTCCTCCACATAGAATACCGGTACCTAGATCGCCAGTTTCTCACAGAAGTGCTGCATCATCATCATCATCATCAGCATCATCAGATGATAGTTTTTTCAAACAACCAAGACCAATGAGAAATTTGCAGGAGATATATGAAGCTACAGAAGAAGCAGATCTGAATTTGTTCTGCCTACTTGTAGCTAGTGATCCATTTACTTTCTCAGAAGCCATCCAAGAAGATAAATAGAAGAAAGCAATGGATGAAGAAATTCATGTCATTGAGAAAAATGACACACGGAAGCTTACAAGTCTACCGGAGGGACACAAACCCATTGGAGTGAAATGGGTATACAAGACAAAGATGAATGCACAAGGCGAAGTACAACGTTATAAGGCAAGGTTAGTAGCAAAAGGTTACAAGCAGAGAGTTGGAATTGATTATGGAGAGGTGTTTGCTCTAGTTGCCCGTTTGGAGACTATCAGGCTAATGATTTCTTTGGCTGCCCAACACAAGTGGCAGATTTATCAACTTGATGTGAAATCTGCATTTCTTAATGGTTTCCTTGAAAAAGAAATCTCTATTGAACAACCTTCGGGATATGTTCAGAATGGGCATGAAGACAAAGTGTACAAATTGAAGAAAGCACTTTATGGATTGAAGTAAGCTCCGCGTGCATGGAATAGTAGAATTGATCAGTATTTTCATGACAATGGTTTTGAAAAATGTCCATATGAGCACGTACTATATTTGAAGAAGGAAGTTGATGGAAGCATGTTGCTTGTTTGTCTTTATGTTAATGATCTAATTTTCACCGGAAACAATCCAGCCATGTTCAAAGACTTTAAAAGAAGCATGGTCCAAGAATTTGAAATGATAGATATTGGATTAATGGCTTATGTTCAAAGACTTTAAAAGAAGCATGGAATTTGTATTTCCCAAAGTGGCTATGCCAAGGAAATTCTCAAGAGATATGGAATGGAGAATTGCAATCCAGTGAATACTCCTGTAGACAGTGGAGTGGAGCTCAAAAAAGATATAAAGGCAGGTGATGTGGATCCAACTTATTTCAAGAGCTTAGTTGGAAGTCTTCGCTATCTTACTTGCACTAGGCCAGACATACTCTATGGAGTAAGACTAATTAGCAGATATATGGAAACACCGGATCAGTCACACCTTTATGCAGCAAAGAGGATTCTTCGCTACATTAAAGGTACAGTCGATGATCGCTTATTTTATAAACCAATTGATAATTTCAGTCTTGTTGGCTACTCAGTTAGCGACTGGGGACGTGACTTGGATGAACGGAAAAGTACTACGGGATTTACTTTCTTTATGAGAGATACAGCTTTCACATGGTCGTCCAAGAAGTAAGCCATTGTGACATTATCGACTTGCGAAGCTGAGTATGTTGCAACCAACTCAGCTATGTGCCATGCACTATGGTTACGGAACATGCTGAAGCATTTGAGATTTCCACAAGAAAAACCCACTGAGAACTATATTGATAATCGCTCAGTAATTGCATTGGCAAAGAACCCATATATTTTTACGAAGCCATTGAAAAATGATCTGTTCAACAGAATGAAGATAATGCTCGGGGATGAGCCGCATTGAGAATCAAGATTAAGGGGGGATGCTGTGAAGTAATCTTGATATAAAAATTGTTTGTCAAAAATGGAGGCTGAAAATCAAGATGGCTGTAGTTGCATTCAATGCATTCACACCAACAGCCGTAGTTGCATTCAATGCTTTCACACTACTAGCTGTATTGGCATTAAATGTGTTCACATTGCTAGTTTATCTATAAATAGCTAATGTATCAGAGTGATAAGTGTGTGGGAGAAAGAAAAGAAGAGTGGTCTATTTGTTTGTTTTTCAGAATTATTTTGAGTGAATTGAATTTCAGTTTGGTTCAATTTTAAACCTCTTATTATGAATCACCAATACTGGTTTGCACCCAACTCCCACCAACAATTTTATCTTATTAACTTATTTAGCTTATTTTATTTTGTGTGCTTATTTAGGGAAAAAAAAGTCTTAGTCAAATGAAGTCTTAATATTGCCATTTTGTCTCTATAAAACAACTCACCCCTCTTATTTCTCTTCCACTCCTAAACCTCTATGGTTAACAACGGCAAAAAAGACAATTACAGAGTAAGAAATCATCTTACAATTTATTTAAACAAATATTGCTCGAGAATTTAAATCTTTAATTTGATCATTCCATATACTTAAAGTTCACTACGCCAAAATTGGGTTTTAGCGGCGGTTTTTTACCGCCGTTAAAGGCTGTAAAATCGCCGTTAAAACCTTTAACGGCGGTTTCGTTACCGCCGTTTATGCGCATGTTGGAAAAAGTACAACCGTCGTAAAAAGGTAAATTATCGTTGTTAAAAGTCGACCAAAAACGGCGGTAATATAGGACCAAAAACGGCGGTTTTTTACTGTCGTAAATAGGTTCAAATTTTTGAAAAAATAATTCTTTCTTCTTGCACTCCCCAAGTTTTGAACCCAAGACCTCTCATCTACCCACACCAACCACTCTGCCATAACCACTCTTCATGAAATATATTCCCTAATATAAATATTTAAACATTACTTTTACTTTATTGTAGATGGTTTCACCGGAGCTCGCCGGAGTTTCGCCGGAGCACGCCGGAGTTTCGCCGGAGCTCCGCCGGCAAAGACCGCCGTCATTAACGGCGGTAATGATTGGGCATTAGTGGCAGTTTTTTACCGCCGTTAAAGGCGGGCATTAGCGGCGGTTTTGTTACCGCCATTAATAGAGGGTTTTATTACCGTCGTTAAAGACACTTTAGTGGCGGTTTTTTTAACGGCGGTAACGAAACCACCGTTAATGATAAATTAATGGCGGTTTTCGTTACCGCCGTTAATAGTACCTTTAACGGCGGTTTTCGTTACCGCCGTTAAAAAAACCGCCGTTAATGCCCTGTTTTGGCGTAGTGGTTATAATTTATAATTTATTTAAAAATTATAATTTATAATATATTCTAACAACTGATCCAAAATGAGCGGAACAAAAATATTGATAATCAATGCGTGCCATTAATTTTAAATATTTTTTTACGTTCAAAGAATTTCCATGCCGGTTGTCGCTTCTTTCTTCTTTCTTTTTTTGTGTTTGTCTATTATAGGTATCCCTAATGTGCTATTTTATGTTAATCATAAAATTAATATCAATATGTATATTAAAAGTAAAATAAGCAGTTTGAACTTTGAACCTGAACAGGACCACTTCTACATTTATGGAATATATTCCCTTCACAAAAGAAAGGAGACAATTTTTTCTCTGTATGAAGCCAAATTTGTGCTAATTTTCACACCCATGGGATAAATCATATCAAGGAAGGCTTAATTGAGGAGGCTACTATATTTTGTCATTAAATTTTAAATTTTTAAATTTTAAATTTTTTCAAACATGCCAAATCAACCATAGATATATATTTTATTCCATGTGCGATTTACTTTCTAACGTTTGAGTATCAGTTCAGGCATGTATTTACTGTTAACTTCAACATAATCTATTATCACTGCTAATGCTTACAAATGGGTGGGAGGGAGGGAGGGAGGGAGGGAGGGAGAAGGTCAAAGTGGTAGGGACAGACAATGGCTGGAATGTGAAGGCACAACTGAAAAAAATAATGTCACATTACACTTCATATTTTTCTTTTTCCATTTTGTCGTTGTTATGAACATGTCATAAGATAGCAGAAGGCTCCCTAGAGCATGTAGCTTTAGAGGAGGCCGGCGTTCTATCTAAATCTCTTTTGTTGTCTTATTCTAAATCACGGATCTAAACAAAGAATTATTAATTAGAGTGTGATATATAATTACAATTTAAATACCCGCATACAAGTGTAATATTGGATCTAATTAAATATATATATATATATAACCCAATATTGAATAGGCCAATGAATAAACAAAATTTTTGAACTTCTAATTTGAAAAACGATCAATATGTCACAATTAGAAAATTCCTATTAAACTCTTAACACATACTTAAGTTGGAGAGAAATTATTATCTCATTTAAAAATATAAAGCATATCATTATGATCATAATTTATAAATATATTATTGTTACATTATTTGTAAATAAGCTCTAAGAAAATTTTGAGTGTTATAGCAATTTTTTAAAATTTTTTTTTTTAAATTCTAAAGCTATCCATCAAACACATAGGTAACCTAAAAAGGGTGTTTCATTTCATTTCTTTGAAACTTTTTTGATAAATTATTGTGAAGCAAAATTAATGAGGATTGGACACTTTGATGCTTGCAGTTTTGTATATATGTGTGTAAGTTGCAATCTGTGGGCGCATAGAGGTTTCTTTGATTCTTCCATATCATTTTTCTTGTTCCATATCATTTTTCTTGTTGCTTTTTAATGCACAGTATGGATTTTCTATCTAAAATTTCTGTTTAGTCACAGAAAACTTCAAAGTTCTGAAAACCATTACCCTGTGGTAGGTCAACATTTTAGTCTCTGTCTCTCCCCCTTCTCTCTCTATATATTTAAATTTTCTGATGACTTGATGATTGAGTGACGGTTTGATGAATAAGAAAGATCGAATAAATATTTTTGAATAGTTTGATGATTGTGAAAAATAATTTAACAGTTATTGAATATGACTGGTATTAAAAGTGAAGGATATTTTTTATAACAAAAAAAAGTAGATAAATCACACTAAACTTTCTTAAACTATGACTAATTTGCACTTTGACCCCTAAACTTTTAAACTCAATACAATTAATCTCTTTAAAGTATTATTTTGTTATATTTAATCCCCTTCATTATGATTTTGTTAGGAATTCACACAAATAATACATTTATTAAGATTTTAAAACAATAATGCTCTTATCTAATAATTTGTTTGTGTAGTTTGCACTAAGATAAGATAATTATTGTTTTAAAAAATTAATAAACGTGTCATCTGCTTTACAAATGATTTAATTCTGTTTAAATTTTTAACAGAAAATGTTAAATATAACAAGATAATAATAGTTTGATGTGATTAACTATTAAATGTTAAAATTCATGAAGTATATGAGCTAGTTTAAAAAATATTATTATGATTTACTAAAAAAAAAAAAAAAATGCGACAATGGTCACATCAAATAAAATAGTTGCTTCATTGTTGATGGGTTGGGAAGACAAAGTACAAAGAATAACCAAAGCCCGTGAAGGTTGCATGTGATCATAACGAGAGCTGTTGTAATCAATTGCCCTCCACGTCACGTGTGTCTTTTTGGCTTTTATATGAAAATTCTTTAACAAATTGCACTAATCAATAAATTTTCAAATATATTGAAACCATAGAAAAAAGGCCAGAGAAGAAGCAGATATGGACATGGCATCCCCTAAATATTGACTACTTTTCAAATGAAAAATGTTTTATCCACATAATTTTTTTTTTACAAATTTTTTAAATGATGTGGTAAAAAATAAATTAATAACTCCCCCTCTTACATTCCGCTCTTCTCTCAAAACTTTTCAACCAAATTTGCCACGTCTTTCAGGGGGATTTGCCAAGAAAAAATTATGTAGATGTAATGCTGTTTCCAAATATATATATATATATATATATATCAATTTTTTTTTTTCTTTTTTCTAATGAATTCTACGAAGGGATAATTATTTTTAGGTTAATTACACTTTTTATTCCTATAATTTAATCTAAATTTACCTTCTTATAATTTTTAAATTGAACAATTTGATCTTTACACTTTAAATGTAGTTTCAATTTAATCATTCTGTTAAATTGGAGATCAAAATTAACATTTTTTGAGACACTTATCGATTTTTTTAAGCTGTAAACATATAAATAAAATTAAAAAAATTTAAATGGAATGATCAAATTAAAATTGAACTTAAGGT
Organism: Camellia granthamiana; assembly: GCA_036172215.1. NCBI lineage: Eukaryota > Viridiplantae > Streptophyta > Magnoliopsida > Ericales > Theaceae > Camellia > Camellia granthamiana. Next base: position 115,379,424 of record CM069912.1, on the reverse strand, counting down.
GTAATGTCTAAATTGTTCAAATTAAAACAGTAAGAACTAAAGTGAAATTTGGATCAAATTATAAGAGTAAAAACAGTAATTAATCCATTATTTTTTTATAAAAAATAATATACTATACAAATAGACACATATAAAGTAATAGAGAGTTGTATATAGCTGATTTACGCCTTCTGTTGTCTTTATTTATGACATATTGTAATGTTAGTTATAATTTAATTAATGACTCATTGTATTGTTAATAATGACTCATTATATTGTTGATTATAATATTATTTTAATTATGATTCAAAAAATTTTTTTGTAATACCCTATGTGGTATTTGTTTATGGTTTTTTTATCTTTTTAATTATAACGGAAAATGAACTAACTATTCATAACAGATATATTAAGTGATAGATGTGTTTGAACTTATGTACATAGCATGACCCATGTATATCTATAGACTAGTATCTTTTCTTATTGTGCAGTGAGTGACTAAAATGCTGCGTTATCATTGGATTGAGATAAAATGGGACAGATGATTTTCTAATGAAATGTTGTCACCCTCAATTAATTTTGAATTTTTTTTTAAGACCGGAAAAGAAAATTTTTATTACAAATTAGATAAAAGATCGGATTGGAAAAATTATTCAGAAATCTATTTCTAGGATAGCGTTGCATTAGGTTTAAAGATTGTTTTGTTTTAGTTGTAAGATCATGATTAATAAAATTATTTGAAGAAAAAGATAAATTATTATTCTGAAAGATAATTTTTTTCATTTTAATTGAATGAGTTTATTTTAGAGCTTAATTTGTCATCTTTTGCATGTTTTAGCTTTAATAACCAGGAGAATAATATGTCAGAAATATATTTCAATTAACAATTTAGGCAATTTTATTATTACATAGAAGAATAGTTAAAAATTATATCTTTTTCTATTAATTCTGTTAAATAAAAAATTCTGACAAACAAAGGATCCAGGATTCCATAAAAGAAAATGTTCTTACATGGGAGAGAAACAAACCTCCACATAAGAAGGATAATTATATCAACAAGCTAAAAATTAATAAATAAATAAATTAAATTAAATTTAAGTCGCCACCGAACTCATCCAAACCTTCAATTTGGAATCTGAAGACCCCCACCTCCGCTGGTCAAGTTAAGATAGAAAATTGAGGTTGAGGTGGTCGCCTAGCATAAAGCAAATGCGTTATTCAGCATTGGTCTTCGAATTGTGAGAAGATTTGAAGCCAAATCTTAAAGTTTTGGGCTCGAAGATGGAGAAGATAAGGCGGAGATATTCGGTCTAGCGAGGGCAAACATCAAATCAAAAGGAATATTGGAAAGAAGAAGAGAAGAAGGAGATCAGAGAAGTAGGAGAATTACTGTCGTCTTCTTCTTCCCTTGGAGGAAAATTTAGAGAGAGAGAAAAAAAAGAGTTCTAATTTTGAATCAATATTGGTCCAAAAAAACAGTGCTAATATAATAAGAATTACAATGATCAAATAGACATAAGAGACAAATTACGAAATCACGGTTATAATTTGCCCAAATATGGATTGTAATTCCAGTTATAGACAAATGATACGGCAAATTATAAATACATCCCCGAAGGTTTACTTAAAATATAAATTGCCCTTTGTAGTTTTGAACTTGTTATGCAATTAGAAACTTGAAGGGGATATGATGTAATTTTTAAAATTATAAGGGGTAATTCCTATTTTAAGCAAACCTTAAAGAGTATATTTATAATTTATCCTAATATATATATATATATATAGAATGATTTGGTAGAATTGTGAATTTATCACTTGAAAAAAATCAATATGTTTTTTGATATAAAAAATAAAACTTTTGACATAAAAAAAAATATTAAATACTCTCGAAATATTATGTGACATTATATACATAATACTCTCAATAAATAAAAAATTATAACACATACTAAATGAATTATTATTTGTCTTTTAACCACTCACAAAAAATACTCATTAAATTTTCTACTAATTACTAATTTGAAACACTACATAAACAATGCATCATATAAATTTTTCGAGGTTACTCAATAGACACTTTGTCGCATCATTGTTATAATTCATTCTATAAGAAAATTCTAGAAGATCATCAATTTCCAAATGATATAGTCGACATTTTGACAAAAGTTAGGGATCATGAAATTTTTTTCATGAAATATTTATGATCTTTGGATTACCTTGATTAGTATGTGGTGCTTTATTCTAAGTGTAATCTAAGGGCCACAAAACTTTCATAATTATTTTCATGAAAGATTTTTCATGATACCTACCATTGTTGCGACATTTTTGCATGAGCAAGTGGATGAGTCTCATGCAACTACATATTGCCACGTGGCAAATAATGGGTCCCTTGATGAACTAAAAAAAATCCCAAGTCCCAACTAAATAATCACAAACAAAGAAGGAAAATCATTAATAAAAAGAGGGTGGAAAAAAAGGCTAGCATAATAGAATGAAACAAAAATGCCTTTCATTATAGGTAAATCCTCAGCTTGTGGTTCTACAGTCCCATTGTACTCTTCCTATTTAACTCCTAACCATTCCTTCTTTTAGCTATCTAAGGTTCCAACCAACTCTCTCTCTCTCTCTCTCTCTCTCTCTCTCTCTCAAAACAATGAAGATGAGAGGACTTAGTTTGAGAAGCCTCACATTTATGCTATTCATTGCCTTGTTGGTTTTGCTTTCCCATATGGAAACTTGTAGTGCCAGAAGAGGCAAACATTGGAGGCAAAACAGAGCTATCTCAGCTTCTCTGTCCAAGAATGGAAAGAGTCACCATAGCAATGCCGGTAAATTAAAACATAAAGCACCACCACTACCGCCACCTTCTCCTCCTCCATCTCCTCCAAAAACACCGCGACCTCCTCCCACATCTTCTTCAAAATCACCGCCATCCCCGGCTCCTGCACCAAAAAAAGATACTTCCTCCACCGTCTTTAACGTACTAGATTTTGGAGCCAAGGGAGATGGAACTAGTGATGACACAAAGGTACCCTTCAAATTGTTTTATATGTGTTCACAAACTAAATAGCATAATAGAATTCACAATTACAAGGGCATTATAGTCAAATTTTGTGTAGCAGAGTAGTAGGCTGTTCACGTTATTAAAAGGGTATTATGGTCAAATTTTTCTCATTATGTTCGGAAGTATTATTTCCACACACCACCTTTTCTCAATTCACACTTTTTAAAAAATATATATATATATATTTGGAATCAACTTCCAAAACTTTCCAAACAAAAATCTATTATTCAACCATTTCTTTGGTTTAAAAGTTAATTTCCAAACCAGAAATTTTCATTCAGAAGTTAGTTTTTAAATCATATAATTTTGTTCAAAAGTCGATATTCAAATTAACAATTGTGTGTGAATTGAGAGAAAAATGTTGTATCAATATAGAAGCTCCCTTTTGGATTGTTTTGTATCATTTTCGTTTTTATATTTACATTTTTTGAAGAAAAACAAAATCAGAGCTGTTTTCAAAAAATTGTTTGCATAAAAACAATATGAAGTTTAAACTTTTCATTGTTTTTGTTTTTCAAAAAACAAAAAATAAAAGCAAAGAAAACAAATGATGTTATAATTTATAAGTTGAAAACAAAAATGGAAACATATCAAATCAGTGAACATTTCAAAAAATAGTTACAGATTCATAAAAAAATTTATCAATATTAATAATTAGAATTTTAAATTTTTTCATGAATCTGTAATTATTTTCTGAAATCTCCATTGATTTGTAATTTTCTAAAAAAAAAAAAGAAGCTAAAGTATAAGTGATGGCATATTCTTCACAAATGATTGCTGCATTAGTAATAAACAAATTCCAATACATAAAATTATATTGTTATAAAATAATACAAGAACAAATGGATAAATTACACATGATTTCTTTTGCAATTTAAAAAATAATATAATAAATTTCATAATTTTGATATAATTATATTGAGATGTTTTGAACTTTTAATTCATATAACACTCAGTTTCTTCTCATTAATAATTTGTTAGTTATATGATTAAAAATTAATATTATTATCTTTTTTATACAAAAAATATATACTGTATATTTTTTATTTTTTTATTTTTACATCATCTGTCTCAATATAATTATATTAAAATTATAAAATTTGGTGTATTTTCTTTTAAATTTCAAGTCGGTGTAATTTAACAAAAATAAATTACTACTAAATAAGGAAAAAGACCACAGAAATTCCAGAGTAGTAACAGGACAACAAAAATCACGTGGGACCCACTCATCAAATGATTCTCGTTACGGCAGTTTATTGGTCAAGATTTTCCAATCAATAATTGTGTACAAAAACTAACAACTGTTTTTTGATTTTTTATTACTTTTAATTTAATAAAATTCTACATTTTGGTTAGACAGTGAAAATAATATATGGTGCAACGCAGGCGTTTCAAGCTACATGGGCTGCTGCTTGTAAAGTGCAGGCATCAACGGTCATGGTCCCATCACAGTTCACTTTTCTCGTGGGACCCATTTCATTCTCTGGCCCCTACTGCCAATCAAACATTGTCTTTCAGGTAAATCAATGACATAATTCAAGATTTTGATACTACCCATTTTTAAAAGGGAATGCTTTCCTCCCGTTCAACCGTGAGAGTTGATTACGGATCTCATTTCCATAATTTAACTCATTAATATGTAAAATTTGTCAAGTATTATATACTTGTAAAAAATCATATTAATCAGATATCAATAGCTATATGATCAAATCAGATTTTTGCAAGTCATTTATTTTTTACCATCAATTTTTTTTTCATACAAAATTGATTTGATTACATAACTATCGATATCGGATTAACGTGATATTTTACAAGTATGTAATACTCGACGAGTTTTACACATTAAACGGGTTCAAATTATCAAAACAAAACCCGTGATAGATCCAACAAATCCAACAATACCCTTTAATCTGTGATTGGACGTGAGAAAAGTCATTTCCTTGTTAAAACTCCGCCTGGTCTCATAAGGCTCCATTTAGAAAGTTGGTTTTAAGATTTTTTTGGCTAAAATAGTCATAAAAAACAAAATAGACTTTTTAACCTAATAAGACAAAATATCACATCCAACCTATAATCATTATATTCTTTCTCTCACAAAAAAGTCAAAAAAACCAAAAACCCTTCTCAAACAAGGTTTTTTAACTCCAAGCTAAAATAACCACAAAAGTCAAAAAACTAAAAAATCAACCTACTTTCCAAACAAACCCTAAGAATTGTTTGAGATTATCTCCGCTCTCACTTGAGAATTCAATTTTTTAATTTAAAAGTTACAAAATTAGTACCCAAAAAAAAAAAAATTCAAAAACCAACATTTTATACCTTTTCTCTCTACATTTTACATATTTTTTTGTAAAAAATTAAAAAATATCATAAACATATTAATTTTTTTACCTCATATTTTAATTGAAAAGTCAAAAAATTACTAAAATAACATGTTCTCAAATGAAACCTCAATTCAATTTTCAACTTTTTATAAAAAAAATGTATAAAAAAATAAATAAGTAATATGACTTAAATAAATATATTCATCTAAATAAACACACTTATTTAAGAAAGGAAAATAACTTAGACCCCCACAAGGAGACACCCCTACGACCCCCCCCTCTCTCTCTAATTGGCCAGTTATTATTATTTTTTTTTTTTTCTCCAATCACCAGCCCCACACAATCACCAGCCTCCACGTGTGGGTGGGTGGGTGGGTGGGCGGGTGGGTGGGTGGGTGGGCGGGCGGGTGAGGGAGGGGGGGGGGGGGGAGGGAGAGGAGATGGTGATTGGAAGGAGTCTCAATCACTTCCCTTTAAGAAATACCAAACAAACTCTTAGGACAAGAAAGATCTAAATAGATGATCACTTGTTAAGTCTCTAATGATCATGAAAAATGAACTTTGATCTTACATCATAAGTCTAGGTTTCAATTTTGCTATACGCTTTTGACATAATGCTTCAATGCCTTCAAAATTACATTTATGTGGGGCCTGTTACGCCCCCACACAAATTTACCTTCTAAGCATCGTCTCCTCTCGTTTTTCCATCCCATCATGCAATTTTATTTTATTTTTTTGGGTATTTTTTCAGCTTGAAGGCACCATTATTGCTCCTACGAGCTCCAAAGCTTGGGGTTCAGGTCTCTTCCAATGGCTCCAGTTTACAAAACTAGTAGGAATCACAGTTCAAGGATCGGGAACCATTGATGGAAGAGGCTCGGTCTGGTGGCAAGATTCCCTATACAATCCCTCCATAGCCGGATATGAATCAGCACTATCTATAATCCCATTAAACAACTCTATCGAAGAAAACGCAACAATTCCGGTAATTTTCTACTCCTACCTCATCATTTCTCTGTCCACATCTAGTTTCAGCGTCATCCAAAAGCCTGACCCCAAATGTTGTTTTGACAAATCTGTGGCAGATAAGCAATTCGCTAGGTGGGAACATGCCGAGTATTAAACCAACTGTATGGACCACCTGTGAAATCTGATGTGCTTTCTTTCTCAACCATTGCAAAAACATTAATGGCTGTTACTTTTGGCTCCACAGGCACTGAGATTCTACGGGAGCATCAATGTGACTGTCACAGGCATAACGATTCAAAACAGTCCTCAATGCCACCTCAAGTTTGACAACTGCGTAGGTGTTTCAGTCTTCAACATGAAAGCTGCATCTCCTGGTGACAGCCCTAACACCGATGGCATCCACTTGCAGAACTCTCAGAATGTTGTAATCCGCAATTCTAATCTTGCTTGCGGTAATTTTCTTTGTGCAATAAAGCGGGTAGTTATTTTTCAAATTGGTACGGACTAAAACTTTTCAATAAAGTCGAAACTCCAAATTCGGCAAATCCATATTCCAAGACTTACAGGTCCAGGATTGATGTTAGATGGTCTCAACCACCAAACACCTAGTGGTCCATTTGACGACAATGCTATTGGACGACAGACCTCATAAAATTGACATACGTGGGACAAAGTCCTCTCACCAGATCATGCTACAAGCTTATCCTTCTTGTCACCCTATGCCCACCACACCATTGAAGCCCAACAACTAATATTTTGACATGTGGCAATAGACACGTGTCATCAATGAACAATCCAGCAAGGGATTAGGTTTGAACCCAAAACCCCACTGACAGGAGCACGTTTCCTTTTGTCCTCATTCAGTTTTTGTTTTCGTCTTCTCTAGCATCAAGGACCATCTGCTTTCTTCCTTTTACTTTTTGTGTTCTTCTGCCAAAGAGTCTAACATTAGCATTAAAAACAACAGTTTCGACAACATAGGTGATAATGATAAAAGGTCCGCGCAACAAGCATATAGTGCAGTGAGATCTCATGTTTCTAATTTTCAATGCTTTGTGCAGGAGATGACTGTGTTTCTATACAAACTGGATGCTCAAATGTATACATACACAATGTGAACTGTGGACCTGGGCATGGAATTAGCATTGGAGGGCTAGGAAAGGAGGGCACCAAGGCCTGTGTTTCAAACGTTACTGTTCGAGATGTCAGTATACAAAATACAATGACAGGTGTCAGGATAAAGACATGGCAGGTAAAGATAACATGTGCAGTTCATCTAATTGACAACTAAGTTGAAACAATGTACATGAGACTGCTAAGTGACTTGAACAAGTTTCATAGAACTAATAAAAAAAATCTCAAAACCATTCAAGCCCATCGTTCACGACTAAGAAATTGCAAAAAGACTTGATTAGAAGCAAGTATTCAGTCAAGATGGAGTCAATAAAATTCCAAGGGAGTTTTGACTTTTCAGATAGGTTCCGAGTCACTAAGACCAATTCCATATCTCATAATCTCAACAGAATCAAATATTTATGTGGTAATCAAAATTCAAACTATGAATCATAATCTGAGTTAGTCCAAAACGGCTAATTTGATAAAATCAAAAATTGAAATGCTCACCTAGTTCTAATGTATATGCAGGGTGGGTCAGGGTCTGTGCAAGGAGTAATGTTCTCAAACGTTCAAGTTTCTGAAGTCCAATTCCCAATCGTAATTGACCAATACTATTGTGACAAAAGCACATGCAAGAACCAAACATCTGCTGTGGCCCTATCAGGAATCACATATGAAAAGATACGAGGAACTTATACTGTAAAACCGGTACACCTTGCATGTAGTGACAGCCTACCTTGCATGGATGTCACTCTGACTGACATAGAACTAAAACCACTACAAGAACAGTACCACATGTATGATGTCTTCTGCTGGCAGACTTTTGGAGAGTTGATCTCTCCCACTATGCCTCCGATCGATTGTTTAAAGGTTGGCAAGCCATCAAGCAACACGATTCAAAATTATTATGATTCATGTTAAGCTTAGCCTAGGTATATTCTGGCGTATTCATTCAATTGTGTGGTCGGCTGATTTCCTGACCCCTTTGATACCATTAGGTAGTAAGCTAATACGCATATTTTGGTAATAGTTGTTGGGATTCTTCTTTACTATGGCTACATTGGTTCCCATTTTGTAAGAATACAAAATTGTTAGCAGCTAAGAGTTTGATATAATACATGCTTGATTACAAGGTTGTGATAAACAAGTCACCAATTCAATATATTTAAAAATTGCAATCAATAGAGAATGTACAAGTGGACAGACATTATGTCTAAAGTTTCTTCTAGTGGTCAGAGTAAATGACAAGAAAATGACTTTCAGATCCAGAACTATAATATGGATGGGTAAGCATCATCTGGAGATCAAGTAAACTCTATGAAGGACTTACTGTGCACAGTCCTGGAAAATTGTTATGAAAAAAGATATGGGACTTGTTTGGTTTGTATCTCAAGATACAATTTTTGAGAAAAAATTTTAAAATTTTATTTGGTTCAAATTTTTTGAATTTTTTTTCCAAAATCACTCTCTCTCCTACACATCAATCAATCACTTTTTCTCTCTCCTCTCTCCTTCTCAATTACTTTTTTTCGCACACACACACATCTACTCAACTACAACAAAATATCAAATCATCCTAAACTCCAAAGCTCCAAAACTATTTTCAAAATATACAATCAAACAAACCAAAAAAATTTCTAAACTCTCTGCCCAAAATTTTTTTTGAAAATTTATCTCAAAACACAAACCCAAACACATTCATGCAGTCTGCAGAGCAAGAATGATAATAAATAAGACATACATATACACTAGAACACGGATATCATAGAAATTAAAATCTAAGAAAAGAGCAGACAACACTGTGAGTTCAGGGCCTTCAGGCCATTCATCAGCTCCATGACCATGACAAATACTACTTAGCCAAAGAAATTAATCTCTCTTGAAAATAAAATACAGTTTATTACTTGTACACGAATCATAAAGAAAGGATAGACACAATTTAAGGAAAAATAAATGTACTTCAACAGCCCACCCATTCCACACAGCAGCACAACCATATAAAATTTCACATATAAATTATAATAATCTCTTTCTAGTTAAAAAGAAAAAGAAAGTATCTCCAACCATCTACCAATGAGCTTTTTATTTTTAAATTCAAAATCAGAGGCTGAATAACACTCTGAGTTTCAGCATCTCTTTTGCTTGGATGAAACAAACCCCAGCTGGGGCAAAAAGAACAATTCAGTCCTTTCTCAAGTTATTTCCAGCTACTCCTGACTATTTACCTGGAACGCAAATCGTTCTAGTACGAAGAACAAGAATGGAAACATGGTATGCCACATGTTGTAAAATGTGATACGATAAGACGTCGAAATTTTTTCTTCAAAACATAGTTCTATGAGCATTATGATCCATTGTTTTACATTTTATCAATCTAAAACCTCCATTTCATCAATGCTTTAGTTCATTATATTTGACTTTTTCCCTATTAAAGAGAACTTTTAATAAAGAACATAAAAAAATTATGGAATCGCTTTGGATCACTAAATTCACTGTTTTGAAACAGAAGTGTACTATGTTTCGAAACTTATATTTGAAAACATAAACCGCTAGGGTGTCAGTGTTTTCTGATAACACTATGCCAACACTTTCTGATAAAAGTCAACATTACAAATAAAGTTTTTTATGAAAATAGAAGAAAGGGCAACACTACAACAAATATGACCATCCAATAAACTAATATGCTCATAAATCATCAAAGATTTCATAATTCCTTGTATAAAATTCACTACTGTATACATAAACATAACTAAAAGAGAGGGAATTTGACCAGATTAGACATGAATACCTTCTGGGAAGCTGAGAAGCTACCAAGATTCCAAAAGAAATGTGACAATGAAGACCACTCAATAACAGAGCATTCATGACCTTCTCATAATAAGTGATCCATCAATCACAAACCATGCACTCCTGCAGGTAATAGACTTGCATGCTTGAGATTTTAGTCACCTGCAGGGCTTCCCACCTGAATTCAACTTAAGCACATCCACATTTGAGACAATATAAAAGGAAAAACAATACTTGATGAATTACATCAATGGACACTGGGCAAATGGAAAGAATGGGCTGCTACAAATGTAGAATTTTCAAAAAAAGCGGTGTAATTAAATGTTTATAGATAAATTTACATTATTTGCATTGTGATCTTGAAATCAAGACCAGCAATGAGAACATTTACCTTGACAAAAAACAAAATTTGCTTTTAGTTCGATAATCAAGTTCACATGGAAACAACAGAGCTCACATAAATGATGAGCTCATAGTAGTCACATAACTGATGAACTCATAGTTGTCAATGGACCAAAATGATCATCTAACATTATGCATTTCTCCATCACATGTATGCATTGTAAACGAACCACAAAATAAACTCCACGGCTGGAAACACTATAATAATATAACTTGTATTCAACCCCTTTTGTTTGTGCTATTGTGTTCCATGTTCCATAAGATTTATGATACAGCCAACCTCAAATAATTCAGACAAAGGCTTGAGTTGTGAAAAATTATGATGCTCACTAATTTACATTTCATTTCAACTACACCAGAACATAATCATTTGATCTTTACCAACTGACAAAATAAAAATCTACATGAATCAAAAAATAAAAATTACAAAAATTTGAAATAAAAAAGTGAGGCAGTTGCAAGGCAATTTGGGAATGCAAAATTTGAGAATACCATTACTCGTTGGACAGGGCAGTTGGCCCAGTGGTCCATGTAGTTGTCCCTTGGGACAGTCCGAAGTTCAGGTTTCGAGTCGGGCCGATCATTATAATCTAACTTACTAATCCACTACCATCATATCCAATAGTTTGCCCAAAAAAATAAAAACTTTATAGATAACCAGAGCTTACAATCTTTAACAAATGGTTTTGAGTAATATAAACAAACAGAATCTTCTAAATACAAAGAAGAAATACACGCTAACATTCAAATAAGTCACAAAATCAACAATAATGAACTCTACTAAAACATTGTAAAGAGCTTAAAAACGAAAAAGTAACAGTTGCAAAACTATTGAAGCCCTAAATATGGGGGGGGAATTGAAATTTAAACTTGTATGCAATAAATTCATAAAAATCTTAGGAATTCAATTTCGTCCATTACTGGTTGAAGAGCAAGCATCGGGATGATCATGATCGTGGCCATCGTTGGGATCATCGTCGGAGTCGTCTTCGTCGAAGGGCTTGTCCTTGTGAAAGATGCAGCATTTCTTGGAGCTTTTCTTCTGGAGGAACTCGTTGTCGACGGTGCCTTCCTTCCATGTCACCTTCTTCTTCCTGCGGTTGAGTCGCAGAGTGAGGGTTTGCGATTGCTGTTGTTGGTGTTGGGGAGAAGAGGAAGGGGATGGAGAGGAATGATGTAGGGTTAGGGTTGTGGTGGTGGTCATTGTTGTCGCCATTGTTGATTGTGCTCTCCGATTCTGGGATTTTGGGATACGAAAAATGACGCGTTTTGAAGAAGAAGAAGAAGAAGAAGGAGAGAAAAATGGGAATATACCGGAAGGTTCGAAGAGGCTTTTTTTGGGTTGCTCCGTCTGCTATTTTTTAACCACTTTACTTTGTTTTGTTTTGTTTTGTTAATAAATAATATTTTATTGTATTAATTACACGGACAATACGCGTATAAATGCTGTTTTGATTGTTTTTGAGTGCTGATTTGAGATGGTGGCTATTTTAGGTGGTGTTTGGGAAGCCTTGAATTTGGGTTTTTTTTTAATTTTTTTTATAAAAAGACAAATTTTTTTCAAAATAAAAAAAATACATCTAAATAAAATATCACATCTAATTCTATAATCATTTCATTTTTTCTTTCATAAACATCACATTCAACTACAAAAAAACTCAACTATCTTTCCAAACACAAAATTTTTTTTCTCTAATAATATCCTACAACTAAAAAAATTTACATAAAAACTCACTTTCCAAACACTCACTTAGTGTTTTTTTTTTTTTTGGGTTATTTAATTATTTTATGAGATGAAAATATTATGGGTATGTTTGATTTGGTTTTGGGAGAGTAGTTTTTAAAAATTATTTTGGGGAGAGAGTTTAGAAATTTTTTTGATTTGTTTGGTTGTATATTTTGAAAGTAATTTTGGAGTTTGAAATGATTTGATATTTTGTTATAATTGAGTAGATGTGTGTGAGAGAAAAAATGATTGGAAAAGAGAGAGGAGAGAGAAAAAGTGATTGATTGATAGGTAAGAGAGAGAAAGTAATTGTGAAAATTGTTTTGAAAAATTTATAAACCAAACAAATTTTTTAAATTTTTTTTCCCAAAATCACTCTACAAATTCAAACCAAACGTGTTTGAGAGAAAATGTAATTTTTTTTTAAAAAAAATTTCCTTACACCACTAATTCAACTCATTATATCCTTTAATTTTAATTTTTCTTTCATTACATTTCAATCCTTCTATAAGCTTTTGTTTAGGAAGTGAGTTGACTTTTTAGCTATTTTAGTTTGGGCTAAAAAGTCTCATTTATGATAAGTTTTTTGACTTTTTTAACTTTTATAAGAGAAAAAATGAAATGATTATGACTTGAATGGGACATTTTATCTCATTAACTTTTTAGCTTCTTTTTTTTTTTGTGTGTGATTAAAATAATCTCCAACTCACATGCCAAACAGCCTAAAATTACTAAAATATCCTTTCACCTTAAATTTTGAAAACCCTAGGCTTTGCTTTGTTTAGTTTTTTTAAATAAGTTTTGAGTTTTAAATTATATTTTAAGAGATAAGTTGTTGAAAAGAATTTGGAAAATTAAAAATTTGTTTGGTTATGAATTTTAAAAATAAATTTGAGATGATTTATAATCTTATTTATTTATTTATTTGTAGTTGAATAGATGAGTCTAAGAAAAAATTTGATTGATTGATGTATAGAATGTGAGAGAATGAGAAAAGAGAGAGGAGGGAAGAGAGGGAAAAAGTGATTGATTGATTTATTAATGATAAAAATAAATTAAATAAAATAAAATAAAAAAAAGAGAGGTAAAAGAGAAAAAATAATTTTGAAAGGAATTTTGAAAATTGATTAACCAAACATGTTTTTTGCTTTTTTATCCAAAAGTTAATTGGAAAACTATACCAAATGGCACCCTAATTTTTTATTACACCCCATCACCACCATCTTTACTAGCCCACTATTGTTGCTACCCCTTCGCCGCTGGCCAACCCCTCATCACTAACCCTTGTCCCACCCTTTTTAGCTGTCGCCAGTCACTTCTCTTCCATTATCTCATGTCTGCCGCCTTTTATTTTCTCCTCATTATCTTCTTCATGTTGTTGATATACACAAATCTGGACAAACTAGATCTCGTTTTGCAACGAGGAAAAGACAGGCGAGGGAAGCGAGACTAATCTGAGCTGCAATCTGGTTAGTTTTTTCTCTCTCGTTCTCTCTTTCTCTGGCGATCCGGTGAGATTGGGCGTCGGTGACTCTGGCGATGGGTTTGTAGAGATTAGGGATCAGTGGGAGGGACAAAGGCATTGGCGACTATGGGGGGTAGGGAACGGGTTTGTAGCTGCAGGAGGTGATCTTAAAGGTTTGAAGATGGTGACTAAAGAGAGGGTTTAGGGTTTCGGGAGGAGAATAAGAAGAAGATGATATGTCTATGTCGGCGCTGGTGGGAAGGGTGCTAGTGGAGACCGACAGTGGTGACAATGGTGACGAGCAGCGATAATGACGGAAATGATTGGCAAATGGAGAATAGAGAGAGGATATGAAAATTGGTATAAGAAGAGGGTAGGGTTGAAGAAGGGTAAAATTGATATATTGAAAAGTGTAAAGAGAGTGAAAAATTGATTAATTGTAATGAGAAAATAGGTGTAAGGAAATCAAATTGTGATGTAAATAGAATTACTTTTTTTTTTTTTTAGTTGAGTAGATGATTGTGAAAGAAAAATTATGGGGATTTTTTTTTAAGGTTCCTGGTATTAAAATTTTATAGCATAAAGGACACTTAATATTTTCATAATGTCTAAGGTCCCTCAACATGGATCCAGAGAAAATTCGATCTACAGAAAATTCGATCCAGAGAAAATTCGATCAAGAAAATTTCTCTGGACAAATGACAGAGAAAATTTCAAATTTCTTTGGATACGTCACAGAGAAAATCTCACCAGAGAATTTCTCTGGATTTAACCCAGAGAAATTTCCCTCTCCACCCCAGAGAAATTTACTCAACTCCAGAGAAAATCCCTTCCAACTAGAGAAATTCACTTGTGTTGTCTGCAGTTTGATAGCTTCAATGATTTGAATGCATATTCACAGGGAAAATCTCACTAGATAATTTCTCTGGATTCAACCCAAAGAAATTTCTCCCTCTACCCCAGAGAAATTTACTCAACCCTAGAGAAAATCTCCTCCAACTAGAGAAATTCACTTGTGTTGTCTGCAATTTGATGGCTTCAGTGATTTGATCCAGCATTATTCTTATACTACAAAAAGAGACTTGATCCAATAACCATATTTATGTCTATATTTATAATGAATTCAACATACAAAGCAATCATTGGAATTTCTCTGGGTTCAAGACCTTGAACATTCAAATTTCTTTGGACTAACATCAAATTTCTCTGGATCTCTGGACTAACATAAAAAACCCTTGAACCTTTTTCAAATTTCTCTAGACTAACATTCAAATTTCTCTAGATCTCTGGACTAACATCAAATTTCTCTGGATCAACATTCAAATCCCTCTATCTATCCAGAGAAAATTGAATACCACAGAAAAAATTAAACAAGGTAGAGAAAATTAACCAAACCAGATAAATTTTGCAAATACTCCACTGCCATCAACAAAGGTCTTGGGGAAAATCACTTACCATGAACATCAATCCAAGCAATAGACATATATCTAGAGAACTCTCTGGACTTTTTAGAGAATTTCTCTCCAGAGAAATTCTGGGAAGGCTAGAGAAATTCTTTGAATTCCAATCTAGAGATTTTCTTTGAATTTCAAGTGAACCATAAAGCATAAAGTTTGTTTGGTTGCCAAGAAAAGTAGACAAAAAATATCATGTTTAATAAAAAACACATAAAAGTACAGAGAAATTTGTAATAATTATAATTTTCTCTTGATTGTAATAACAAGCTCTGTTTTTCAACATATATATATATATATATGGATCTATAAATTTCACAAACATTTGCAATCATCAATATAATCCATAACATAACATCTGTCACTTTTTTTATATTTTATATTTTTTTTCTTTTTCTTGTAGTTAACTCATCAGTTCACTTGGGTGAGTTTGCAATGGACAAAACTAGGATGTCTATAGAAAGACAAAGCACTCTCAAGTCATTAGCATTTGAAAGATATCAATACAAGAATTATATACTCTAATACACTATGTTCTCAGTTATACATTCTACATCTATGAAACAGATACATGAACTGGCTAAATAGCCCAAATATCAAATAAGCAGTTCAAACCCGTGTAACATAGTTCACTCTTCCCATACTGAATCCTTTATCTGTGGACTGGTGGCTTCTCTAGAACACTCCAAAGCTTCTGCTGCAGTCAAAGCCTCGCGAATTACGCTTGACAATGAATTTGATCTTCCAACTTTACTACTATCCTTCTCTTTTGTATCACTGATTAGACTGGAAAAAGCTCCGTTTTTCTCTGCAACTGAAATCAATGGAGTTTGTTTGGGCTTCGAGCTGAAAAACTGGTGGAAGACCTTTATACGGTGGTTCAATCGGAGCAAAGAGTGGCCGAGGAGTTCTTGACATAGGGCTTTTTGGATCGATCGAGCTGGATCAACGAGAGAAAGAGAAAAGAGCAGCGAGGAGAGAGAAGAGGTGAGGCGTAAGTCTGAGAGAGAGAGAGGTGAAGGTTTGAAGCCCTGAGGTATACCAAATTTCTCTGTAATCTATAGGTGTGGGGTTGAAGGACTTTAGACATCATAAAATAATATCGTGGATCTCTTCCATTACTAAAAATAGGAGAGGGACCTTAGACAATTTTTTTCAAAAATTAATTGATTAATGTGTAAGATGTGAAATTTTATTTTATTATTATTATTATTATTATTTTGTCTTTATTAACTATTAAACTAAAACCAAATATCCCAAATAAGGGCTTGTTTTGAAATTTACTATTTTAATTAACTTTTTAGCCTTTTTAAAAAAAAATAAAAACAAAATGTGTAAAAAAATAAAAATAGAATGATATAATAACTTATACTAATTTTTTTAATGATTTTAACATATTGACAAACGAGACCTAAGATTTATTGGGTAACAAGTCTAATAGGATCGATGGGTAATTTTTCCTAAATAATTTAGGACTATTTGTATAACTCTTTGAAATTTATTTAAAATACAAATTGTCTTCTATGATTTAAAAAATTAAAAATGTTTTATTGTCAAATTTTTTTATTTAACATAATTAATTGGAAAAAAAATTCTAATAATTCTCTTGTGTAATGATATAATTATTAAATTATTAATTAAAACAAATTTTAAACATTATTAAAAATTATTAATTGATTTGATGATTAAGAATTACATGGCTAAACCGTATTTTAATAAAGAAAAAAAAAGAAAAAAGAAAAAAAAAAGTTATTTTATCTGTCCTACTGGGTCTGAAAACGAAATCGCAAGATTTCCAACCAACCACTATCCTGTGAAGAAGTACAAAAATACACAATTTTGATATCCTTCAAAAACAGAGCGAATTAAAAATTCACACACAAACCAAGCCATGGCAGAGAACGAAATCAACACCATGAAAAGGAGACTGGCCTCTGTGACCAACTATATTGCTCTCATGAGCATCAGTGGTTCGATTGGGTTGTGCAATCGCATTGCTTCTTCTTCTTCTTCAATGAACGATAGATATCACCGTATACGCGGTGAAGTCCCGACCCACGACCCTGTTTGGAGACTTGTTGATTGTGATGACAATGGCAAGGAGTTCACCGACATGGTCTATGAGAAAGCTGTTAGTGAACCCATTGCTAAGGTCCAAATTTTATCTCTTTTTTATTTTTTGGGGGTGTGAATTTAGTAGTTGTTGGCTTTTTGACTTTTCGAGGGTTGTATTTGTAAATGTGAGCGTGCCAGCAAGGATCAATCAGTCCTTACAGAAATTATAATTGCCAATCAATTATCAGACGATTGTGTTTTAATTTTTTTAGCCTCAATGAAGAGGACTTTTACTGGTAGCTTGACTTAGGAGAAATTAAGCAAAATAACAGGTAAATGACGAACAATTAAAGTATTTCATTAAAATGAAAACTTACAATGAGCCAAACTCAGCCTCGTGGAGGTTTACAGCAACAATCTACTTGAAACTACTCCTATGAATGAAGTGCAGTGCAGGTATTTAAAGTGCAGGAATGTAAAGAACAGGTATTTAAAGTGCAGGAAATGTAAAACTGGAAAAGAAAATATGAAGTAAATGACTGGTTTGTTGGATCTGAGTCTGGGGGTTTTTTCTGAGGGCTTCCCTGCTATTTATACTTGTCAAGGATGACCTTCGAACTGCACTTCAAACCGTCGATCTGCTCCTCCATGATCGTCGACCATGTTGCCTTATAGGTAGTTCCACTACGCCATCACTTGCAGTTGAGCTTCCCTCTTGTATTTGAATTTGAATATGAGTAACCGTTGAAGCCACGTCACCTTGCATCTTTTTACTGATCCAATGCTACTCAGATCACGCGAGAACCAATATTAACTGCCACGTGTACGATCAGGATCGAAGACTTGAATAGTCTTCCTATATTATCCTTACTCTGCCACGTGTCGAACTGTAACTAGCTTATACAAAATATGTAGCCAACATTACCCCCCGCACTAATATGCCCAACACTCGGTGATATTAGTGGATCAAAAACCTTTTCCCGCACTTTTAGAACGTGCATGGAGTTTATATTCTGGAAACACAACCGTCATTTATTGATGATCATTTGCATTAACTCTCTTCCAACCTTTTGAACATCCCAATACCTTAGCATTCGAACAGACTATGGCCAAATCAACTTTTTTCTCTATTGATCAGGCACATGAAGAGCCACTGAGTAATGCTGCTTCCCCTCGAAAGTACTTCCATGCATTAATTAGCCACCTTTACCCGCCTTTCTATATTCAGGTCATGGATGCCTTTGCAAATTACCAACTTTTGGATTACGAACACATTACCCTCAATCCTTCGATTCAAAAAGTTGCAAACATGGACACGGGAAATTCTTTTTCTGATTCACCCTTAGATTGTGGACAAACTGCTTTTAATCCTTTGATTCAGAAGGTTGCAAATATGGACATAGGAGGCCCCTCTTCACAATCCTCTGCATGGGATAAGACAGCGGCTTCAACTTCCTCCAGGGCTTCAGGCTGGTCAAACTGGTCAGAACCTGAGGTCTGGGAATTAAGGGAGCGAATTAACCACCATTTTGTCGAATTCACCGACCCGTTGGACTTTCCTTCTTATGCGTGAAGCTCAGTGGTTTATCCTTACATGCCTATCGACTGTCGATGCAGTTTAGAGGACAGTCTACTCGTGGCATGGCACACATCATCCAAGCCTACAAAAATGGTACGATCTATTCCTCGTCCAGAAGAGGCACAGGGGTATAACCCTTCATTTTTAGCCAAGAAGGCGAAGCTTCATCCTTCTGACTGGCTTGATTGTGTCAGTGCTCCTCAATTTCCTCTTTCTTTCGAAATGGGGGCCTTTATACCTCCTCCTTCGAAAGAACTTTCCTGGATAGAGAAGTTGAGGCTTACCCTTTCTGCAGAGAAAGTTTTCCCTCCTTACGAGCCTCCACCTTCTCCTACTTCAGCTCAACAAAAGCAAGCCCAACTCCTGCTTGCAGCCTTTTCTCACTTATCCTTCAATGTTCTTGAGGAAAACGTTCCCCTTAAGAACTTTTGATGGGCTTGTAATATTCTAACTCGGGGCCACGTTCTCAACCCCATTGCTCAAGCAGAACTTCACACATTTTTGGACCAACTTCCATCACTTCTCCATTGGCACCGCACTTCTTTGGCCACCATTCAATCCTTGGATCAATTTTCATCACTCCGAGTTCATTCCCAATATGAAGTAGAGAACTTCATCGAAGAATACAACGACTTTCAAAATAAGGATTCTGGGTACTGGGATGATTTGGAAATGGATGAGTTGGAACAAGGACTAAGAGAAACGGCGTTCGAAATAAAGGCTGAGGAGTTCTTTTATGAAGTGAGAACACATCAACTCATGCAGCCAATGTTAGAAGAAATAGATGATAGAATAAAGAAAGAATATAAATTCATTGATCATAGTTGGACTAAGTTTCATGATCTTGTTATTTATTCCATTCCCTATTTTTATGAGCATGAGTTTGTACCCAAATAGGGCTATTCGATGTAATTGCCTTGGCTTGAATATAAACCAAATTCTTCTGTATTTGGCATTGTTTGACCATGTTTCCTTTTGTCTTTAAAAGCCAATTCAGAGCTTCGAACTGAACAATTTTATTCGTCGAATATGGACTCAATTGTTTCAAAAATGAAATACTAAAAATCAACATGAACCTTTCCAATTTATGGAATACGGTTGACATTTTTTGCTGATCTTCATCTAGAAACAATGCTTCAAATCTAGCAATCTTATACTTAAAGCTTGTTTCAGCCATAACCAACATCTGATCATGGTTAATACGATCAATTCAATTTTAAAATTGGCCATCTTTTGCTTCGAACAACAGTTCATGCTGTTTTGGTTCAAAAGATAAAATCTTTCCGTATATACACCAACCAACTCTTGGTTTTGATGTTTCGAACAACAATTCACATCCTTAAGAGGCCTTAAGTTTTGTTTTGAAGGACTTCACTTTCTGAAGTAAACAAATACTTGAGCATTCTTGCATCCTTAAGTATGGAATGTGCTTCGAAGCCGGCTTCTCTGTTTCGAAGCCGATGTTATTTGACTTTTGACGCCAAAATCTAGTTTCGAAGCCAAATACCTTACTTCGAAGCTAGCCTCAGCATCTGGACTGTGTTTTTCCCTCCAAAAGTATCAATATTGGAGGAAACTTTTCGTATTCGTACTTCTAGTACTTAACGACTTACGCAATATATTTTCCAGACACAAAAGCTTTAAAAACCCTTTTGTTTCGTGCTCTGAAATCACTTGCTCTTTTAACGCACAAACCCTTCTTTCTTCCGATCTTCTGTTAACCCTCTCTTCCTTGCTGCTTGCTACCAATGGATCCTTCCTTACTAAAAGTGCTTGCTGGCGACCGTATCAGCCCTACCATGGCTTTGAAACAATGTATTGATGAAGAAATCGCAAGCTACAACTGGTGGGCCAAGCGCCATAGATGGACGTCTCTTTGTTCCTCGCCACAGCAACCAACAAGAGTACGTTCTAGGTCCCATCTTTCGGGAAGCCCCTGACCAACTTCCAGCTTTATACCCCCGTTTGGAGGACCACTTTCTTCTCTACGAAGGAGGGCTTCACTGGAGCAATTGGAGAGTGACCTGGCCTCATCGTTGCTGGCCGACATTGAGAACCGAATGGGAGGAATGGTATGACAGAGTTGTACTTGCGAGAGAAGATGACCTACAAGAGCTCTGTATCCTCGACGCCCTTCGTTTTTCCAAGTTCATCATTCCTGAGGACCTCTTTTTAATTCCTGCTGCTCTATGTTTTTGGAATATGGCTTTTAATTTCTTCCAATTTCGGTGCGGCATGATGGCCCCACCGTTCTTGATATTTGCTATCTCTTAGGGCTTTCACCCCTTGGCTCTCCTTTCACTCCCAACTACCCAGACCTCCCTGTCAAATTTTCCCTTCCAGCCTTAAACTCCTCTTACAGTGACTTCGTAAAGGCTGAAAATAAAAGGGAAGGCCCCGTGAAAGACAGAGAACTATTTTCCTTCATTTTATACTGGTTATGCAAATTTCTCTTTTGCACATCATCTCAGAGGATTATGCCTGAGTTCGCTCCACTTGCGAAGGCACTTGTCTTAAAAAAACGTATAGCTCTCGCGCCTTATCTTTTAGGTCATGTTTACAAAGCTTGTTCCCAATTTTGTGAAAAACCTCTTGATGTTAACCAAGGAGGTCCCCTCTGGGTGCTCCAGCTCTGGCTCTTTGCCTATTTCACTGATTTACATCAAAAATGCCTAAAATTCCTCGTTCAGGATTCTAGCACCTATGGGGAAAAGTATGCTAGGATTGTTCTTTATCCTGCTTCTTTTGCTTATTACTTTGCCTTCTTTCACCAACTCCCTATTTCTCCTCCTGCTTCCCTTTTTTGTCCTTTTGATGCCAATAAAGGACCTGCTTGGCTGCAAACTTTTCTGGCTGATAAAGAGTGCTCCACCTCACCCCACAAAGATATGTGGGCTTCAATTTTGCTACCGAGGGAGTTGTTCATTGGCACTTTAAACCCTCGAGGTTATAAATACATATCTGAGGTGTACTGCCCTTCTCAATTTGCCAGACAATTTGGGCTCACTCAAGGGATACCTGTTCCACTTTGCAGTCTCTCGAATGTCCACCTTACGACTAGAGACTTGAGAATATCCAAATCAAAGCTAGAGGCGGCAATATTCAAACTGCTGAAGGAATTGAATGAATTTCAATTTGTCCATTTTCTCCCATCTGGCTTAGTTTTGAAAAGATTCCAGAACTGGTGGATAGCCAATATGGAAGTGCGCCTATCTGTACACCCTCATGACTTGCAAATTGGGTTAGGAGTGCCTTCGAAGGCTAAGTCAGCAGCAGTTGAGAACATTCCCTCCCTTTCCACAGCTGCCACAACTTCTCCTGCAGCCTCACCCCCTCCAGTTAGAGTTACCAGAGCTACTTCGAGGAAG
Organism: Camellia granthamiana; assembly: GCA_036172215.1. Taxonomy (NCBI): domain Eukaryota; kingdom Viridiplantae; phylum Streptophyta; class Magnoliopsida; order Ericales; family Theaceae; genus Camellia; species Camellia granthamiana. The sequence continues at coordinate 115,357,139 of CM069912.1, read as the reverse complement.
GCTAAGTATTTTCAAGTTCTTCCTTTTTCTTCTTTTAAATCTTTTGTTTGTTTCCTTTACACTCATGTTCTTTGGTGTAGGGTCTCCACAAGAAGAATCCCCCAAGAGAGCTGAAACTTTAGGTACTCTCAAAGAGAGACGACAACAGAAAAAGAAAAGGAAGCTAATCCTCCTTCCTGAGGAATCTGAATCTCAGGCAGAAGAGAGAGAGACTGAAAAGAGCAAGAAGTACCTTTGCAAAGAACAAAGAGACAAAAGGTGGCTGTCTCCTCATCTGACATAATCGAAAATCCTGTTCACGAGGCAACTACCACAATAGTGGAGAAAGAACTTACCTCTGAAGAATCTGAACCCCAGGTTGAAGAGAGGGAGGTTGAGAAGGAGCTGGTAGTATCACTGCCAAGAAGGAAGAGAAAGAAAGTGACTGTTCCTGCTACTGACTTGGTTGAAGACCCTATTCATGAAGTCGTTACTAAGGCAGTAGAGCAAGAACATTCCAAAGCCATGATTGTCTTCGAGAGAGCTGAGAGGAGACGACAGTAACAATTTCTGAGATATGAAGCTGCTGCTGCTGACGCATTACAGAGGGAAACGGCAAGAAGGCAACAGACTGCCGAACATTTTTCCCTTCGCAGCTCTCCCACTATTGCCAACACTTCTGAAACAAGTAATTTCTTTCATGCTTCTGTTGTTTTTTCCCTCGTTAGCTTTTGGTATTGAAGTTTGACATTGCTTTACATTTCTTCCTTTTGCAACAACAACTACTGCGTTTATCTTTCCAATGAAGGCTCCCTCAATTTCAGTTGAAGTTGATCAAATGTAGAATGTCAGGATTATTCAAATCGTACTCCCACTTCCAAGGCCTACATTGGATGTACCTTCTTTGAGCCCCAGCATTCCTGCATCTCTTCTTCTTGGCTTAGAGCCATACCTCCCTTTCTTGACTTTCGACCTACCTCAGTCCACTTCTCCTTCGAGCCTTGCTCCTCCTTCTCCTTCCAAGGAAATTCCAACTGCTACTTCTTCTTCGAAGGCAGCTAATTCCCCAATTGAGGGTGCTGGTAGTTCTCCAACTCATAATTCATCACCTTTGCCTACTTCCAGCCCCTCCTCGCTTGATTCACTGGTGGCTAAGACCATAGAGACAGCTAAAAATGCTCCATCCATTTCTCCTGTCCCCATGCAGTCCTCTGTGCCTTCCACCACAACACTCTCTGCGCCCCTCATGTCTATGGATGAGGTTGATATCTTCGAAAGAAGACTAGCTAGTCTCTTTGACGTACCCTCTGCCTCTCCAACATTGAATGTTGAAGTTGAGCCATTAGTTTTGGCTGACTCCTTGCTGAAAATTTTTGAGAGCTCTTCTTCCTCCAGCAACAAACCTTCTACACCTTCGATAGACTTGGACACATGCCTGGAACTGTTGATTTCTTTTTCGAGGATCCCCTTCGAGGCTCTGCAAAGGCCTATAATCAGAAATGGGTTCCTTCAATGCTGTAAAATTGCTGAGCAGTCTGGCATAAATGTTTCAAGTCATCTATCTCAGGTAGCAGCTACTGTCGATTTTTACATCAGCATTTGTCAGGCTGCCAAGGCTGTGGATGAGAAATTGGCTGGTGACCAGAGTTTTGTTTCCTAAGTACATACTGAAGTGTCAAAGCTTAAGGAACAACACTTATCTGCCTCCCACTTTTGAGTCCAGTTGCTGGAGAGGAAAGCTCAGCTTGAAGCGGAGCTATCCGCAGTGAATCAAGCCCTAGTCCGAACTGACACTAAACTGCAAATTACCAACCAAGGACTGGCTGATCGAAAGGAAGAGATGGCTGCAGCTATTCGACTGTTTTCAGCATTTACCAATAGGAAATCTGTTGTACAAAAATAATTAAAACACTGTAATGATTTTTGGGCCAACTTGTGGCAAAATGTACTTAATTCTTTATGAAAGAACAAATTTTTGTCCATTATTTGAGCAGTCTTATGTTCTTGTGCCTAGTGTTTATTTTATTCCTTGTGTTTCCCAAATGGTTGGAAAATAAGGCTTTAAATATCTGCCATTAATCTTTTTGGGATGTACGTAACCATTCAAATTTCTTAAATGGTATGCTCCAAAAGGCAGAACTCTATGAATTTGATATGGTCCTTCCCAGTTAGGTGACTATTTGCCAAACTTATGGCTTTTAATTCCTATTGGGAGTATTGTTTTCCATACCAAATCACCTTCATCAAAGCCAATGTGTTTGACTTTCTTATTGTAATTTTTGGCTGCTTTCTTCTTTTACAAGAGAATGCTGTTTAATGACAGAATTCTGGCTTCATCTATGCCTTCCAATTCCAAGCACATACTCTGATGGTATTGTTCAAGATTTAGCTGGTCTTGGCATCTCACCCTCAAGGACTTAACATTGATCTCCACAAGTAACACTGCATCATGCCCATACACTAAGGCATAAGGAGTGACTCCTGTGCTTGACCTTGGAGAGGTTCTGTAAGCCCACAACACATCCAACAATAAGTTATGCCAATCCCTGGGATTGTCCTCCATAACCTTTTGTATTCCTTTTTTTAAGGACTTATTGGACGATTCAGCTTGACCATTGGCTTGTGCATAATATGGGGTGGAATTAATGAAACTAATTCCAAATTCTGCCACAAAGGACTTCACCATCTTCCCATCGAACACAGTCCCATTATCCACAGTTATAGTTTGTGGGATGCCAAATCTATGGATTAGATCCTTAATACATCCAATAACTTCAGTCTGGTCTACAGCCTTGTATGGCTTAGCTTCGACCCACTTAGTGAAGTAATCAGTGGCTACCAGAATGAAACAATGATGCTTCGAAGAAGGTGGGTGTATGTTCCCCATCATATCCATGGCCCATCCTCTGAATGGCCAAGGCTTTACTACTGCATGTAGGTCAATTATGGGCACATGCCTTATTGTGCCATGCTTTTGGCATGCCTGACAACCCTTTGCATACTCTATGCAGTCTTTAAGGATAGTTGGCCAATAGTAGGAATGCCTTCGAAGCAACCATCTCATCTTCACACCAGGCTGATGAGCACCACAGATGCCTTCATGAACCTCAGCCATAGCTGTTAGTGCTTCTTTTGGACCTAAACATTCCAGCAATAAGCTTTCTCCCCCCCTTTTGTAGAGAGCATTACCATATATCATATATTGCATAGACTGCAATTTAACTTTTCTGCTGGCCTTTGAAGATGGACCAGCCAAGTACTGCATTATTGGATGCCTCCAATCTTGTTCTTGTAAGTCATTATGATTGACTTCCAAGACCACATTCCTTTTGTTCAAAGGTTGTATTAATCTCTGATATGTTGTTTGGCTTATGTCCCTTTGGGCATTATCCCTTCTCTTGAAGTTCGAAACTTTCTGAGCCACATCATTAGCTCTATTATTCAAGAATCTTGGAACATGAGTCACATTTGCTATTTGAAATTGAGACAGCAGATGTAATGCAACAACATAGTATGGTAAAATGCTTATGCTTTGACACTTGAAAATCCCTTTCACTTGGTTAACCACCAATTGAGAATCTCCAAATATGTCAACTGCATGAACTTGTAATCCAATAAGAATTTCCAGTCCTACTATTAAGGCTTCATATTCAGCCTGGTTATTGGAACAAGTAGCTTCATCCACCCTGAAACCATGTGTGGTTTCTACCCCTTGTGATGATTTAATCACAATACCAATTCCAGTTAAACCATTGGCTTTCGACCCATCGAACCGCATCTGCCATGGCTCAATACTAGCCATACCAAGTTCCATTATCTCTTGGCTCTCTGTTTGAGATGGATGGTCTGCCAAAAAATTGGCTAAAACTTGCCCTTTTACTGCCCCTTGTGGGACATATTCTAGATGAAATTCTGATAAGGCTAGTATCCACTTGCCAATTCTTCCCCTCAACATAGGTCTAGATAACATGTACTTAACCAAGTCTGTGGTTGCAATTACCAAGACAGTTGTAGGTAAAAGATAGTATCTTAATTTCATTGCAGCAAAATACAAAGCAAGACACAGCTTTTCAACCGCTGAATATTTACATTCACAAGAATTTAGAAACCTACTAAGGTAATAAATAGCTTGTTCCTTGCCTTCCTCATTGTCTTGGGCCAAGAAAGCTCCTAATGAATCTTCTGCTGCAGCTATGTACAACTTCAAGGGCTTATTACCCTTTGGTGGCATAAGCACTGGAGGTTTGGCCAAGTAGGCTTTGATACCTTCGAAAGCAATTTGATGCTCTGCTGTCCACACAAATTCCTCTTCATCTTTCAACCTTAACAAGGAAGAAAATACTTTAGTTTTCCCTGCAGTGTTAGAAATGAACCTTCGAAGAAAGTTAACTTGTCCAAGGAACCTTTGTAATTCTTTCTTACTTGATGGATGCCTGGCTTCAATGATGGCTTTGGCTTTATTCTGATCAATCTGTATTCCTTTTTTATGCACTACATAACCCAAGAAGTTTCCAGATGATACACCAAAAGCACACTTAAGAGGATTGAGTTTCAACTTGAACTTCCTCATTCTTTCAAAAGCTGCTTCTAAATGAAACAGATACTCCTCCATGGACTGGGATTTCACTACAATGTCATCAATATAACATTCTAAATACCCTCCAATGAGGTCATGAAAGATAGTGTTCATAGCCCTTTGATATGTAGCTCCGGCATTCTTCAGACCAAATGGCATTTTAACCTATTCGAAAGTGCCAATATTTCCAGGACATCTGAATGCTGTCTTATGGACGTCCTCCTCTGCAATGCAGATCTGGTTATAACCAGAGTGCCCATCCATCATTGATAAAACTTGATGCCTTGCTGAACTGTCTACCAACAGATCTACTATAGGCATAGGGTACTCATCTTTTGGAGTTGCTAGATTTAAGTTTCTGAAATCAATGCATACCCTCATTTTACCATTTTTCTTAACTACAGGCACAATATTAGATACCCATTTAACATACCTGGCTGTCCTAATAAAGCCTGCCTTGAGTAGTCTAAGAATCTCCTCCTTGACTTTCTGAATTACTTCTGGACTCATTCTTCTTGGTTTTTGTTTGTATGGTTTGAAATTAGGCTTCATAGGGAGCTTATGTTCCACTCATGACTTATCCAATCCTTGTAGTTCATTATAAGACCATGCAAAGCAATCTTTATATTTCTTTAGAACAACCAATAACTGGTCCCTGTCCAGATCATTCAAACAAGCACTTATGTAGGTGGGCTGTTGCATAGAACATTCCCCTAAATTTACTTCTTCTAAGGGGTCTTGTGTCTAAGAACTTATTGAAGCTTCTTCATTGGTTTCTTCTACCTTCGAAGCAACTTTCTCGCTTTGTTCTACTCCCAGGTTCTTTAGTTCAACCTCTCTGTCCTCTTCCTCATAGAAAAAATCTGTCCACAAAACTTCCTCTTCCTGTATCTCCTGGACTTTTGCTTCAATGTCCAATGCACAGTACTTATCAAGGGTCAAAATTCTAGCCTGTTGCTGCTCCTGCTTGCAGCCAATTATCATGGCTTCTCTCTCTTGCTCCTGTACTTTTTGGACTACTGATTTTACATCCAATGTTGAGAATTTAATCAGAGCCAAGGACTTGGCTTTTTGTGCTTCATCTCTTTGCCTACAACCAGGCATCATTGTCATCTTTAACAACAACCTCTTCATCAGCACTCTCCTGGACTAAGTGCTTCAGGTGTGCCACTTCCTCATCAGCCGTCACTTCGGCTGAGCCATCAGGTTTCCTCAGTATACTGAGTGGTGTCACTCCCTCAATATACAGCTTGGCCTCTGCAAAGCCTGCACAGGCTATGAAGGGTTGAGGATCTGCATCAATTTCCTCTATCTCTCCATTGCCTAAGGCCATCATAATTTTCTGATGCAAAGAGGAAGGAACACATTTGTTAGTGTGGATCCAATCTTTCCCAAGTAAAGCATTATATTTAGCATTACTGTCGATTACGAAGAATGCTGTCATGCAGTCCCTGGTTCCCACACTCAAGTTAATGGGTAGAATTCCCTGAGCCATCTGTTTGTCTCCAGCAAAGCCAGCAATGGTTGTGCTAGTTGGGATCAACCTGGGATTCTTTTTCCCTAGTTTCTTCAAAGAAGATTTCGGTAGTAAGTTCACTGTTGCCCCATTATCTATCAGGACTCGGTTCAATTGTATCCCATCGAAGAAAGCCTTGATGTACAAAGGCTTGACATGTTGTGTCATAGAATTCGAGGGATATTCAAAAGGATATAAGAGGTTAATACTCACCTCTTCTTCACTCTCATATTCAGTTTCCATTGGGGTTGCCATTCCGGAATCATCTTGTACCATACTCACTTGTGAATCTTCACTAGAGACTGGAATTGGATCAACTTCTTGACTATCTTGGTTCTCATCCCCAACTTCAAACTCATGAGGTAGTATATGTACCATATTAACTGATACTGGAGGAAATGAGCCAAACTGGATGGCTAGCTGTGCCTGTTTCCCCTCTTGGCTATCTTGATCAGTTACCTCAGAAGCATCCTCCATGTTGCATTCTGGCACTTCACTGCTAACAGGTTCCTTCGAATGGTTTTTCTCGACTGGTTTTTCAACCAGAAATGTTTGCTCAGCCATGAAGGCTTCGAACATTTCTTCCTTCACCATTTCCTTCTTTTGGCTTATGCCAATTTCTTCTTCTGTCTCGCTATCACTCTTCATCAGAGCTTTCTCCAATCCTGCTAAGCTAGACTTCTCTCTGGCTTTTAGTTCAGAATGAACCTTGGCCAACTATTCTCTGCTGCAACCCACTTTGCTTTGTAGCGTTGGCTTTGGAGTATGGTCTGGCTTTGGAGTCTTTTTTCCTTATGTCTGGATCAATGAAGAACTCTCTCCATTTTCTTTCATATCTTTCTGGTACTGAGTGTACCTACGCTGAATCTTTCTCCTTTGTGATCTCGAAATGACTGGGACCATATCTGGTTCCTTCGTCTTTGGGTGTTTAAGCAATACCCAATTGTTCGGAGTCACCAAAAGAGGCTTAACCATCCTTCCTTGGTTTCCAACATCTCTCTGGACAGGCACTTCCCTAAGTTTGTTTTGCATTACAAACCAGTCTGGAACTCCAGGTACCCACGAACTTACTGACTCAGATGTTGAACTACTTTTTTCTACCTTCGAAGCCATCTTCGAAGCTGGCTGTGAAGGTAAGTGTTTGGCTCTGACCTCATGTTTCGAGCCTGATTCAGACCTTCGATGAAGGTGGCCACTTTCTGTCCTGCGTGATGTTGGTCTAGGGGGCCAATCTCTGGCTTTGATCCCATAACCTGAACTCCTCTCCAGTCCTCTCTCAGAATGACTGCTCTCCATTCTGTAATAGTTAGGTGGCCTGGACTCATACAAGGGCCTCTTGCCTTTAGCATGCATTCTATTGACTGCTGGTTCAACTACCAATGGCTGCTGCCTAATACTAGCCGGATACGGCCATTTGTTATAAGCATTAGTTGGTTTAGGGCGTCTCTGCACATCCCTGTAATATTGCTTCCCATCAATTGGAAGCCCTTTCAACCATTTATAACTCAGTCTGCACCTGGGACACATCCTTTGCATTACTGCTGCCTCTAAGGAATCATCATCCAGTGATTCTTCATCAGAGTGTTCCCTCTGGTGCGAGAAACCTTGTCCAATAGCTGGTGGGTTTCTAGTGTCATTCTTGATGGTTGTCTGGTTAGCAACATGCATCTGCACATTGACCTCTTCCAATTCTGTCAAGGACAAGTTCTGGAAATCTGACGTAATGACATTGGCTGCCACTTCTCCAACTTCTGGAAATGGGTTACTGTCAATCCCCATGGCCTTTTCTGCTTTGGCTGGGAATATCAAACTTCCTTTCCGAATTTGTTCTTGGATCCTGTCCCGAAAAGCAGTGCAGTTTTTAGTCGAGTGAGACCAAAAGTTATGCCATTTACAATATACTTTTCCCATAAGTTCATCTGGAGATGGCAGTTTTACTCCTTTTGGTAACTTAAGAAAATTGGCCGCAAGCAAATGATCAAAAATGTCATCTGCCTTTGTTAAATCGAAAGAGTACTTCCTGTGAAAGTCTTTCTTTTTAAACTGCTGGTCAATTGTTGTATCCTCATGAATTAATGCTTCACAGATTACAAGTTCTTTGCCCACAATCTCTGCTGCATCGATCTCATAATTAGGATCTCTATAATATGTCTTATACGATGCATTATTTCGATCTTGTTCCTCCTCTAATAATGCTTCATATCGAGACACCTTATAGGTTAGTTCCACCAAATCTCTGAATTCAGTTGAGTCAAACTTCTTTCGAAGCCTAAATTCTAAGCCATTTTGAGCCAATCTTACGAATTCTGGCTCTGGTAGAATGACTCTACATTTATTTCGAGCCCTTTTAAATCTGGTAATAAACTGAGTAGCCTTTTCTTCAGGCCTTTGACTCAATCTTGCCAAGTCTGCCATGGAAACCTCTGGCTCCGATTGGAAGAATTGGGCATGGAATGCCTCTTCCATTTGTTGCCAAGTTTGAATGGAGCCAGGTGTAAGGTTGATGTACCATACAAATGCTCCCCTAGTTAGAGAATTTGGGAATAATCTCAATTTCATATAGTCGTGATTAGTAAATTCACCGCATTGAGCAGCAAACCTAGCAATATGCTCTACTGTTGATTGATTTCCACTCCAATAGAAAAGGGTAAAATATAGTATTCTGAACCCCTTTGGGTATTCATGTACCCTATCTATCCATTCTGAGTATGGTTTTCTGTATACAGGAGTCTGGAACCCCCGAGCCATCGGTCCACACATCTCCCTAACAATATCAGCAATTTGGTCCTTAGGGACCATTTTGTGCCTGCTGAACCATTACTGGAGGAACAAACACAGGGTTTGGTGGACAAACTTGTGCCTGTGGTCCTCTTGGTCCATAAGGTGGTACATTTGGGACTGGTTGCCCCTATGGTGCAGGTTGCTATTGGGGGTGTGGGTAACCCCTCTGAGCCTGCAAAAGGACCTGCGAAAGGTGCTGGAATAGGTGTTGTGTCCCTTCCATTTGTGGGAAAACCTTCCAACCCCCCGGGTGTAAATTCGAATAAAGGATTATTGTACCCCCTAGTGCCAGGTATGGCTTCGAACATGGGATTTGTGACCATTCTTATGCCAGCTTCTTGTACTGGGCCAAATCCACCAACTTGCATGGCTTCATTGTTGAGCACTGAGGCATTTTGACCTGTTATAGGCCTCGAAATGGGTTCATACCAAGACTGAGGTGATGGTCTTTCATAATTCTGATTACTAGTTTGACCATTAGAATGTCCATTAACTTGCATAGGCTGTTTATCTCTAGCCAATCTTTGTTGAGGGACATTTAAAACTTCCTCTGTGTGTCTTGTGTTTGTTGGTTGGTGATTATTCATTCGATCTAAAAAGGATGTTGCCCACATTTCCATTGTGTTCATTAATTGTTGTCCCATGGCATCTACTAGGCCATCCCATGGATTTGTTGGCTGAGTAGATGGAACAGTGGATGGTCCAATTCCTTGGTTTCATCCAATATTATGAACATATGGTTCTTGTCCTGAAGTACTGGTCTGTTCGACCATAGATTCTGATAACATGGGAGTTTCCACAGGATGTGTTACCACATTATCCTCTGGATTAGGTATTTCTACCTCTCCTTCTACGCCTTTTTCCAAGCGTTCATTTTCTCCTTGTTTTCTTCGTCTAGCCATTTTAAAGGTCCCATCGGGCGTACCAAAAATATATGTTGGCTTTTTGGCTTTTCAAGGGTTATATTTGTAAATGCGAGCGTGCCAGCAAGGATCAATCAGTCCTTACAGAAATTATAATTGCCAACCAATTATCAGACGATTGTGTTTTAGTTCTTTTAGCCTCAATGAAGAGGACTTTTACTGGTGACTTGACTTAGGAGAAATTAAGCAAAATAACAGGTAAATGACGAACAATTGAAGTATTTCATTAAAATGAAAACTTACAATGAGCCAAACTCAGCCTCATGGAGGTTTACAGCAACAATCTACTTGAAACTACTCCTATGAATGAAGTGCAGTGCAGGTATTTAAAGTGCAAGAATATAAAGAACATGTATTTAAAGTGCAGGAAATGTAAAGACTGGAAATGTAAAACTGGAAAAGAAAATATGAAGTAAATGACTGGTTTGTTGGATCTGAGTCTAGGGGTTTTTTCTAAGGGCTTCCCTGCTATTTATACTTGTCAAGGATGACCTTCGAACTACACTTCAAACCGTCGATCTGCTCCTCTATGATCGTCGATCATGTTGCCTTATAGGTAGTTCCACTACGCCATTACTTGCAGTTGAGCTTCCCTCTTATATTTGAATTTGAATATGAGTAACCATTGAAGCTACGTCACCTTGCATCTCTTTACTGATCCAATGCTACTCAGATCACGCGAGAACCAATATTAACTGCTACGTGTACGATCAGGATCGAAGACTTGAATAGTCTTCTTATATTATCCTTACTCTGCCACGTGTCGAACTGTAACTGACTTATACAAAATATGTAGCCAACAGTAGTGAAGTGAGTGAAACTGTGATTGGTGATTTTTCAGAAAATGCAAAATGACTTTATGGATGATATTACATGTATTTGTACCAGTTGTCCTAGTTATACAGAAATTTTTTACAAAGTTAGATGGAGATGTGAGGTAAAAGGTGAGTGGCATCCATCATATCCGGGATCCACTATTTGTTTCACGTATCATATGTGACCCATTGTGTAAAAATTATTGGTATTTAGATTTACTCGTACTATAAATCAATGATTTTATATTATTATCATGTTTCGTTTACAGTCTTATAAGTCAACATTATATTAGTAACTAGCACAAATGATGAGATCATTAAACCAATAGCATCATTGTTGTTTAAATATGGAGCGCAGGTTCAATGAGGCAGCTTCACAAACATAATTTGATGAGGATGAATCTGATTTACACATCTTACATCTTGTCCTTTTTGTTTTTTTTTTCCCCCTTTGATACATAGCATTATTGCTATATTTTTAATATTTGTAGAGGAGCAATTATTGCATACCCCAGAGGGAATTGCTGTAACACCTCAAAAATGCAAATCATAATTATCTGGATTACCCATGTATTAGTTACGGATTATATGATTTAATTTGTGTATATTTTTTCAAATTAGGAAATTATCCGTTGAGAATACGACTTTGAAATTGAAATTGACGACTGAAATGGGTTCAGAAATTAAAATGGAGTACATGGATATGTTAATTAAAATTTTTAGAATCATCTGGGAAGTTTAATTAAAAATTAATTTTGTCTGATTCGTAAAGTCATGTTTGACTCTTATTATTTGTATTGAGTTTGGAGATGGATAATTAGAGCCTAATTCACATTAGTGGAATTAAATTTAACGTAATTGAGATCATAATATGTTGAGAATTAATTTAATTAAAGTGAATTTGTTATAATTTAATTCAAGTAATTAATTAGCCAAAAATGTACTTAAATATATAGAATAGGACTTGTTTTTCTACTCACCCATTTAATAAGAAATATGAGAGGTAGTGGGCATTATTGAGCCACACGTAAAGAGAGAGAGCTAGACTTCCAGGGAGGGAATTCACGAAGGAGAAGAGGAGAAAGAAAAGAATTAAGGGAAATTAGGCTTGTTATTCACAAATCAACCCTTTAAGGTAAGAATTGTAATTTCTTGAACTTGAGATGTTACACTTATGAATTTATGGAATTTAAGTTGAATTAAGAAGGAATCAAGCCTAATTGTTGTTTTTATGGAGTAAAATGAGGTAGAATATACAAATGAACAAGATAAGGAAGAAATTGTAAGGATTGAACTCATATTATGTACATGCATGGTAGATTTGAAGAATTTAGTTCAATATTTTGACATGCATGTTTCATTTCATGAAGGATTAATTACATTAATAGTCTCTATAGTTTGGGACTTGCGTCACTTTGGTCCCCGACTTTTCAATTATGACACATTTGACCCTGAATTTTGAATCTTGTTCCAAATAAGGACAATTGAAAATATCATTAGATTTTTCAAGGATAAAATCGTCAATTTGATAAAATATAAACTAATTTGATAAAAATAAATGTCAAAAAAATATTTTTAATTTTTTAAAAATTATTTTTATCCACCAATGATAAAATTATGTAAAATTAATAAAAATTACATGATTAAGTTTTTAAAATTAATTTTACATGATCATCATCCAAACACATAATAAAAATTAATTTGGTAAAAAAAAAAATAAATGTCTAAAAGATTTATCAATTTTACATAATTTTATTTTTAGTGGGTAGAAATAATTTTTAAAAATTCAAAAATATTTGTTTAACATTTATTTTTGTCAAATTAGTTTATATTTTATAAAATTAACAATTTTACCCTTGAAAAATCTAATGATATCTTCAATTGTCCTTATTTGGAACAAGATTCAAAATTTAGGATCAAATGTGTCATAATTAAAAAGTCAGGGACCAAAGTAACACAAGTCTCAAACTATAGGGCCTATTTGTGCAATTTGCTCTTTCATGAAATTCTTGTTTAACCACTTATTTTCTTACATGATTTCTATGGCTCCTAAGGATTTCAAAAGAATTTCCTCATGGATTTTTAAGTTGAAGCTTCTAACTACATATTTTATGTTTTTACAATTTGATTGAAGTTTTAAGCTTTCAATTGGGTTTGTTTTTGAAGTTGTGATTGTGTTTGAAGTTGGAAATTCATGTCCGTATTTTTAAATTGTCTTGCATGGCTTAAAGAATTTTTCATGAAAGATGAATTTGGAACTCAAACAATATATGTTCTATGATTTCATACTTTAATTAAAGTTTGTGCTCTTTTAACTGAAAACTTGGGTTTCATTTTGTTATCATGATTTTTATTTGAAGTTGGGAATTCATGATTTTTATACTTGAATATGCTTGAGTCCAAGAAATATGATCATCTCATGGACAAATTAATTTCATACACATGATCTTTTACTTGGTCTCTCATAATTTCAAAGAAATTCTCATTTAAAAGCTTGAATTGAAGCTTGAACATACATTTTATGATTTATAATTGCTTTACATATTTTCGGTTATAAATTGAACAATTGAATTTGGTTATAAACTTATGGGTTGTATTTGATGATTGAAAATTAAAGTTCAAGCTTATTTTTGTGGATTTTGGAATTGAATTATACAAAAAAGAATGAAAGTTAGAATTGAAAGAGAGAAACCGAATAGAAATCAAGTAATCGAATTGAATAGAATTGTAAAAGTATGAATGTAATTGAATTGTTGTGCTTGAATTTATTTGTTTAGGTCGGACGCCGCATCATAGTGCAACTTTAGCATGTATTTTGAGGGGCCCAATGTGAGTAACACTATGGTAAAGCTATGTTCCCTTATAATTATTTTCTGATTGATAAAAATGTATTGTTTTATAGAAATGATAATGTTTATTGATGAATGATTGTCCTATTTTGTGGAACTGTACTCGTGGCATCCATAGTATATTGTTATTGCTATTGTTATTGTTATTGTTACAGAGATCTCTATTAGTTCCAATTTTTGAAACTATTGTTATTGTATTGATGGCCATCAAGTGATCGTTCGGTCTTTAAGACCTATTGATTGTTCTACTATGGATGTACCACGTATGAATCGAAATGAATCGAAATGATTGATATGATATGAAACATTGATTGAGAAATTGATTTATTGATGAATTGACTGTTTCAATTATTGTGAGGACATTATTCATAACCCCTTTACACAGTTGTTATTCACTGGGCTCTAGCTCATTATTTATTATATATATATAGGTGATCGAGCACCAGATCAGAGTTAGCGACGACGTCGACTCGAATCCTATTTTGTCAAGCCAACCATTGTGCCTCACCACGAGGTTCCGAACCAACCCGTGTCAAAGCTTGGATGGCTCGAACTCACCCTTTTGATTTGTAATTAAGGATTACGTGTGTTTTATGACTTTTGTTACTACTATTTTGGCAATGGGATTTAATTCCCTATCTCATGTTTTGTTTTGTCTATTAGTAAATTGTGGACTTAAGTGTTTGTATAATTCCAAGTGTGTGAAATTTGTTTTGTTCATTTAAGTCCCCATAACTCATTGCATGGTATTTTGTATTATTGATTGGCTTCTGCCAGCCCCTTTATATCGTATTATTGTTATTATCGTAAAACAGACCTTCAGTAATCATAGATTACTGGCCGGTTACGACACTAAACCCATAGGGGCGGGTTTGGGTCGTGACAATTGCCATGGTGGTTCCTTCATGTATTGTGATTGGCTTAGACAGTGGAATCCACATATTTATATTAGTGTTTGGAAAACAACACGAGGGGCATAGCTATTTGTGATTGGTTGAAATTACTACATGGCATTGCCTTGTGCTACCCTCCCAGCATCCAAAAATCTTTCATTTGTAGATAAACTTAATTTAGTACCATGTGCATAACATTGAGCTCTCCATGTGCTTATATGCAAGCATACACACGAAAGCATGTGAAGGAATGGTAGATCAATAATTATGGAAATATTCATGATATGCATTATGTTTCTTGACAAAATTGATTACTACCTATACTTTTGCTCATTGTTAGGAAGATAAAAGTGGAATCAATCATTTGGATGTATAAAACTAGTGTTGGATATGTGTAGACATGTGTGTCATGTTGCATTTATATTAGGCAAAAGATATCCTCCTTTTTCAACTGACATCTAGCTACACAAAATTGCAGGACTTTGAACTGCTTGTACTTTCTCTTGGTTATACTAATACAACTCTGTTAAAATGCAAGAAATGATATGTTCCATTAACTTTTTGTTTGTTTGTTTGTTTTTTGCCTCTTCCATTGCATCTGCTGCTAGTGTAGTTATTTTGTTTATCTTTCTCTGAATTGGCTTTTGGCTTCGTCTATTACGAATTCAAACCTCTCATATCATTATATTCTTTTTAGTTAACGACGGTTGGACACAGCTAATAGTGCATTTCTAGAGATTTACCATCTTTATATTCTCTCTCATTCTTTTATATCATTCTTATCGGAAAAGTAACTTTCCTGTATTCATTTGGTTAATACAACATACAAACTCATAAAGCAGAACTAAAGTTCATGAACTAACTCTGGAGATGCCCTAATAGTCATAGGAAATTGGGACTTTATTTTTTATGTTGTGATCGTATAAAAACATAGACTTTGAGCAAATATCGTAAAGAGTATAGATTTTGATATTCATTGAATTTCTCTTCTATTTGGCAAATTGAATATGCTATGGAATAGTACGGTGCATTATCTGATGTGATGTTTCAACAAGTGATTGCTTTAGAGGAAGTAACACGACTTCCTCATTTCTTCATTCTGCAAACAATTCAAGTAGTTTTTGTCTATGGATTACCCTGATTGCTTACACGCCCGAGGGCAACCTTAATGTGTGTTTTGCTATTGTTTCAAGGAACCAAAGCATTTTGTAGTGGTGGAGACCAGGGATTGAGAAGCAAAGATGGCTATGCTAATTATGAGAATTTTGGTCGCCTTAATGTTCTAGATTTACAGGTAAATAACTTAAAGCTACTATAACTTATTTTATGATTTTGAAGCCATGCATACTCATAAATCATTTGCATGTTGAACTCCTCTTCTTTTTCTTTTTTTACATTAAAAAAAAAGCATTTTCTTACCAAAAAAGAGTGAATAATACGATGAAGCACAGAACACATCCCATAAGAGATCTTTTGTCAAAGGAGAGGCAAAATGATGTAGGGGAAACATATTGTACTAACCACCGTATTAATTAACTGCTAATTATGTGAATTGCCTTAATTATGTGTTTATCTGTTCAGTAAGTGCTATGTGTTATGTGCTATGTGCTATTTGACTTGTATTATAGTCAATAGATATGATAGATTGTGAAATGAACCCGTCTAAATTGTTAAATTATAAGGTTAAAATTAAATGTTAGACTAGGTGGTTAGAGCCTAATTCACTTTAATAAGATTAAGTTTGGGTTAAGTTAAATTAGGTTATAATGAGGATTGACTTGATTAAGTGAATTTGATTTAAATTAATTTAAGCTTAAAATTGATTAAGGAAAATTAGAGTTAGATATTTTGTTACGTTTGGAACTCAACAATAAGTAAGGGAAAGAGAGAGACCAAATCTAAGAGTGAGAGAGAGAGAGTTCTAGAGAAACTTAGGAGGTGAACTCAAGAGAAAGAAGAACGAAGAGAGAAAGAAGGGTTTTGAGCTAATCTTCACAAAATTAACCTCCCAAGGTAAGAATCCTCCTCTTAAGGGTTTATAACTTGAACACACTCTTCCCAACTCCCTAATCCAACTTAAATTCTGCAATTTCATGTGTAAATTAACTCAACTTTAAGAAGTTAGAGGAGGATTCTTACCTTGTGAGGTTAATTTTGTGAAGATTAGCTCAATCCCTTTCTTCTCTCTTCCTTCTTCTTCCTCTTGAGTTTACCTCCTAAGTTTCTCTCTCTCTCTCTCTCTCTCACACTCACTCACAGATTTGTTCTCTCTCTTTCCTTTACTTATTATTGAGTTCCAAACCTAACAAAATATCTAACTCTAATTTTCCTTAATCAATTTTAAGCTTAAATTAATTTAAATCAAATTGACTTAATCAAGTCAATCCTCATTATAACCTAATTTAACTTAACCCAAACTTAATCTTATTAAGGTGAATTAGGCTCTAACCACCTAGTCCAACATTTAATTTTAACCTTATAATTTAATGATTCAGACAAGTTCATTTCACAATCTATCATATCTGTTGACTATAATACAAGACAAATAGCACATGGCACATAACACATAGCACTTACTGAACAGACAAACACATAATTAAGACAATTCAGATAATTAGCAGTTAATTAAGATGGTGGTTATTACAGTCTCTCTCCCTTAAGATGTTTGGTCCTCCAAACTTAATTACCTTCTTCTGGGAAGAATGTAAGGTCTAATGGAAAAAGCTCGGGGTATCTTTTCTTCGTATCTTCTTCTCTTTCCCAAATCGCATAAATTCCACTGTGGTTTTGCCAATCCACTTTTACCAATGAAATTTCTTTATTTCTCAACTTCTTGATCCGACAGTTAACAACCCGAATAGGCTGTTCTTCCTGCGTGTAGTCATCACTCAAAAACACGGGGGTAGGCTTAAGGACATGAAGTGGATCCCGAAGGTATTCTCGTAACATGGACACATAAAAGTCATTATCCATATGTTCCATATCAGGAGGTAGGGCTACCCGATATGCCACTGGATTAATTTTCTCAATGATTTCATATGGCCCAATATACCGAGGTGCTAACTTTCCCTTGGCTCCAAAACGAGCCTGCCCTTTTATTAGGGTGACTTTGATAAAAACATAGTTGCCCACTTTATATTCTCTATCCCATCTACGCACATCCGCGTAGCTTTTCTGTCAGCTTTGTGCTATTTCAACCATTGATGAATTAACTTTACTTTTTCTGTTATTTCATGCACAATTTCGGGTCCCAACAAAGGTCTATCTCCGACCTCAGCCCAACAAATCGGTGACAGACATTTCCTGCCATATAGAGCCTCGTATGATGCCATACCAATGCTTGAATAGAAGCCATGACACATATGGAATGAATGAAAACACGAACAATATAGGAAAGTGAATAACTTCTCTAAAATTTTATTACTCAAAATAGCTTAATACCCTCAAAGGTCTACAACTCAATTTATAGCAAACAATACTTGGTGACCAAGCCACAATCCACGTCCCAAAGCAAGCCAATATTACATAAAGTCAAAAAATTGCCAAAAATAGCATATGTGAGTAATAGCATATTTGAGTTAGACTAAAATATGAGATCTAGAATATAAAAGAAGCTTCCTAGAAAAAACATGAGTCAACATGGATTTATTTTGATCCTGAAATTAAGTATTCAAAATCTTTCCAAATATAGTAAATTTCTTAATTCAAAGCCTTAAATCTAGCCTACGTCACTACGTAGCTATGAGTTAAACTTCTTGGCCATTTTGGATTGACTATGGATGCTTTGGGTCTGATTCGACGACCTTGTGAAATCAGCAAAATTACCAATTTTCCATCAAATGGTTAAACTACCTCAAGAACTTATTGTCAACCTGGTCTAAAAAAATTTCGCTCTTATGTCATTCACAAGGAAAGTTTTTAGTTGATGACAAAGTAAACAATGAGACTCCTGGAAAATCAGCTAGCTAGTTATACGTTACTTTTCCTCTGTCGATTCAAATTTATAATTACGTATGCTACTTCTACTTTCATACAGGTACAGATTCAACGTCTTCCAAAACCTGTTATTGCTATGGTAATCTGTCTTTCCCACTTTAGAACGTTCTCACTTCAATTTGTATCGTTTGGTTCGTATTATACATTATCTCATTTTCTTGAAACAAGGTTGCAAGTTATGCTATCGGGGGAGGACATATATTGCATATGGTTTGTGATCTAACAATTGCAGTAAACAATGCTATTTTTGGTCAGACGGGTCCAAAGGTTCTATGTTTTTCTTATATGGATATACACATACATTATTATCTTTTTGCAAATTGAAATCAGTAGTTTGACAAGTATGCTTGAACTGATTAAACACATTAACCTTGCAATTCTTTTGTTTTTGTTTACGTTTTTTTCCTCTCATTTTTTATTATATCATATAGAAAAATTAATCTTCTGTCAGCATATGCTAGTTTTGATATTAGGTACATTACAGGTTGGAAGCTTTGATGTTGGTTATGGAAGTTCCATTTTGTCCCGTTTGGTAAGTTTTGAGAGTGAAGGTGCTCTATTCTGTGCCAAACCTTTGTTTTGGTGCAATAACCAATACGAATAGTTTTTCGCTAAACCTTTTGTTTTGTTGTCAATAACCACTTGATTGTAGACACCCCATTTTTGACCACCCGCAAGGCTCGAGCGCTTTGCCTGGTACACTTATGATGAAAGTGGTGTTGTGCGTGGTTCGAGATGTCAACGAAAGGGCTATGTTTAAGCTCTGAAACAATCCCAAACCTTCCATATTCCCACTGATTATACTCTAAAAATTCATTTTTACACATTGTACTACCCTGTGCTGTGTCTGAAGTAGGAAAACAGGAGAACACATTGAGGCCCAGTCGTGCCTCATTGAGGGCCGGCCATGGCTATTGAAGGTCGGCCATGCCTTAGTAGCAAGAAACACTATTTTGGGCGGGAGCCCGCCAGCTGTCTATTTTTGAAGATATTTATGACCCCTCTTGCTCAAATTCTATAAAAACGAAGTTGTATATTTGTTTTGAGAGTTGAAGAATTTCTAAAAAGCCTCTACACCTTCTTGAGAGCTCCTTCTTCTCTTTCTTCTTGTGCAAGCAACCCTTTGAGCAAGCCTATCACCTTGAATCTATATCCATACATCATATACACCTTCACACTTGAGCCTAAAAACCTTGGTTGAGCCTTGAACACCATAATTCAAGTTTGAAAGTGTGTTGGGACTTAGTTTGATTTATATAAAAAAAGCTCATTTCTTTGAAAGGTATAAGCTTGTCATCCTTTCTTTTACTTCTTGTTCTATCTATTGCTATCTAGTTCTTATAGTTTTGTGTCATTTTGATTCTCTTCCAAGTGTTTAAGTTTGGGTTTGGAGAGTTACCAAAAGGGTAGAGAGAGTTAATGTGACGCACCAAAATTTTAGGACATCATAATAAGATTTAGAACTTAGAATCAATGTTGCCACCAATATTACTAACATCCATTAATTAACAACCCAAAAATTAAAAGTTCTTAAATTACAAATATAATAAAACTTAAAACTTAGTTTTAGTACATAAAAAAAATAACACAAACATAAAAAGAAAACTAGAAAATAGTTTATAGAACTTGGGCACTCTTCAAGCTAACCAAGGCTGAATGTCGCCTTGCAAGGCCTCGGTGTTCCCTTCGGTTTCTTCGGTACCTGGCATAAAACGCTAGGGCAACGGGAATGCCAATGAGTGACGAGCTCAATAAGATACTACAATCCGAAAATACCCATCCCAATAATAATACCCACAATTAATGAATAATGTGTAGTAACAGAATAAGAAGTAGCATTTAATAAGCATAACATGAATGCTATTAGTTGAAATAATAATAATAGATAATAATAAATAAATAAAATGGCAAGCAGAAGCAATATTTCATCATAAGGAAAATGCCTACCTTTCTTTTTAAATTCTCATAGATTTAGTTTATCAGATAAGTTTAAATAACTCCCCGTGGAGCACTATTTCCACTCAACCGCTAAGCAATGGCCACGAGCAATTCTGACTCCCGCTTGGTCAAATATTCAAATGTTACTTGCTGTAACTATCAATGATGCCCACGCACCAGGGTTGCGTACCCGAGTCTTGACATCACGGTCTACTCCAAGGGAACGGTCTATGTTGTGACACCCGCACCACCAACCTTATATCGCCTACACCGATAAGAGCCGAAATACCTTCATGTGCCATTTTAGGGTTCGTAACTCACTTGCGCAAGATTCTAAACCGGGCTCACCCTATCACTTTTAAATTTTAATGTATCATCGGTTCAATTTCGTATTTCTTTACTTCGTTGAATTCACATTTTAATGCATGTGTGAGTTTTAGTTTGAAAACCATAGTAACATAATGTTTATATAGCACAACACAATCATGTATGACAACCAAAATAAATATGATAGAATGTCTTAGGAATCATCACAAAATTTCTTAAGAATTCACACACTTCTTCTTTCAGCACTGTATGGTCAAACAAAAAAATATGAAACCCATACCAAATGAAGTTCAACCATTATAATATTTTAACTGGTGCTAGTTCATCGAGTTTGGAAAATATTTCAAGAAGAATACCAGGGCTAAAAATGATTTTAAAATGGAGAAATAAAATTTAGAGAAAACTGATTTTTCTAGGACAGTGAGTTACATTAACTTCCAGCACAGGTGATCTATGTTTGAAAAATAAAAAGGGGCCTCAAACGGTGTCAAAAAGAGGTATGGTCAGAATGGTTTGTTAGATATTTGAGTTTAGAATATATTTCCAGAAGAGTTTGAAGACTAAAACCCAATGGAAGATGGTCGAATAATTTTTCTAAGAAAACTGGATAGATTATGTCACATTTTGGAAAAATTGACGTTTCTCTCTCAATGCTTAAAAAAAAAATTATGAAACCAACGACATTTGAAAGGTAACTTAAAAATATAACTTTTCCAATTTGAATCACTTGAAAACTCATTCTGTAGAATAAACGGTGACCTAGTAAATTCAGCATTGCTACTACCTCCAGACAGCAATGAAGTTAAAAATATGTTTTGACCACGAAACATTGTCAAATAATTTTTTTTCGATATTCTAGCACCATGAAAACATGTTAAGCTAACTCTAATAGTTTCAAATTTTATGAAAGTGTTCTTGTAGACACCCCATTTTTTACTGTCCTCAAGACTTGGACGTCATCGCTTGTGCACTCGATGATTGTGGCTATTTGTGCTCGTTTTATTGCTCGAAGTCCTCAGCGGAATGCCCTGTCTTTGAGCCTTCAAACCCTATCCATTGTGTGTCCTGTTTTGGACCAAAACCTTTAAGCCTGCAACCCCTGGTGGTTACCGACCACCAATTGAGGCTGCCAGCCACCAGTGACCTTTTTACAGATATTTTGTTGACAGTTGTTCCAGCTGTTGGCACAAGTGTCTTCATCTCCATACAAGTGTATGGATGGATATTTCTCAGCCAAATGCATGTTTTTCTATATATTTTGGGGTCTTCTCCTCCATTTTTGAGGGTTAGAAAATTTGGAACAAATCTCTCTCTCTCTATCTCTACATTTCTCTTTCTCTCTCTCTCTCTCTCTCTCTCTCTCTTGCAAATTTGTGCATTTTAGCCTACACACACTACACTTTTGCCTATACCTCCTAACCAAAGTTGATCATCTTTGAGCTGAGGTTCCTTAAAGCCTTCTTGGAGTTTTTGAAGGTGGTTTTGGCTTTAATTAGTGCCTAAAGTTGATCTTTGCTTCAAGAGGTATACTACTTCCCTTTTAAGCTTTCTTTGTATACTTGTTTTCTATCTATTCCTACTGTTTTTTGGGCTCTTTTTGGGCCATAAAAAACTTTGTTTTTGTGGGATGAAATTGGTGTTTTAGGTCATTTAAGATTAGGGGGGTATCTCACCCTTCTTTATTCCTTGCTTGTAAGGCTTTTCCATCTTCGTTTCCCACCTTCAAACTATCTTTTCTTGGGCTTTTGAGCACTGAATTTCAGAGTATTTTCAGTGGTAAAAATCATGTTTTGAAGTCTAAAATTGGAGGGGTTAGCCTCCCCTTTTTGTGTCTTGTTTTCTAGCCTAGTTAGCTTCATGTGTTAGCTTATTTTTCTAGCCATTTGTAACTTAATTCCAGCAAGTTTTAGGCTCTCTTTTGAACTATTTTGTCTCTATTTTTGGTTGGTTATTGCATTTGAGTCTTGTTTTGCATGCCTTTAGTGTATTAGTCCTCATAAGCTTGGTGTTTTAGGCTTTTAGACACCACTTGTTTGAGTTGATTGCATGTTTTAGTGCTTTTCTCACTTAATTTCAGCACTTATTAATCTCTGCAACCTCCCTCATTTCTTGACTTTTTATTTGCTTTGAGGGTTGTTTCAACCTTAGGGTTGTTTAAGCTTAAGATTGAGGTTCATACTTAATGGTTTAATCCTCTTTTGAGGGTTCATTATCAACATCATGACACTTCTCTCTTGTCTTAAACTACCCCTTGTTTGACACTTCCTTCTCTTTAGAGGACTTCTCACCAATGGACTTACTTGGTTAATGAATGGTTGGTAAGTTAAAACTTAATTGGTTAATGAATGGTTGGTAAGTTAAAATGAGTAAACAAAATGAAAAATAAAATTGTGCAAGATAGAATTTGGTCGTGTTTTGATGTGTTCAATCAGACGTTAATTGAACACAAGGAAAATTGGGGCATTTCATACTCAAAGTGATAAAATGTGCCAAGTTTCCTAGGTCTCCATTGCCCTTGATCATGCATGATAGGGTGATGGTCTTTTTTAGGTCTTGTTTATGTATTTATTAACTTGTACATCTTGGTTCCTTAGCCATCATGTAATAAAATTGCTTGATTGATGGTTTGAGGACCAAATGTATCATTCATTTGAGATGTTTTGATGATAAGGATGGATACATAGTACAAACAACCTGTGAGAATACCCTTTCTTTGCCCTGTTTGCTCTCTGTTGCAGCAAAAAAATGTATGTCATTAGTGGCCGGCCGGCCACTGTTACTGGCCGGCAGGCCATTACTGTTGGACGGCAACCCCTCAATGGTGGCTGGTAGGCCACCACTTCTGGCCTGCCGGCCACCAATGAATTGTGAACAGTGTGCTTGTGAAGCATGGCAGAGTTGATCTGGAGAAGGAAATCAGTGCAAGCGTTGTGCAACAGAGACTTTCATGAGCAAAGAGCGGATGTTCTTTGGGTGGAAACTGAACATGCATGGGGCATCCTTCGTTTCCCGGGACTAGTTAATCATCTATTTGTTGTAATTAATTAGTTGTAGCTAATTAGTTTGTGTTTTTAATTAGTTTAATTAGTTGTAACTAATTAGTTTACTTATTTAATTAGTTTTGATTAATTAAATTAGTTCGTGTTGTAATATTTAATTAGCTTAACCTAGTTAAATTCTTAGCTTAGAGTTAGTTAATTAATTCAAGTGTTGTAATAATTAGTTAATTGGTTTAGCTATTTATTCGGTTTGTAATAATTAGCTTAATTAGCTTAGTTTTAATTAGTTGCTAGTTAGCTTCTATTCATTCGGACTCTCCTTCGTGAGAGCATAATGTAATAATGTATGTGTCTTCCAATCCCACGTCTTTTTCCTTTTTATTTACCCGCTTTTGATGGTTAGATTAGGGGCATGTTTCAGTTAGCATACCTTATGCTTGCATCCATTCATCTTGTATTGCATGCACCGAGGCTCGGCGCATCATTCAAACTACCTTGTCATTTCAATACTTCGTTAAATACGTGCTTAGACCGCATGTCTTGAATTAATTCATATGCCACATTAGTAGCCGAGCCTAATAATTGCATATCGCATGTGTTGTATTAGACATTTTGTATAGTTAGGAACCATGCATATTTTTCTAACTCTTTTGTTTATCTTAGCTTGGAGTACTAGGTGAGTTTTTAACGCTTTGGCATATTTGCATGAGTGTAAGTGATTGCCATGTCTAGCATGCTTTCCATGAGGCTAATTGCTTAAATGTTAAACTATTTGAATGCCTGTGGATAAAGGCTTGTTACTTGAATTAGAATGATTCAATGAATGTACATTTAAGCCCACTTTATCAAATGGCAAATTCACAAACTTTAAGCCCACTTTGTTGAGTGGCAAATTCAAACCCTTTTCGAAAAACAGATATGAAATTGAATTGTTCCAATTCGAGCAAACTAGTCTATACTTGTATGTGCGCATCACATGGTAATACTAGCCTAATAACTGGAACAAGAGTATATAATGTTGATAAAAATCATATCTTGATTAATAGAGGCCGATCTTTGATCGAGCGAGCAGGGGTGCTCAATTCATGATCTTTCCCTCTTGTACCTAACTTCCCGACCTAAGACAACTTTGGTGATGACGGACACGTGGCCTTTGACACGAGTCATGGGTTTTCTAAATTCTTCCAAAATAAAATATTTAGGTGGCGACTTTGTATCTGGCAAAGCAGTCTAATTTTGGCATTTTTTATTCTAAAATTGATTTTCTAAAAGATTTATTGGATTTGGACTCTTTGGTGTTCATCAATTTTACATTCCCCTTATGAGATTAGATTCAGAACTGCAGGAGTCCGAACTGTAGGGCTTCTGTCAAACCTCCGAAAGGGGACGCGAAAAAGACGAGTTACAGTTCTCACGAGTTTGTTTGGGTTTATTCAAAACGGATTAAAAACTTATTTTGCTGGAAGTTCATTATTTTGTGAAAACCACACTCTGTATTCACCATGAATCATACGCAAGACTATAAAAATTATTTCTTGCTACTATTCCTATGTGAAACTCTAATCCTTCGTATTTACTTTCATTAGTGGTAACAGGGAATAAATGAAAATAATATTTATGAAGAGTGAACACAAATTCATAAGCATGCAAGATTATTTCAAACAATGGAGAATATTTGAGCACATAAGAAGAAAAATCAGTAGCTAAACCATCTAATTCATGCTTGCAAGAAGGATATAAATCATATAATCATAAAATTATCATTATATCAAAATGTAAACATGCATTGAGCTATTGTGTATTAACAATGCACAGTCTTGCATATTTTTAATATATAGATTTAGTTAAGAAAAATATCTAAGGGAGGATAGACGTTAAGTATTCCTACATCAAGACCTTTTACAAACAATTCTCAAAACTTGTTTTGAATTGGTAACCACCGAGCACCCTCTCTTCTTCCTCTCTTTTTCTTTTCTTTTCTACTATTCCTCTCTTTTTCATTTCCACGCTCTTTTTCTTTTCCTCAACCATGGAAATGAAAAAGGGTGAATAGTGCACTATATATAGAAGCTTGGAGGCAATCTTTATTTTTATTTTATTTTATTCTTTTTTTTTTTCTCTTGGCTTGGGAACTATCATCTACAAGAATAAGCTTAGAGTATGTTTCTATGCATGCCATCTCATGCCTTGACAGTAGCCTTATTGGGAAAAAGGGCAGCCGGAATGTTCTATCCAAAACAACACATGTGACTTCTATTTTATTTATTTATATTTTTTCAAAATGAAAATCAATGTATATATATCCTAGTCACTATATATATATATATATGTTTATTTATCCCCCTTCTATCCTCTAACCAACTTGGTTATTATTTATTTAACTCATTTAGTGTACACAACTGTGTTTAGATACAAAAATTTAATCATAGAAAGATAAATAATTTTATTTAAAGGAATTTAATATTGGTATTATTCATGATGCTATTAACATAATAATTTAATAATCATTATTAATTGACTTAATATTATGATTAACAAACTAATTAGTTGTCCAAAAGTTCAGGTTCTTACAGTTAACACTCTTTCTTACACCTTTACCTATAGCTCAAACCTCTTGCTTTTACACCCTTTCCTTTGCTTTCTAAATTATTTTTCAGAGTTTAAAAAAAGTTAAAAATCATGCTTTGAGGTTTCAAAAGTGGAGGGGTTAACCACCCATCCTTGTTCTTACTTACTAGCTTTTTTTTCTCTCTTTGTTGTTTAGCTTTGTAGGCTCTTTTCATGCACTTTGAGCCACTGTTTTTCATCCATTAAGGGCGGTTTCAGGGCTGTCCTAGGTTGTTTAGTTAGTTCATGCTTTGATTAGCTTGATTATTGTCTCATAAGTTTGCATACATACTTGTTGTATATTGTTATAAGCTTTTTTTTAACTAATTTCCATGTTTAAGAACTTCATTTTAATAATCAACTTGCCATTCATTTCTTTCATTTGAGAGTTATTTCAATCGGTTGACGGTTATTCAAAACATGAACTAGAGATCTATGCTTAATGGCTTAATCTCTACAGAGGTTCATTGTTAACGACATAGTCTCTTATTCATGTTGAGAATCACCTCCCGTTTGACATGTTTCTCACTTAGTGGACATAATCTATTAGTAGATGTAATAATCACCTTGGACTTAATGGATTAAAGGATGGCAAAGACTAATGAATTTGGCTTAAAATGAACCAACCCACATAAAGAAAATGAATTATATTACTTTGGGTTCGGCTGAACGTTATGCTGAGTCCATTGTGTCAAAGGTTGTCTTACATAAATTCATGATGTTTTGATGAACCTTGAAGCGTCTCTACCTCCCTCTTTGAGTTCACTCCATGATAGGATGAAGGATTGGTTGTTATTCATTGCATTTATTGATTTTTGTCCAAATTGTACCCGAAATCATCAAGCAATAAACTTGCTCATTGATGGTTTTGGAAATGATTCCAACCTTCTCTCGAGGCTTTCCCATGATAGAGAAGTGTAAGAGGGACAAACAAAGTCTAGAATAACTCTGTCTGCATTGTTTTCACTTCAGAACACAAAACAGGATTTTGCATGAAATTAAGGCACGATTGACCCTTTTGGAGCCCAGCCGAGCCTCATTGAAGCACGGCCGGCCATCAATGTTTGGTTAGCAGTATGTTTTACAGAAAACGGAGGGCAGTGGTTGAAGGTAAAACAGAACAGGCCTAGGCAGACAGAGCTGTTCTTGGACACTATGCATGTAACCCTTGTGCATCCTTGCTTACCTCAATGTTGTAGATTAATGCTCCGATTATTAGCATTGTATTAGTATTGTTGTTACAATTAGTCTTGTTAATTATTAGTGTTGTAGTTATCATTATTGTTTATTTGTAATTGTTATAGCTAATTAACTTAGATAGTTGGTTTACTTCGCATGATTATCCTTGTTGTAATAGAGTAGTTAGCTAGTTAATGATTTGCTTATTTATTCATTCGGTTTTGTAATAATTAGTTTAATTTGGACTTTCGGACTTTGATTTGCACCCTCTTGCACGAGGGCAAATGTGTAATAAGTTGTATGTCTTCTAACACCACGTCTTTCTCCTTTTTACTTACTTGCTTACGATGGTTAGAATAGAACATCATTTTTCAAATTAGCATTCTTATACGTTGCATCCATTGTCTTGCATGCATCCAAGGTTCGGCTCATCATACTAGCCGAATGTCAATGTTCAAATTCATTACTTGAATATGTGCTTTATTGCATGTCTTGAATGGAATTATATGCTATGCTCATAGCCGAGTCTATAAAATACATAATGTATGTGTTGCATTTAGTCATATGCATTAATTAGGAGCATGCATATTTTTTCTAATTATTTTGCTTTGTTTTGGCTCGGAGTACTAGGTGAGTAATTTTGTGTTTTAGTATCTTGCATCAAATGTTTGTGTTACCATGTCAAAGCATACTTCCATGAGGCTAATTGCTTAAATGATATAACTATTTGAATGCCTGTGGATGAAGGCTAGTTGCTTGAATTTGGATAGTTTGATTACTGTCCATTTTAAGCCCACTTTTTCAAGTGGCAAATTCACAAAACAATTTCAAATAAAACACGAAATTAAATATTCCAATTTTTGCAAATTGGTCTATATTTGTGTGTGTGTCACATAGTAAAAAATAGCTAATAATTAAAATAAGAGCATATAATGTAAATAAAAAATCATATCATGATTAGTAGAGACCGATCTTTGATCGGTCGAGTGGGGTGCTCAATTTATGACCTTCCCCTCTCATACCTAAGTTCCCGAGCCGAGACACTTTGGTGAGGACGGACTAATGGCCTTTGGCATGAGTCTTGGGTTTCCTAAATTTTCAAAAATATTTAGGTGGCGACTCTAAAATCTGGCAAAGCAGTTTATTTGTGGCATTTGATTCAAACATCGATTTTCCAAAAAGAATTGTCGGATTTGGAGTCTTTTTGTGTTTTCACTGTCTCACATTACACTTATGAAATCAGATTCAGAACCACGGGAGTCCGAACTGTAGGGCTGTTTGTCTTCCAAAAGGAGCACGAAAAGTGAGCTACATTGATCATATGGGAAATGTGTTTTGATCAAAGTTTTACAATATAAATTTTAAATTTGGTATTGTAAAACTTTAATTTTGGTTAGATAGGTCGGGCCTAAAAAAACATGTGAAATGTGGTTTCTGATAAGGTTTTACACTGCTTCCGAAGCAAAGAAAATGGGACTTGCCAACACAATTGTCTCGGTGAGTTCAAATTACAACCATGTATACCATTTCATTTTTAGTTCCTGAGCATAACATAGCTAATAAGCTCTCTCTCTCTCTCTATCTCTCTCTCTCCATTAGTTGTTTATCTTATGCACTACATAAGTATGTAACATCCACGTGCATATGTTATTTCGTGTTTTGTTTATTTCTATATATAGCTAGAGAAGTTAGAACAAGAAAGGACTAAGTGGTGTCGAGAGATCTTAAGAAACAATTCAACTGCAATTCAGGTGTTGAAATCCGCTCTTAATGCTGTTGATGACGGCCATTTTGGACTCCAGGTATCATTATTTCCAACTCCGTTAATACGACAATGCTAGGAATACAACGAAATTTACAAAATGGTACATAAATGTGAGACAAATGGTGAAATTCACATAATGAGACAAATGTGAGACTCAATGAATTTGATGTAGTTATGACCCTTTATCTCACATTTGTGTCTCATTTTGTGAATTTCATCTGGGCACTTATTCTTATTAATATAAGCACTGCAAGCTGATATAACCAAATTGCTGCAGTTGTGGACACTATTGATTCAATAATTAAGTCCCATAAAGCCAACAATGATTTTCTGATACATGAATAATGTACAAATAGATTGTATCGATCTTTAGATTAGTTCTAATTTTTCATTTGATGTGTAGGAACTTGGAGGAAATGCCATTCTGATGTTTTATGGAACTGAGGAAGGTAACGAGGGAAAGACGGCATATATGAAGCGTAGACAGCTAGACTTCTCAAAAATTCCCCCGACGACCATAATTTTGTGTTGGGTTCCTCCCATGAAATAATTTCATCTGACACACTGACCTTCATGATTTAAGTGATTCTGTGTGATCATTAAAAATCTCAAATTTTTTTAAGGCTTGGTAAACAAAGGAAGAGAGAATAAATCATTCTTGTTGTTATGTTATAATCTATTTGGTTATTTTTATGATCTATTTATGGCCATATTAACAATTAATTTGCTTATGTTTCTCTGATTTGCCTAGAGAGTTCAGATTAATCATATTAGCGGGTGGCACATGCGATACGTATACAATTTAGATAACTAATAATAAAAACAAATAATAAAGAATTTATTATCATAATATGTATGTTGCTTAAGTGATAAGTATGTTCTTAATGAAACTTAAGGTTTTGGATTTAAAACTTGATTACACTGTTCACTTAATAATAGTATAATATAGATAGATTAACAATTATACAACTTAGTTTGGCAAATTTTTTTAAAAAAATAAAGTTGCAATAATATATATTGATGAGGATTAATTGCAACTTTCTGATCTCAGATGAGTCTTCTTCGGAAAACAAAAACTGAGTACCCGTCAATTGGAAAACTACGTTATATCAGTAATTCTATGGTCTAAGAAAGGGAACAATAAAAAATGGATAAATTACACTTTGCCCCTTTTATGTTTGATTACTTTTTCACTTTGACCCTTAAAGTTTGTTTTTTCTCACTTTGACCTTTCATGTTTCAAGTTTTTCTTAATTTATTCTTAAAGTTAATTTTTGTTAAAAATTATACAGAAAATGGCACATTAACAGTCACGTGGTATAAAAATATTTTATTATATATAACTGACATCTCTAATATAAAGTTAAAATCTAATATAATGATATATTTTTTATATTATGTGATAGTTGTTATGACGTTTTCTATCTAATTTTGAATATAAATTAGTTTTTGGAGTAAATTGAGAAAAATTTGAAACAAAAAGGGTTAAAGTGAAAAAAAATAAACTTTAAGGGTCAAAGTGGGAAAGTGATCTAATATAAGGGGGCAAGTGTAATTTATCTAAAAATGATAGGAATATCAAATCTATAGTTGATATTTAAAGTTAATGTTGTGAGTCCATACCTTAATTAAATCTAAACTATTGATATATTTTCTAAAATTTTATATCTGGATTTTAGTATTGCTCATGTTGTGTGTGTCGTTGTTTGTCATTCAAACTGATGTGGCATGATCTATCATTGAAAGGAAAAAAAAGTTTGGCTTCTCTCAAGTAGAATATTTATGTAAAATATTAAAGTGATTGGATATCAGTAGTTATACGTTTGAATAAGATTTGTATTATAAAAAATAGATGACTATTCTTGAAATTATATTTGTCATTCATGTTTTAAAAACAAACATAATTCAAACATATAGTTACCGATATTCAATCATCTTAATTTTTTACATGAATATTCTACTCAATTAATCCTAAAAAGTGAATTGTTTGAATCACCTAAATCGATTTCAAAATGGATCTACCAACCCTAAATGCTCTGTCAAGTTAAAATGACAACTTGAAAGAAGCCAAAACTAATAGGTGATCAGATTGCATAAGCTATTTTTTTTTTATTTAAATAATATTTTATATTATGCTGTATGTGTTACAAAAAGAATAATTTAAATTTAAATTTAAAATTGAAGTGTGATTTTGCTTATTTATTTTGACAATCTTAGTTTATCATTCTATAAAGGGAGCCTTTTTTGATAAATTGTCTTTCTAAGAATTTTATTCTATTCAACCCATATTCTTTTTGACTATTCCATTAGATCCTATTTAAGGTAAAAAGATCAAAACACCATCAATCTCTTCTGCCCCTATTAATGTTGATATTTAATGTCGATTGTCATCATGTTTTGGTAATTCTCATGGATCAGGATGTTGACTGTCATTATATTTATATTAATTTGAAATAAATTTTTGTTATTGTGTTGTCAAGTACATGATGTGAATATTCACATCATGTAATTGAAATGAATATTCACATCATTATATTCATATTAATTTGAAATGAATTTTTATCATTGTGTTGTCAATTACATGATGTGAATATTCATACTAAAATATACGAATGTGAACGTTCACATCACTACATTAGATGAGAGAAAATGTTCACATGTTGTGAACGTTCACATCACTACATATTATGAATAAGAATGTGTTGTCAATTAAAAATATAATGAACGTTATTTTTAATGTGTTATTAATTAAAAATAAGAAGGTTCATATGTTGTGAACGTTCACATCACTACATTAGATGAGAGAGAATTTTTCAAAAAGGTGTTATGAATGTTCACATTAAATGAGAGAGAATGTTTACATTATTTTTAATGTATTGTCAATTAAAAATATATTCACATAAGATGAGAGAGAATGTTCACATTATTTTTAATATATTGTCAATTAAAAATATATTCACATATATAAATAATAACATCAATATTATTTAATTTGTGTATGAAATTTCCTATGACTTTGTTCTTTCCCTCTCTCTCCTCCCCCAACATTAAGTATCAATATTAAATTTAAGGGCATAAGAGCCTAAGAAAATAGTGTAAATCAAGAAAAAAAGACTTTACAGAATAAAAGTATAAATACATGGGACTAAGTAGGTTAAAAAATTCCTTCATGGACTTCTTGGGTTAGAATACTTCTAAATGAGATTTATCAATAAAAATCTCTTCTATTAAAAGTGTTTTTTTTTTTTTAATTTTAAAAAACAGTGTAAAAGTATTACTTGAATACTTAGGCCTCATTTGAGAACATAGTATTTTAATAATTTTTTTGATTTTTCGGCTAAAATATGAGTTAAAAAAGACTAATATGTTTGGAAATAATTTTTTAACGTTTTTAAAAAAAGTGAAATGAAATAATTTATAAAATAAAAAAATACATAAATTGATAGTTTTGACCGTGAATTTGTACTCACTTGTAGGTGAAATAATGTGCTGACGCAACAGCTTGCCGTTTGGCTGTGGGAGTCAATAGGTTGTTGGGAAAACATAAAGACACATTGTGGGACTTGAGCAATTTTTTTATTCTGAAAAAATCATCATCAGTACTATTAGATTTTTAGGCGAAAATGATAGATGGTAGGTTTTTATAGACACACATGATTTCAAATTGTAGATAGGTTTGTAGGATAAAATGGTAGGCTTTTTGTTTTTTTTTTTTTTTATTGACTTTTAGGCTAAAATGGTTGGATGCCAAACAAGGCCTTATATATATCAACTCAACTTTAGAGAGTATTTGGACTTGGTATACCTATTTTGGGATCGATTTTAGTGATCTAAAAAGTTCACTTTGGCTCAAGTCAGGCCACACCGGTTCCCACCAAAATTCGGGCTACCCAAGTGACAGAAAATTAGGCCCAGACCTAAGGGGTATTCGGGCATCAGGTGGGCTGACAGCTGGGCTTGACCATTTTTTATATTTTTTTCATAATTTTTTTTTCCTACCAAAAATGACAATGAGCCTCGGGCCAGCGCCTTGAGTGGGCCTAAAGTAGGCCAATGGATTAGGCCACAGACCGGACTGAGCTTCAGAACACATGTCCCAGGCCTAGGGTCTCAAGTTAAGCTCAGGCCCGGGCCTAATCGGGCCAGGCCCACAGAAGCTACAGACTCATAGGCCAGATTTACAGCCCTAGACATCGATAGTTATATGTTTGAATCATATTTGTACTACAAAAAATGAATGGATATTCTACATGTTTTCTTTTTAATTCAACTACAACATATTTATATTTATTTTTTTAAATAAATTTTGTATAACTTCTATTTATACATATTTTAATTTTATGTCACTAATTCTCCTTCAATTTAATTATTATTTTTAATATCAAAATAAGTATTTATTTTATTATTTAATATAAGAAAATTAATTCACAAAGTATTAATTCTATAAGTAATTCAAATTAAGTAGAATTCTTTTACATATTAGATTTTAGCATTAAGTATAAAGATATGTTAGTGTGACATTTTTAAAAAGTATAAGAGAGAAGTAATGCATCACATAGGAGATAGAAAAAAAAAAGAAGAGAATAAAGAGAGATGCCACATAGGAAAGAGAAAAAAAAAATTGAGAGTGCATATTACTTTTAATATTATATATTATATGATATGATTAGTAGGTGATCCGTGCGATGCACGGGAATTTATTCTTAAAATGAAAAATTAATTTTGAGTCTTAATATTTTATGTATAAAAAATTTTACAATTGAAAATTAAATAAAACAGATTTGCTAATGGCTGATAAAAAATTTTGTCATTATGTGTGATGTTATGTAAAAGGCTCATAAAAATAATTTCCTTTAAAGTTATAATAAAAAAAGTGTATTCTCAACCTGAAATCAAATCCTTAATTGTGTTAATCAAATTTATCAAAAATCATGAATTTCACTTATTTCAAAATATTTTTTTCCAACAAAAATAAAAACAATGAAAAATTCTATAATATACAAATTTTGAATTGGTTATAACTCATGGTGTATTGTATTATGATATGTGTTACCAAAAAAATATTATTAATTTTAATTTAAAATAAAATTTTCATTTTAATTATTTATTTTAATAATCTTAGTCTTATCGTTTTATAAAAGTGTTACATGAATACTTATGTATAATAAATTTAGTTAAATCATTTGTTTCTTTTGCTAATTTTAGTTCTATTGTGCTATAAAAGTGTAATTATTATATAATGATTTTATATGATATATATTAAATTATAAGATAGTAAAATAAACACTCATTTTGATATTAAAAATAATAGTTAAATTAGAAAGAAAATTAGTGATATAAAAAAGTTTATTCTAATTACTTAATTTTATTTTTATATTTATTTGAAAAATAAAAATATGTATAAATAGATCTACACAAATTTTATTTAAAAGATTAAATACAAATATGTTGTGATTGGATTAAAAAAAAATACATAAATTAATTGTATAAAGTATTAATTTTTTCTTTAATATTTTTTTTGAATTATTCATACGTATTGCATATAAGTATATAAAATTTAAATTAAATATAAATATTTTGTAATAAATAATTTCATGTTAAATAAAAAATTAATATTACGACATCAATGATATAGACATAAAATAAAAAAATATAAAAGAAAATTAATTTGATTAGTGCAATGTACATAATTAAGCATATTTTGTCTTATTTATATAACGAGATAATTGTTTTTAATATCACAATAATTAAATTAAAATATCAACTATATAAAAGAAATCTAATAACAATAAAATCGAATACACGATAAAAAATATATAAAAAATAAGTATTTCTCAAATAGAGTCCATTTAAAATTGGTTATTATATAGTTAGTAAATAATGAAATTTTTTACATGACACATTTACACAACACGAACCGGACATGGATCGAAAATGACACGATACAATAACATGAAATAATAAAAATATAACACAAAAGTATAAATTAAATAAATTTTTATAAAATTTTTAAATTATATTAAATTATAACACAAAAAAAGAAACATTCATTTGATAATTTTAACCTTTCGTGCTAATTATAATACGAACTGGATACAGATCGAAAACAACACAACACGATAACTCGAAATAATAAACATATAAAAATATAATACAAAAATATAAATCAAATAAATATATATAATAATTTTAAATTATAACACAAAAAAGAAACATTCATTTGATAATTTTAACCTTTTGTACTACAAAAATATAACTTAAATAAATAAATTTATATGATATTAAATTATAGGTTTAAGCCCTAAACAGAAGTAAAGAAACTCACAGAGAAAAGTAAAAACCCACAACTTTATATAGAATTTATATTTTTTTTCTTGCTTTAAAAAAACGTATAAAAAAAATCAATCAAGTAGCAAATAGAGAAAGAGAGAAGACTTATGGGGAAGAGAGACACTCTGTCGACGTTCGAATAAGAAATTCAAAAATCAAACAATATAGATCTTCGAGAGATTGGTGATAGAGATGTGTGTTGGAGAGAAATAGAGATGAAGAGGAGTTTGGGAAGTGGTGGAGGAAGTGAGAGAGTGAATCCAACAATTTGTGCAGGTTTTCTGATTGTATAAAATGATATAGTGAAAATTTTCAAAATACAATCGGTGAGTTGTGATTGTATAGAATGATATAGGAAAGATATTCAAAATATAATCTATATAGATTTTGTAATTAGATTTTATGTAAAACTTGAATTGGGTTTTTGAGTTTGTCTGGGTTTGTGAAAAGAGAGAAGTATTGTGTAATTGAAATTGAGATTTACATGGATTTGTTCAAAAGAGATAAAAATCTATAAAAAAAAAAAAAAAACAATATAAATATTAAAAAAAAGAGGTTGATGTGGCTTTCTTAGAAAAAAATAAGTTCTTATAATGTGCCACCTAAGTATGAAAAATAGTTATCTGTTTGAATCATATTTGTACTACAAAAAATGAATGGATATTCTACATGTTTTCTTTTTAATTCAACTACAACATATTTATATTTATTTTTTTAAATAAATTTTGTATAACTTCTATTTATACATATTTTAATTTTATGTCACTAATTCTCCTTCAATTTAATTATTATTTTTAATATCAAAATAAGTATTTATTTTATTATTTAATATAAGAAAATTAATTCACAAAGTATTAATTCTATAAGTAATTCAAATTAAGTAGAATTCTTTTACATATTAGATTTTAGCATTAAGTATAAAGATATATTAGTGTGACATTTTTAAAAAGTATAAGAGAGAAGTAATGCATCACATAGGAGATAGAAAAAAAAAAGAAGAGAATAAAGAGAGATGCCACATAGGAAAGAGAAAAAAAAATTGAGAGTGCATATTACTTTTAATATTATATATTATATGATATGATTAGTAGGTGATCCGTGCGATGCACGAGAATTTATTCTTAAAATGAAAAATTAATTTTGAGTCTTAATATTTTATGTATAAAAAATTTTACAATTGAAAATTAAATAAAACAGATTTGCTAATGGCTGATAAAAAATTTTGTCATTATGTGTGATGTTATGTAAAAGGCTCATAAAAATAATTTCCTTTAAAGTTATAATAAAAAAAGTGTATTCTCAACCTGAAATCAAATCCTTAATTGTGTTAATCAAATTTATCAAAAATCATGAATTTCACTTATTTCAAAATATTTTTTTCTGACAAAAATAAAAACAATGAAAAATTCTATAATATACAAATTTTGAATTGGTTATAACTCATGGTGTATTGTATTATGATATGTGTTACCAAAAAAATATTATTAATTTTAATTTAAAATAAAATTTTCATTTTAATTATTTATTTTAATAATCTTAGTCTTATCGTTTTATAAAAGTGTTACATGAATACTTATGTATAATAAATTTAGTTAAATCATTTGTTTCTTTTGCTAATTTTAGTTCTATTGTGCTGTAAAAGTGTAATTATTATATAATGATTTTATATGATATATATTAAATTATAAGATAGTAAAATAAACACTCATTTTGATATTAAAAATAATAGTTAAATTAGAAAGAAAATTAGTGATATAAAAAAGTTTATTCTAATTACTTAATTTTATTTTTATATTTATTTGAAAAATAAAAATATGTATAAATAGATCTACACAAATTTTATTTAAAAGATTAAATACAAATATGTTGTGATTGGATTAAAAAAAAATACATAAATTAATTATATAAAGTATTAATTTTTTCTTTAATATTTTTTTTGAATTATTCATACGTATTGTATATAAGTATATAAAATTTAAATTAAATATAAATATTTTGTAATAAATAATTTCATGTTAAATAAAAAATTAATATTACGACATCAATGATATAGACATAAAATAAAAAAATATAAAAGAAAATTAATTTGATAAGTGCAATGTACATAATTAAGCATATTTTGTCTTATTTATATAACGAGATAATTGTTTTTAATATCACAATAATTAAATTAAAATATCAACTATGTTAGGACTTTTTGTTGTCAAATTTCATGGATCAAAACCAAGGTTGTAACAAGAGTTCTTTAAGAAGTTGGTTTCCTTCAAAAACAGGATTACTTTGGAGTTCTGCAAGAAGTTGGTTTTCTACAAGAAGTTGGTTTTCTTTCCCAACTAGGATTGCTTTGGTTTTCTATAAATAGTTGGGTTTCTCCCAAATCTAGGCTATTCATTGATTCATTCATTGAATCTCTCCAGATCTTCTTTTTGGTTCTTCAGGGTTATATTTGGAGATATTTTGTTAAGTTTTCTTTGATGTTTTTATTGAGTATTCAACTCATGGTTTAAAGAGAGTACATCATACACAAAAGAGAGAGTTGTTCTTCAGTTGTGGATTCTGAAGAATTCGAGCCTGAAGCTTTGGTGGAATCCGGAGTGGCTCATCAGAAAGACAATTCCGTGGTGAAGATGGGGTTGGAAGAGGCACATAAAAGTTGGTTCAATTAGGCGTTGTGGATTCGCTAGATAATTGAGAGTATACCTGTGTAATTCCTTTAATTCTTCTTAGTGGATTGTCTTGTGGCAGTTGCCCGTGGTTTTTTGATCACAGTTGGAGGTGTCCAATTGTGATTTTTCCACGTAAACATCTTTGTGTCTCTTTCTTTTGATTGTTTGATTGGGATTGTTATATTTTGCTTAAAATTGGTACATAATCACAAATCAACATCTAGGGTTTCTAGATTTTTCAATTGGTATCAGAGCGGGTCGTTCTATTTTGTTTAAAACAAAAATATTTTTTTTTAGAACGAGATCTTGTTTGATTTGTGATAATGGATTCAAAGAGGTTGGTTGAGAATACCACTAATGATGAATCCTCGGAGAGTGATAATGAAGCGCTTGAGCAAGCTTATAAAAAGTTATATAAAGAGTCTCTTAAGTTATTCAAATTAAATGACAAACTCACAACAAAACTCAAAGCATGTGAATGTGAGAATGTCAAACTTAAGAAGGAGATTTCCGAGGCTAGAATCAATGCCATCAAGATAGCTGATGATCAACAAGTTCTTTGTGCAAAATTGTTGACTTGTGAGACAGAGAGGAAAGAGCTACAGGAAACTCATGCCATGTATGAAGAAAAGATTGAATCTCTCGAGATGTCTCAAGTTGCTTTGGAAGAACTGATGATCAAGAAAGAGGACGAGCTCAAGGTTGCCATGGTTACCATTAGTCTTTGGAACAAAGGATCAAAGACTTTGGAGGATATCATTGGGTCTCAACAAATTTATTCAGACAAGAGTGGCATTGGCTTTGGAGATAAGAGAGAGCAAAAACAGAGTGCTTCCACATCTCATGATACAAGAACTCAAGGAAAGGGAGGACAAAAGATTCAACATGAGGATAGACTTCTCAAACTTCCTAGAGTTGGTAAGGTAAAAGAAAAGAAGGTACACCCTGTTTTTATTTGTCATTATTGTGGTATGCATGGTCATATTCGCCCTTATTGTTATAAGTTGCATGGGAGAGTGTCTCAAAAGGGTAGAAATTTGAATACTTTTTGGGTTAGTAGACAACCTTACATGTCCAGGCGGAATACCAAGATTCATGAGGGTGTTCACAACACCACGACATTTACCAAGACCGCTAGACCTAATTTTGTTAAGACCAAAAAGATTTGGGTGAGAAAACTTGACTTGTGTTAATGTGTTTATTTATGTATTTTTTTTTTTTTTGGGTCTCTGTGTTTTTTTTATGAAAAAAAATAAAAATGTGTGAATGTTTGTTTTTTTTGTCTTACTTTGTTTAGAAAAATAAAAAATAAAATAAAAAAAAAACCCCAAAAAGATTTTCTTAATATGGTTTTGCAAGCTTGAATTTTTTTTTGAAATGTCCTTGGTGCATATTGGAATTGATGAGAATATCCATTACATGTTAATATGTGTGTGCTTTCTGTGGTCATTTCTCATTTTGGAGTGTGTGTTCTTTGATTAGTATGTCTCATTCTGTACACACTCTTGGATTAGCAAATATCGGAGTCTTCCGCCTTAGTGATTATTTTTTTTATGGACTTCTGGCATTGTATCTTTTGCTTTTCTAGAGGAATTGACCTATACTAGCATATCATGGGTGATGTTGAGTCTCTTAACCACCATCCATCTTTTTACATCTCCATGGCTTTCCCCTCTGTTCTTTGTAGTCCAGGCATGAGGAAAAGGCTACCTCAGAGTCACCAACCAGGCCATCCTTAATATATCCATGCTTCTCTGGTTCGGTTTCCATACTCTTGAGTGTGTCAGCCGCCAATGAATGTGCAAAAGAAAGAGAAAATATGCAAAAGAAAGAAAGAAAAAAAAGTGCAAAAGAAAAGAAAAAAAAAATGTGCAAAAGAAAGAAAAGAAAAAGATGTGAAAAAAGAAAAAGAAAAATAAAGGATTCATTAATTGAGGGGGAGCCTCCGCCTTTACTCACCAAATACCCCTTGATTCCTAGTGGTTTGACTTTCCTTAGTTATGCTAAGATTCTCTTATCGGAGGTCCAGCTTTCATATCACTACTAGGATTTGAATCTAGTGTTTGTCGAACTCCAAGAGTCACACACACACTTTTCTCATGGGATCTATGCTTTTCACATAATGCATCACTTTCTTTCATGAGGAATCTTCTACAGACTGTGCACATTGTGTTTTCAAGTAATTGTGCTTCTTGGATAGTCTTGTGTGTTTTAAGGTACAAATCTGAAATTCCTTACTTGCTCCACCATATTATTTGTTCACTGTTTTCAGTGTTTGTGGTTGTTTTTAATGAGGGGGAGTTTGGTTCATCATTACCAGTGTTTGATGTATATTGATGGTACAGTAGTTTGGTTGATGGTACAGTGTTTTTACTTTTGCTTATATCCTTCTTTGGTACAGTTGGATTGTTAGTATTTTGTTTATGGATTGATTTATATTTTGTTATTTAATCCAGTTCCACATATTTTGGTTGGCTTGTGTGTGGTTATCTTATTTCAGGATAATTGTTCAAGAGCATGGATTTGAGTGTTGGTTCATAGTTGGTGGTGCTGCTTGAGAGATTTTGTTAGGCAATTTGTTTTAGATTGGTTTTATCCAGGATTTGACAAAGGGGGAGATTGTTAGGACTTTTTGTTGTCAAATTTCATGGATCAAAACCAAGGTTGTAACAAGAGTTCTTTAAGAAGTTGGTTTCCTTCAAAAACAGGATTACTTTGGAGTTCTGCAAGAAGTTGGTTTTCTACAAGAAGTTGGTTTTCTTTCCCAACTAGGATTGCTTTGGTTTTCTATAAATAGTTGGGTTTCTCCCAAATCTAGGCTATTCATTGATTCATTCATTGAATCTCTCCAGATCTTCTTTTTGGTTCTTAAGGGTTATATTTGGAGATATTTTGTTAAGTTTTCTTTGATGTTTTTATTGAGTATTCAACTCATGGTTTAAAGAGAGTACATCAAAGGTTTGTTTGTTATACACAAAAGAGAGAGTTGTTCTTCAGTTGTGAATTCTGAAGAATTCGAGCCTGAAGCTTTGGTGGAATCCGGAGTGGCTCATCAGAAAGACAATTCCGTGGTGAAGATGGGGTTGGAAGAGGCACATAGAGGTTGGTTCAATTAGGCGTTGTGGATTCGCTAGATAATTGAGAGTATACCTGTGTAATTCCTTTAATTCTTCTTAGTGGATTGTCTTGTGGCAGTTGCCCGTGGTTTTTTGATCACAGTTGGAGGTGTCCAATTGTGATTTTTCCATGTAAACATCTTTGTGTCTCTTTCTTTTGATTGTTTGATTGGGATTGTTATATTTTGCTTAAAATTGGTACATAATCACAAATCAACATCTAGGGTTTCTAGATTTTTCAAACTATATAAAAGAAATCTAATAACAATAAAATCGAATACACGATAAAAAATATATAAAAAATAAGTATTTCTCAAATAGAGTCCATTTAAAATTGGTTATTATATAGTTAGTAAATAATGAAATTTTTTACATGACACATTTACACAACATGAACCGGACATGGATCGAAAATGACACGATACAATAACATGAAATAATAAAAATATAACACAAAAGTATAAATTAAATAAATTTTTATAAAATTTTTAAATTATATTAAATTATAACACAAAAAAAGAAACATTCATTTGATAATTTTAACCTTTCGTGCTAATTATAATACGAACTGGATACAGATCGAAAACAACACAACACGATAACTCGAAATAATAAACATATAAAAATATAATACAAAAATATAAATCAAATAAATATATATAATAATTTTAAATTATAACACAAAAAAGAAACATTCATTTGATAATTTTAACCTTTTGTACTACAAAAATATAACTTAAATAAATAAATTTATATGATATTAAATTATAGGTTTAAGCCCTAAACAGAAGTAAAGAAACTCACAGAGAAAAGTAAAAACCCACAACTTTATATAGAATTTATATTTTTTTTCTTGCTTTAAAAAAACGTATAAAAAAAATCAATCAAGTAGCAAATAGAGAAAGAGAGAAGACTTATGGGGAAGAGAGACACTCTGTCGACGTTCGAATAAGAAATTCAAAAATCAAACAATATAGATCTTCGAGAGATTGGTGATAGAGATGTGTGTTGGAGAGAAATAGAGATGAAGAGGAGTTTGGGAAGTGGTGGAGGAAGTGAGAGAGTGAATCCAACAATTTGTGCAGGTTTTCTGATTGTATAAAATGATATAGTGAAAATTTTCAAAATACAATCGGTGAGTTGTGATTGTATAGAATGATATAGGAAAGATATTCAAAATATAATCTATATAGATTTTGTAATTAGATTTTATGTAAAACTTGAATTGGGTTTTTGAGTTTGTCTGGGTTTGTGAAAAGAGAGAAGTATTGTGTAATTGAAATTGAGATTTACATGGATTTGTTCAAAAGAGATAAAAATCTATAAAAAAAAAAAAAAAAAAAAACAATATAAATAATAAAAAAAAGAGGCTGATGTGGCTTTCTTAGAAAAAAATAAGTTCTTATAATGTGCCACCTAAGTATGAAAAAAACACTACTTTTAATAATATATATTATATGATATGATATGATGATGGCATAATGATAATTTGTGTATTTTGATAAATTTTAGCCCTATCGTGTTATGATATATATTATTAAATTATAAGAAAATAAAATAAATACTCATTTTGATATTAACGATAATAGTTAAATTGGAAGGAGAATTAGTAACATAAAATTAGAAGTGATTCCAATATTCATTTGGATAATAAAAATATGTAAAAGTAAGAGTTATACAAAATTTATTTAAAAAATTAAATACAAATATGTTGTAGTTGAATTAAGAAGAAAATACATAGACAATTATGTAAAGTATTGATTTTTTCTTTAATATTCTTTTTGAATTATTCATATAAATTTGTGGAGGAAGAAATTATTCCATATATATTAATCGAGAGATTAACAAAGAATTGAGCCACACCGTTCTGAATTTGCAAAAAGAATAAATTGTTAGTGCCTCCCGACCAGTGGTTGCTGGCCGGAGGACACTCCAACGATTAAGTTAGATAACATATATCTAAATCAAACTGAATAAGTAATAGAATAGTTAGACATACCCGCCCAGGAGTTGAAGATTACATTTCTTTATATAGGCTAACTTGCCCCTCATTTTGCCCAATGAGCTTAAGCCATCAATTTGGTCCAATAAAAATGAGCCACTTATATGGTTCAAAATCCATCTAATGCATTTATGCCAGAGCAACTTGGCTAGTTGCCATGTTATATTGCAAGCTATTATTTTGTTATCTTAATTCTATATCCATGTAGGCATTGGGTGAGCCCACATCATATGAGTTAATTTTTATCCCTCCACAGTTGCCCCCAAGTTTTCGCTTCAGTTAATCAAAGTGAGAAGAAGTGGAAACTTCTTTTATCTCTGTTTAGACTCCTTTATTCCGTAACCGAAAGAATTTTTTGTCCTGTACTTGTCATAAACTAACTTTATTTGCCTTTGACTTGCATAATGTGAACATTTTTCACATGCCCTTAGATCTTTATATGTGATGCCTCTGATTTTGCAATCATTCTGACGTGGTCACTTATTTGTATGTTATCTTTCTTGTTTTGCCGATCTACTGCTAAGACCATCACATGTTTTCCCTTCTCCTAGGTAGATAAGTTAACGACCTGGTCGCCGAACTACTACCCTTAAGTAGACTTTAATAGTATACCCTCATAGGTTTTCCTTGCCCTAGGCAAGAATGCTGACGTCCTAGTCGTCAAACTACTACCTTTAAGAAGGTTTTGAGAGTCGACCCTTGTAGGCCTTTCCTTGCTTTTAGCAAGATCGCTTTTGTGTGATAGTTAGCTTTGATATGTTGTTTGGTTTCCCATCACCCTTGATATTGTAAAAGTATGGAGTGTGTCGGTGAGATTGATTTTTATACGGGTTAATGGCTTTCAATGAGAGCCAAGCATGCTCTTTTGATCCTAATGTTGATAACATTGCTTAATGTGCCAAACCTAGCAAGGACTTTAGTGTTTGATAGCTAATAAGACCAGGGCTTACTCATTTTTTCGATACTTAGCTCGGCTAAGGCTTACTTAATTTCCGATGCCTAGTAAGACTAGGACTCACTCATTTTTTGATGCCTAGCTCGTCTAGGGCTTACTCAATTTTCGATGCCTTACTCGGCTAGGGCTTAATCATTCTCTAATGTGCCTAGCCTGGCTAGGGCTTTTTCGTTATTTGCCCCAAGTTTAGGAAGTCTAGGGCTTACGGCGGACTACGTTTTAGTAGAAAACATTCGTAGGTTGTTTCCTTGCCCTAGGCAAGAGATCGACAATCTAATCACCAAAGTACTGTCCCTTGGACAAGTTTTAGTAAAAAAAACCTTAGTAGGTTATTTCCTTGGCCTAGGCAAGAGATTGACAACCTATTTGCTGAAGTACTATCCCTTGGACATGTTTTAGTAGAAAACCTTCGTAGGTTTGTTCCTTGCCCTAGGCAAAAGATAGGTAACCTAGTCACCGGAGTACTGTCTCTTAGACAGGTTTTAGTAGAAAACCTTCATAGATTTATTCTTTGCCCTGGGCAAGAGATCAATAACCTAGTCACAGAAGTACTATCCCTTGGATAGGTT
Organism: Camellia granthamiana; assembly: GCA_036172215.1. Classification (NCBI taxonomy): domain Eukaryota; kingdom Viridiplantae; phylum Streptophyta; class Magnoliopsida; order Ericales; family Theaceae; genus Camellia; species Camellia granthamiana. The sequence goes on along the minus strand of CM069912.1, from coordinate 115,312,358 downwards.
TTAGTAAAAAACCTTCACAGGTTTGTTCCTTGCTCTAGGTAAGAGATCGATAACCTAGTCGCCGTAGTATTGTCCCTTGGACAAGTTCTAGCAGAAAACCCTCATACATTTGTTCCTTGCCCTAGGCAAGAGATCAACAACCTAGTCGCTGAAGTACTGTCTCATGGATAGGTTTTAGTAAAAAAAACCCTTGTAGGTTTGTTCCTTGCCCTAGGCAAGAGATTGGCAACCTAGTTGCCGAAATACTGTCCTTTGGACAGGTTTTCCACCGATTATGGCAAAAACTACTTATTTCCGATTGGATGATTGGATTCTATAGCTAGTCTCTGCTATTGTAAAGGGCGGAGTTAGGCCTCCACTTCATCCCCTTCTTTGTGAGTTTCTCTTTTACTACGGAGTTCTTCCATTTCTTCTGAATACCAATTTCTTCAAGTTTTGTGAATGGAACACTGTCCCTAAACAATCTTTTGAACATCAATCTTAGGTGTAAGGGACCTTTAATATCGTTACAGTTTCTACCAATCCCGTTCTGGTGCTTTCTTTCTGGTTTCCAAAAATCAGGAACGAGATCGCACCCTTGCTTGGGTGCTTCTTGGGTTTTCTCCAATAAACGAAGAAGATATAGTCATGGTTCTAGGAGATAGGGAATTTGCTTCTCCTAACTGCCTAGATGATGCCGCTACTATGCCTTGAGTGTCAGGTATAGGTCATTATTCTTTAGCTTTGAAATTTTTTCTTTTGCGTATTACTTCTACAAGTAACATATTCTGACCATGGCTCTTTTATTTTCTCAGCCAAACAGCAGATCAACACCAATTGCCATAACGAATCATGGGGTATAAACCTTTCAACTCTACAAACTGTTTAGAGGTTTAGATGAGCTACTTCTTGATTAATGAAAGGGCTGATAGACCGCTATCTCCCTAGGGTAGCTCTTGCCCTACCCCCATTTGCCTCCGTTTTTTTCATTGAGACAGTCGAAGTGCCTTAAAAGAAAAAATTGTTGTTGTCACTTCTGCTAAGAGAGTCCAATTGTCCCAGTGACACCGAACAAATTGTTGAAGAAGCCGTGTCGATTTTAGTAAACATTGTGTCATCAGATTCCTTTGAACCAGTTATAGCAGGTTTGCTCTATTCCAATAGGCAAACCAATTTGTCCCCAATGACATTCTGAAAGGCAAACCAATGGGGCGTTTGTAGATCGGTGGAACGCCTTTATGACGAAACACCTCCCTCGAACTGCCGACGTTATGAACAAGTAAAGGCCACAGCTAAGGCCCCAGATGAATACTTTTTCCAGCTGATGATAGGAGATCGGTCGTTAACCACGCATCCATTCTTTTAGATGCTGGCGTTGTACTGGCCATAGCTTAAAGCATGCGCATTCCAGAGGATATCTGTCTTTTGGAAGGGCAATCTGATCAGGAGATCTTTGGTCAGAATATTCAAAACATAGTCATGGTAAGCCTTTTGTGGTTCGACGTTCTTTATCTTTATTAAGTTCTTTCGAATTGTGATTTGGTTGAATGTTTATGCCTGAACCTAAGCATAGGTCTTCAATTTGGAGTTTTGTATGCATAACAAAACTTCACGTTCTTTGTATTGTCTACAATGCTAAACAATGTTTGTTCTTTTCAAGTAGATATTGCTGAATAGCTTCTTAGATACGAGATCTTGTTAGACGATGTGAATGATTGCCTCAGCATTTTGATTGTTGAAGCCAAGAGATTTAGCCATCTCATGGATGCACTTAATGACGTCCGATTTGTGCTTGACATGGATCACATTCGATAGTTGTGGTTACTGAAGCTGTATGTTGTGGACATAGTCCATCTTGCTGAATTAATAAAGATGGTCGATGTGAATAATTGCCTCAGCATTTTGATTGTTGAAGCCAAGAGATTTAACTATCTCGTGGATACATTTAACGACGTCCGATTTGTGCCTAACATAGATCATGTTTGATAGTTATGGCTACTGAAACTATATGTTGTGGACATAATCCATCTTGCTAAATTAATAAAGATGGCCGAGAAACTATCGTTGAACCACAAGGTGGCAGCGATCAGTTGCTGTTTTGAACCCACAAGATATGGCCATGATTGCAACAAGTTAAATACTATTCTTTAAGAAATTTGAAAGTTTGTAAAACGTTGTCAAGATTTCATAGGACTCGGGTCTTCTGTGCTTGAGTTGTTACTGGATGTCATGTTGCATTCACAATGGAGCTAGGTTGTTAGGACGCATAATGAGATGGGCATGAGGGAGTTCGTTTGGCTAGTTGAATTTTGGCACAAAATGACAACTATGAGAGCACATGGAATAATGCTCAGTACTTTAGATGAGGTCCAGCCAAGTTGCTAGGTTGCTGAACAATCTTTCTTTTTATATTTGCAAAAGTCTGTCAAACAATTTTAATATTCAGTTTTGGATCATCTGGCCGAGCTGAGGCACAAAGAAAATGGCCATCCTCGACAAAGCTTTTGAGTTTTCTGTGATAAAGTTCCATAGACCATATTTTGCCAAATCAACAAAGTCGTGGTTGGAAGGTACTCCCAAGCAACTTTTGCTTGCCTTGGCTTTCATGTAGTTGAGATATGTAATTACATTGTCAAGCTTAGCCATCATGTAGTTAAGATAGGACATAGTGACTGTAACGTGCCCAAAATAATCAGAATAAACCCATCTCATAAGAGGAAATAAAGTTGAGACAAAATACTTTCATTAATCAGAGTTGATATACAAAAGGTGACACATGCATTATACATTCATAAATGATTCATCTTGAATCTACAGTATGTGTTACAAACAATAATAAGAAATGAAAGCTAACAGATATCCAAATGCCCTAAAGGCTTATATCTCTCCAAGACCGGGCTTGGTTACAACAAAATGAGGTAGAAGATCAATACACATAAAGCGCTCGGCTTGAAAAGAAAATAAATACAAAATGAACAAAAGTGAGCTTTAGCTCCACAGTTCTTCCAAGCTAAGTCCTTGGCAGAGGCATATCACCTGCACTTAAAAATGGTTTTTCCTAATAGGGTGAGCCAAAGCCCAGTAGAAACAATCTAACACAATATATAAATCTTAACAAAGATATAAATGTGACATGTATATACAATGCCTACCACTAAATAATTTACAATTCTCTTGGGACCCATGCCATGCCAAATCTTGTATCATAATTCATGCTATCTTAATCTCCAAGCCCAAGTTAAGGAGGAGGGTTGTGTGTTAGGTAGCCGACAGCCAACACGTAAAAAAAGCCATTCGGATCCCTTATGACAATGAATCCTACTTTGAATCATTTAAATGCTAGGTCATTCCCCTCAAGTGATGCGTTACGCCTACCTCTGGGTGTTTCGAAAAATGAGCAAGGGACGCCGCATCGACACCTGGGTGCAGTGAAAAATGGGCAAAGGTTCCCGTGTTTCTTTAGACAAGCGCGGGTAAAGAAGCTAGTCCAAGACTATAGGTTTAGGGTAGCCACTTGGAACATAGGAATCTTAACTAGTAAAATGATGGAATTAGTAGATGTTATGATTAGGAGGAGAGTTAGTATAGCTTGCGTACAAGAAACTAAATGGATGGGTGAGAAAGCTAGGGAAATTGAGGATACCGGTTTTAAATTGTATTACAGTGGTAATGATAGACGCAGGAATGAGGTAGGAATCATAATTGCCAAGGGTCTTGTGGAAAATGTAGTGGCGGTCATTAGTTAAACAAGTTATTTGAGAGAATATAGTAAACGTTATTAGTGCATACGCCCCTCAAGTAGGATTAGATGATCAGACTAAGAGGGATTTTTGGGAGCAAATGGATGAAATCTTACAGGAGATACCTGTAGGAGAGAACCTGGTTATAGTTGGAGATTTTAATGGCCATGTAGGCATAGATAAACTAGGCTATGAAAGGGTGCATGGTGGATACGGTTTTGGTGACAAAAATGAGACTGGAGAGAGTATCTTAGATTTTTTATTGGCTTTTGACTTGGTGGTGGCCAATACTATGTATAAGAAAATGGAGGAGCATTTGATAACCTTTAAGAGTGGGTCAGTTAAGAGCCAAATATATTACTTCTTAGTGAGACAAGTGGACCGCCTAAAATGCAATGATTGTAAGGTGATTCCTAGAAAGAGCTTGGCCTCTCAACATAGGGTTTTGGTACTAGATTTATGTTTTAGAGGGCAATACCAAGCTAGGAAGGATGGTAGGCGTCGTAGGACGAGATGGTGAGACCTAAAAGGGGATGAACTAGAAATATTTAAGAATAGAATCGTTAAGGAAGGTACTTGGGACTTGGAAAATGATACTAACACTATGTGGAACTTGATGGCTAATTGTATGAGGAGAATATCAAGGGAAGTGCTTGGAGAGTTAAAAGGAACGGGGCCCAGTTCTAGGGAAACTTGGTGGTAGAGAGAAGAGGTGCAAGCAGTAGTTAAGGCAAAAAAAAGAGTGCTTTAAAAAGTGGCAGAAGAATAGAACTGTGGAAAACCTTAAGAGCCATAAATTAACTAATAAGGAGGTCAAGAAAGTAGTGAGAGAGGCTAAGTTGAAAGCTTATGATGATCTATACACTAGACTAGATAGTAAGGAGGGAGAGAAGAGGGTATACAAACTTTCTAGGATACGGGAGAGGAAAACAAGAGATTTTAATCAAGTTAAGTGCATCAAGAGTGAGGATTCTAAGGTATTGGTGAAGGATGAAGAGATTAAAGAAAAATAGAAGAATTATTTTGAGAAACTATTAAATGAGGAACATGGAGGTACGACAATATGAGAAGAAATAACTAGTAATACGATAAACCAAGACTATAGGTTCTATCGTAGGATTAGGAGCTTTGAAGTGGAGATTGCACTTAAGAAGTTGAAATCAAATAAGGCTTTAGGACTTGATGATATCTCTATTGAAGCTTGGAAGTGTTTGGGTAAAAAGAGGGTTGCTTGGTTGACTAGGTTGTTTAGCAAAATTTTATTGACTAGGAATATGCCAGATGAATGGAGGAAGAGTATTTTAGTGCCAATTTATAAGAATAAAAGAGATGTTCAGAATTGCAACAACTATAGAGGAATCAAGCTAATGTGCCATATAATAAAAGCGTGGGAGAGGGTGATGGAACGCCGATTGCGAGACATAATAGAAGTGTTAGAGAATTAATTTGGGTTTATGCCTGGCAGGCCAACAATGGAAGCGATCTATCATATGCTTTCTCAAGGTCGATAAACACCATATAAATGTCTCTTTTCTTTTTTCTATACTTTTCTATTACTCTCCTCAAAAGTATTTTAGTGCCAATTTATAAGAATAAAAGAGATGTCTAGAATTGCAACAACTATAGAGGAACCAAACTAATGTGTCATATAATGAAAGTATGGGAGAGGGTGATGGAACGCCGATTGCGAGACATAACAGAGGTGTCAGAGAATCAATTTGGGTTTATGCCTAGCAGGTCAACAATGGAAGCGATCTATCTTTTGAGGAGAGTAATAAAAAAGTAGAGAGAAAAGAAAAGAGACATTTATATGGTGCTTATCGACCTTGAGAAAACATATGATAGAGTGCCCCGGAATATATTATGGTGGGTGTTAGAGAATAAATAGGTGACAAAAGGTTGCATTGATGTGATTAGAGACATGTATGAAGGGGTGGTGACCACTATTAGATCGCCTGCTGGAGAGACAAATGAATTTTCTATCACTGTAGGGTTACACCAAGTATCTACCTTAAGTCCTTATCTTTTTGCTTTAGTTATGGATGAGTTGATGAGAAATATTTAAGATGACGTGCCATGGTATATGCTTTTTGTAGATGATATCGTGCTAGTGGATGAGACTAAAGAAGGAGTTAACACAAAGTTGGAGATTTAGAGAAAAGCTCTTGAATCTAAAGGTTTCCGGATAAGCAGAACTAAGACAGAGTACATGGAGTGTAAATCTAGTAACAGTAATAACAAAAACAGAGGAGAAGTGAGGATTGAGAACCAAGAACTGCCTAAGAGTGAATATTTTTGTTATTTAGGGTCGATTATCACAGCAGGGGAGATTGATGCGGATGTGTCCCATAAGATTAAGACGGGATAGTGTAAGTGGAGAAGTGCGTCTGGGGTACTGTGCAATAAACGAATACCCACTAGACTAAAAAGTAAGTTCTATAGAACGGTTATTAGACCAACGATGTTGTATGGGATGGAGTGTTGGGCAACCAAGAAACAACATGTAGATAAGATGAGTGTGGCTAAGATGAGGATGCTAAGGTGGATGTGTGGCAAGACTAGACAAGACAAAATTAGAAACGAATGTATTCGAGAATAGGTAGGAATAGCACCAATAGAAGATAAGTTGAGAGAGAATCGATTGAGGTGGTTTGGTCATATTCAACGGAGACCAACAAAGGCAGTAGTAAAGAGATGCGATGCTGTAAGGGTAGATGGAAGGGTTAGGGGATGGGGTAAACCTAGATTAACGTTGGCTAGTGTTGTAAATAGAGAGATGGATCTACTTAATTTGACTAATGAAATGGCCTTTGATAGGGCCGCGTGGAGAAGAAGGATTCATGTAGCCAGCCCCATTTGATGGAACTTAAGGCTTGGTTTGGTTTGGTTTGGTTTGTTTTACAAATAATCATACTTAGGATACAACTCAAAGGTTCTCAAATCAATATAGTCATCACACAAACACTTCCATTTGTCATTTTACGGAAATTTCGTCCGCGGGAATCGGCACCCATGTATATACAATGTTTTGGGACTTTCACCCTGGATATACAGGCCAACTTAATTCAATGGAGTACATCCCATTTCTCCTCCCAAATATAGAGTACATCATATTTCTCCTCTTAAACATCATACATATACAATGTATTAAAAACACAGTTATATTCAATGACAACTATTAAGAGATTAGTTTCAATTCACCTTATCCTCATTTAGTTGCTACAACACTCATGACTATCCTCCACCGATAGCCCAAAACAGATAGTTCTAAACAGATATACAATATTTACAACAGATAAATTATTCAACTCTCCATAGGTGCGGGGTAATACATTTCTAACTCCACTATTTATATAAACATCCATCCAATTTCATAATCCCAATACCAATTCCATATTTATACAAAATAATTATTCGAGACATTTTAGGGCAAAACCCTCACTTTTTTTTCCAATTTCATCTAAATACTAAAACCAACCATTTTAACATCACACAAGCTCATATTTACTCCCATAACCATTTCTAATACATTCATTCGAAAACCCTCCTTTTGATTTTAGACCAAAACCCTAGGTTTGTTCAAAATCCTCCAAATCCCTACATTTATTTACATAACCACAAATACCTAAATTAAAACTCATAGGAGAGTGTAGAAAGTCCCTACCTTAAGCTTAGAAGACTAAGGGAGAAGTGGAGAAACTCCAAGGACACCGAGACTAAGATTTATTCGGATAAAAACGTAGCTCTTGAAGTGCTTTATCTTTTTAACAAAGGTACAAGGATGGAGAAATCACTAGATCTAAATGAAAAAGTAGAGAGAAGGTAGGTTTTAGAGAGAAAGAGGGTCTCAACTTTAGTGTTTGGAGAGAAATAGATCTAAAAAAGTAATTTGAAATGACCTTTTTACGAACTGATATACGCATATTTCGCTCGAGCGTAAGAAGTGACGCTCGAACGTTAGACACAATAAATTGTTCCGCTCGAGCATAAGAAATGACGCTCGAGCGTAGAATATACACATCCAGTAGTTTTGCAGACAATAGACCAACGCTTGAGTGCAAAAAAGGCCGCTCGAGCACAGAAAAGACCGCTCGAGTGTAGAACACACTCCCCTAGTAGTTTTGTAAACCTACAAAAGCACTAAGAGTTTGCAAAGCCCGCTTGAGCGCAAGAAGTGCCGCTTGAGCGGAAGAGAAAAATTCTAGGCAACTAGAGTTGGGAAACCAAACAACCAACCTATCCTAAACACAACCACAACAATCCAATAGCCAAGTTTGAGGAAAAAGAAGGTAAGCAAGACATATTCAGCAGTGCGAAATTAAGAAACCCGAGTCCAGAATACAACAAGGGTCGGCTCAAAACCGAAATCGCTATAGTGACGTCGAGGATACTAAAATGATGTCAAGCAAATGGAAGGCTGCAAATGTTAAGAAGTGTCGCCGAACTATGTGGACAATTGTAATATTGGGCCAATGGCCAATTTTCATGTTTCTCACCACTAGGACGTTGGCCCTTTGAGTCGGCTTTCGCTGCTCATCATAAAGGTGCCATTTTGAAGCCGATTTCAACAATTTCAAATCTTCAAATCTCCTTTTGACATGTCGGTGAGATTAATTGTTGGATTGGTTAATGGCTTTTTATGAGTACCAAGCTTGCTTGTTTGATCTTGGAATAATTGTCGTTTGCTTCAGAACATTGTATTAGGTTTGTGTACGGTGATAACTCTAGTCCGTGGCCAAGGATTTTATTGGTGAGTTAAATTGCCAAGTAGCTTTATAAGGAGTGTTCCAAACAATTCTTCGCTGAAAAGTTTCACTTGTTCTAGTGAGAGAAAGTGTAGATTTATTTGCATCCTTTACTGCCAAGAAGGACTCATTAGCTTGAAACTTTTTTCTAAAGAGAGAAAATTAAAGACCAACCAAATAATATGCTAATTTTAGCTAACCTTATGAAAAAGTTATGCCTTTATTGAGTTGGTTTACACAAGTATATGCAGGTGCAAATAAATGTTTACGCATAAACATAACATATATATATAAATATATTTTGGAGAGAGAGAGAGCTTTTTTGGTCATGGTGCTATTGACCATGTCTCACTATTCTCTTTAGGCAACTCTAGTTGGTTTGTTGGCTAAGTAAGTGTTTGGCATGCACTAAAAAAGTGTAATTTTTTTGTATACATACATTTATTTAGGTTACATCAATCAGCATCTATCAATATCTCCTCTCTATTTTTTTATCCACTTTCTCTACTTTTCTACACATTTTTTTTATTTATAAAAAGTCAAAAAGTGCACTTATTTAGAATATCTCAAACCATCCCTAAATATATTTTTTAGACAGAGAAAGTCATGATCCAATTCTGGATCCTTGAATATTTCTTTTATGACAAGTATTAGCAATTCAAAACTAATAATAAGTGAATTTATGCACATAGACATATGCATGTTGTGACACCCCAATTATTTAAGTAATTTAATAAAAATAATAAAAAATAAAATAAATTATTTAATTTTATAGTTATATTTGCTAAAACGTAAATTAGGGGCATTGTTATTGCCAAAACATAACAATGTGATTAGTATATGTTTGGGCCAAACCAAACATAACCATGCAATTAGTAACCTATGTGGGTCAAAGTAGAATTAAGATTAAGTGATGTGAGTTGTAAGCCAAAGAGATTAGCTCATCTTGAAACAAAAATGTGGCAAATGGTGAGACAAGCAACGTGGGAAACCTAAGGAGCTAGAGATGGTACCTATATACCTTAGTTTGAGTGAATCAACATGGGTAGCCAACTTTATAAGGAGCTGAGGCTGTAGCAAATGAACATAAAACCCAAAAAAACACATGAAATAGTAAAAGAAGGTAGAACTCGGAGGGATCGAAAAACAAAAAGGAATAGTATGAGTCAATTTTTAAGATGAGTTATATTATACCTGTTGGAAAAATGGTGTTTTATATGGCTTATTTTGGGCCAACTTTGAGGCCAAAATGGAGTTGGCCCCAAACGTCTTTTGGGGTGGGTCCGAAGATGTGACGTGTTCCTTGTCGCGTGGCAAGTCACACGGTGAAAACGGGACGTCAAAACCATTTATAAGTGAATGGGAATTTAACGTCGTTTTAGGGTCTAACATTAATTTGAAAATAAAATAAAATTTTTATGAAAATTTAATTTAAATTTAAATTCAAATTTTAGTTTCCTAAAGATTGTATCTTTTCATTTATTGATTAAACTATTCAATTAGTTTAATAATATTATTCCAAACAGTTTGAAAAACTGTTCTACTAACGTTTTTTTTAATTAAACTATTCAAATAGTTTAAATAAAAAAATATTCCAATAGTGTTCAAACTTTGTCTCCAACGGATACTTTTCCATTTGTTTGAATAAAAGTATTCAAAGTGCAACGGTCAGAATCTGTTTGAAATTGGAAACAGGTTGCATCTGTTCACTTTTAGAACTGAATTTGTTGGACAGATTCACACCTGTTCGGACAGGATTTTTGTGCCTATAAATACTAATGTTCCAGCAGTCTTTTCCATAGTAGAAAAAATCAGTCTGCATGTGTTGATATTGCTGTCTAGATTTTATTTAGTACATTTTTCTTCATTCCAGTTTTAGGAAAAAATCAAGAGAGTATAGAACACAGGTTCTAGTTCGCCGAACAAATTTGTTTGAAGTGCTTCTACAAATTGTGAAGATCATTGTATCCTGAGAGACAGACGCCATTCAACCGTAAGCACCGAAGCAGGGCGAATCTATCTTAAGGATAGAGTGTCACACACTCGACTTGGTCTTTTAATTTTCGTTTAGTTCATCAAAATAATTTCTGTAAGTTTTATTTTATTTTGTTTGAATTAGTTTGAATTTATTTTATTTACACAGAAGATTGTTCCAACAATCTTAAGACAAATTCGAATTATTCTGTTTACAGAATTTTTCGTTTGTTTCATTTTTCTCTTTCTTCTTTTAAGAAAATTATTTTCTGTGAATTTACAAGATAATATTCTGGTTGGAAAAACAAATAGTGATTATATGCTATTTGACAGATAGTAGTAATATACTGTCTTTTTTTTTGACAACTAGTAGTAATATACTGGTGTCATTAACAATTCAGAATATATTTTTGTGGAATTTTGTCAGAAAATTAATTTTGGTTTTTAGAAATTATTTTATGAGTTTTCATTAATTAAAATTCTATTTCAGTATTTTAATTATTGAAGTGAAACAGAAATTTAATTTTCTGTGTGGAATTAATTTGGTTAAATAAAATTTTATTTTATTTCCAAATTAATTGAAAAATAAAAGTTACATTCTGATTTCTTTTATTTTTACAGAATTTAATTCTGTGAATTTGGTTTAATTTTCTGTGTAGTGTAAATTCTAATTATAATTTTGTTTTATAAATTAGAATTGATGGCTACTGAAACTAATGCCCAAGCAAGTACTACTGTGGTGGCTGCAATGACACCAACCCCCTCTCCCATTATAACAGTATCGGTAAATTACGGTGAAAAGCCAAAGAAGTTATCAGGAACTGACTTTAAAAGATGGCAATAGAAAATGTTATTCTATCTTATAACTTTGAACCTGGCTCGTTTCCTCTGTGAGGATGCTCCTATTTTGAAAGAGGATAAAACCGACCGGCAAGTGGTTGCTGCGGTTGATGCTTGGAAACATGCTGATTTCCTTTGCCGGAATTATATCTTGAACGGACTTGACAACACATTATACAACGTCTACAATCCTATCAAGACAGTAAAGGAACTTTGGGAGTCTTTGGAGAAAAAATACAAAACGGAAGATGCTGGCTCAAAGAAATTTGTGGTTGGCAGATTCTTGGATTTTGTAATGGTTGATTCAAAAACTGTGATCAACCAAGTTCAAGATTTCCAACTTATTCTGCATGACATTCATGCAAAAGGCATGTCTCTCAGTGAATCCTTCCAAGTTACAACCTTAATTGAAAAATTACCACAAGGCTGGAAGGAATTCAAGAACTACCTCAAACACAAGCGCAAAGAAATTTCTATGGAAGAATTAATTGTGCGTTTGAGGATTGAGGAGGACAACCACAATTCTGAAAAGCGGACTGGTAAGCATCCTATGGAGTCTAAGGCAAATGTGGTGGAACATGCTTCAAAAACCAAGAAACGAAAGTCTTCTGGAGAAAGTTCATCACAAGACTCTAAAAGGGGGGAAAACAAAAGGTACAAGTTTAATGGCAAATGTTACATCTGTGACAAAGAGGGACATCAGGCGAAAGATTGTCGTAACAAAGGCAAAAGCAAAAGAAGAACAAGCAAGAAGCCTGCTCAAGCCCATATGACCGAAGTGGACAAAATTTCCAATGATGTAGATGACATCAATCTTTCTGTAGTTGTTTCCGAGGCAAATCTTGTCGGAAATCCTAAAGAATGGTGGGTGGACACTGGTGCTACTCGCCATATTTGTGCTGACAAAAAGATGTTCACATCTTATTCTAAAATGGACAATGGTGAATAACTTTTTATGGGCAACTTCTCAACTTCCAAAGTTGAAGGACAATGGAAGATTGTTCTCAAGATGACATCAGGAAAGGAACTCACTCTCAACAATGTGCTGCATGTACCGGACATTCGCAAGAATCTTGTTTCCGGATCTCTGTTGAGTAAGAATGGGTTTAGGCTAGTATTTGAGAGTGATAAATTTGTACTTACTAAGAATGGGATGTATGTAGGAAAAGGTTACATGTCTGATGGCCTTTTCAAGTTAAATGTAATGACCGTTGTACCCTCAGTTATTAATAATAATACATCTTCTTCGTACTTGCTTGAGTCTTCAAATTTATGGCATGGTAGACTAGGACATGTTAATTATGGATCTTTGCGTAGATTAATTAATATGGAATGTTTACCTAAATTTGACATTGATTCAAATCATAAATGTGAAATTTGTGTTGAGGCAAAATTATCTAAAACTCCTTTTCATTCAATTAAAGAAGTACGGAACCACTTGAATTAATTCAAACTAGAGGTGGAAAAAAAATATTTTATCACTTTTATAGATGATTATACTAGATATAATTATGTTTATTTAATTCGAACCAAAGATGAAGTTTTAGAAACTTTCATTCAATATAATAATGAAGTTGAAAATCAACTTGGTAAGAAAGTCAAGAAACTTGGAAGTGATAGAGGTGGTGAATATGAATCACCTTTTGGTGAATTTTGTAAAAAACATAGAATAATTCATCAAACCACCGCTCTTTACTCACCTCAGCAAAATGGAATTGTTGAAAGGAAAAATAGGACTTTAAAAAAAATAATGAATGCCATGTTAATAAGTTCTAGATTACCTCAGAACTTGTGGGGGGAAGCAATACTTTCCGCTAATTATATTTTAAATAAAATACCTCGAAAGAAAGTGAATCAAACACCTTATGAATTGTGGCATGGAAGAGTACCATCCTACAAATACGTAAAAATGTAGGGATGTTTGGCTAAAGTGGCTATTCCTAGTCCTAAAAAGACTAAGATAGGTCATAAGACCATTGATTGCATTTTCATTGGTTATGCCAAGAATAGTAGTGCATATCGGTTTTTGATTGAACATTCTGAAATGCATGTAAATACTATTATTGAATCTCAGAATGCATCTTTCTTTGAACATGTATTTCCAAATAAGACTGGACAATAGACTAGTAACAATAAAAGATCTCATAATGCTATTACTAGTTCGGATCAAGAACATGATCAAGAACAAGAGTTAGATCAAAATGAGGAAGAGAAACTTAGGCGTAGTAAACGTGCTAGAACCTCAAAATCTTTTAGTCCAGATTTTCTAACATATTTGTTAGAAAATGAACCTTTAACTTTTAAAGAGACTATGTTCAGTCTTGAAGCTCCTTTATGGAATGAAGCTATCTATAGTGAAGTTGAATCCATCTTGCAAAATCACACTTGAGAATTGGTGGATTTGCCACCAGGTTGTAAACTTCTTGAGTACAAGTGGATTTTCAAAAGAAAATTGAAAGCGGATGGATTAATAGACAAATACAAGGCAAGACTTGCGGTCAAATGTTTTAGACAAAAAGAAGGTCTTGATTACTTTGACACATACTCACCGGTTACTAGAATAACATTCATTGGAATGCTAATTGCCATTGCATCTCTATACAATCTAGAAATTCATCAAATGGAATTGTGAAAGCCGTTTTCTTAAATGATGAGTTAGATGAAGAAATTTACATGGAACAACCAGAAGTTTTTCAGTTCCAGGAAAAGAAAAGAAAATGTGTAAATTGGTTAAATCATTATATGGTTTAACAACAAGCGCCAAAGTAATGGCATGAGAAATTTGACAAGGCCAATGATGTCAAATGGATTCAAAATTAATGAGTGTGACAAATGTGTTTATATTAAAAAATACAGACAAAGGTTATGTCATTGTATGTCTTTATGTAGATGATATGCTCATCATATATAGGTAGTAATAATGATATGATTAAAACTACTAAGAAAATGTTGAATAAACATTTTGACATAAAGGACATGGGCATTGCTGATGTAATTCTTGGTATGAAAATTATCAAAACATCAGAAGGTTATGCTTTGTCACAATCTCATTACATTGAGAAAATACTTAACAAAATTTAGCAAAGATGATGATCATCTTGCTAGAACAGAACACATGTAGATGTTAATTTGTATCTTTCTAGAATGTACATGAAAGTATTTCTCAATTAGAGTATGCCCAAATTATTGGAAGCTTAATGTACTTGATGAACTGCACTCACCCGGATATAGCTTATGCAGTAAGTAAATTAAGTAGATATACGAGTAATCCGGAGTAGAACACTGAAAGTTAATATAAGGGTTCTAAGATATCTCCTATTCACTCGTAACATTGGGCTGAATTTTACTAGATATCCAGCAGTACTTGAAGGATACTGTGATGCAAATTGGATATCGGATACTAGAGACTCAAAGTCCACAAATGGGTATGTCTTTACTCTTGGTGGGGTGGTTGTATCTTGGAAATCTTCCAAACAGACTTGCATTGCTAGGTCTACTATGGAATCAGAATTCATAGCTTTAGCCAAAGAAGGGAAGAGGCAGAATGGCTTCGCCACTTCCTTAGAAAATATTTCAATTTGGCCAAAACCGGTGCCTGCTATATGCATACATTGTGATAGTTAATCAACAATTGGTAGAGCCACAGAGTCATATGTATAACGGTAAGTCTCGACACATTCGTCGTTGACATAATACCGTGAGACAACTACTCTCTAATGGAATTATTTCCATTGAATATGAGTCTAAAAACAACATAGCGAATCCACTAACCAAAGGGTTAGCAAGAGAGTTAGTTGAGAATTTATCGAGGGGAATGGGACTAAAGCCTATTAAATAAAAGTTACCACAACGGCAACCCAACCTAGTTGATTGGAGATCCCAAGATCTAGGTTCAAAGGGACAACCGAGTTGTGTATGACTCAGAAGGATCACTAGGAGTCTAACTCCTACCCATGTCTTTGATAAAATAGTGATGTCTGCAGCGTTTGAGGTTAAGTAAAAATTTTAACGATTCTTATATCTAGGTAAACCTAGTGAAGTATGGTATGATACTCTTCATAAGAAATCACCTATATGAGTGTGAACTGGGCCGGTTCTATGAGATTTGTGAAGGGCTACAATTCTCTAGAGCACTCGTGAAAGACCAGGTTGTTCAGGGCCAAAATGAATACAATAGTGAGAACTAAACTGTGTGTGGGGATATACTGTGTGAGTTCTATTGTCTTGGGTTTACACAAACGGCTGAACAGTTCAAGACATCATGTTCACTGGTTAGCTAGTAAATCCGATAGTGTCTCACAAGGGAAGGTTCAAAGCCAAAAGCTACCTATCCTTTGCAGAATATTTTCAATTTCTGTACTCTCTGTTATTAGATCATGTTGTTGCATTTTCTCTCCGTCAATTCCATTCATGTGGGGGATTGTTGGAAAAATGGTGTTTTATATGGCTTATTTTGGGCCAACTTTGAGGCCAAAATGGAGTCGGCCCCAAACGTCTTTTGGGGTGGGTCCAAAGAGGTGACGTATTCCTTGCTGCGTGACAAGTCACACGGTGAAGACGGGACGTCAAAACCATTTATAAGTGAATGAGAATTTAACGTCGTTTTAGGGTCTAACATTAATTTGAAAATAAAATAAAATTTTTATGAAAATTTAATTTAAATTTAAATTCAAATTTTAGTTTCCTAAAGATTGTACCATTTCATTTATTGATTAAACTATTCAATTAGTTTAATAATATTATTCCAAACAGTTTGAACACTAACATTTTTTTTTATTAAACTATTCAAATAGTTTAAATAAAAAAATATTCCAATAGTGTTCAAACTTTGTCCTCCAACGGATACTTTTTCATTTGTTTGAATAAAATTATTCAAAGTGCAACAGTCAGAATCTGTTTGAAATTCGAAACAGGTTGCATTTGTTCACTTTTAGAACTGAATCTGTTGGACAGATTCACACCTGTTCAGACAGGATTTTTGTGCCTATAAATACCAATGTTCCAGCAGTCTTTTACATAGTAGAAAAAATCAGTTTGCATGTGTTGATATTGCTGTCCAGATTTTATTTAGTACATTTTTCCTTCATTCCAGTTTTAGGAAAAAATCAAGAGAGTATAGAACACAGGTTCTAGTTCGCCGAACAATTTGTTTGAAGTGCTTCTACAAATTTGTGAAGATCATTGTATCTTGGGAGACAGACGCCACTCAACCGTAAGCACCGAAGCGGGGCGAATCTGTCTTAAGGACAGAGTGTCACACACTCGACTTGGTCTTTTAATTTTCGTTTGGTTCGTCAAAATAATTTCTGTAAGTTTATTTTATTTTGTTTGAATAGTTTGAATTTATTTTATTTACACAGAAGATTGTTCCAACAATACCTTGAGTAGCCATAAATTATTTTATTATTTATGAATTATTTTATGCAAATCATGTTTTTTGTTCCCAATTATATTAACATTCAATTATGTTATTCATTTTATGAGCCCTGCCTTATTTAAAATTAAAACCGATAAATATGATTGTTTGAGTTTTGGAATTTATTTGACAATGAGTATATAACTATTTATTTTTATAAGTACCACCACGGAGGTCCCATGCATTGGGGGACTTAAACAACCATTGGCCCTCTGAATTGTAGTGACCCTCTGACAGTCCCATGCCTTGTGGAACGTAAATAACCATTGGCCCTCTGATTAGTCACTTCGTGACCCTCTGTCTATCATGGATCTATGGACCCTCTATTCTGTTCTGTACCGTGGTTATGATTGTTTTGCATATACGATTTTTGTATTATATGTCTATTATTTAAAATAATTTATTCGAACCAAACTATTTATT
Organism: Camellia granthamiana; assembly: GCA_036172215.1. Classification (NCBI taxonomy): domain Eukaryota; kingdom Viridiplantae; phylum Streptophyta; class Magnoliopsida; order Ericales; family Theaceae; genus Camellia; species Camellia granthamiana. The sequence goes on along the minus strand of CM069912.1, from coordinate 115,295,241 downwards.
ATTTAGCCTAAATAATTATCCATGGTGATTTGTATACCCTTATACTCTTAGTATAATATTTCTCATTTTGTCATGTGCTTATAACTGTTTAAAACCCTTTTAGGTGAAGAAACTTAAAGAAGAATGGTTTTTACCCATTAATCAGGACCCAGATTTGATATAAACATCATGTTTATTTTATTTTTTCTTTCTTTTTTTTCTTGTTTTATTTGTAATTATTATCTGACTTATGTTACAAAAATAATAATTCTCATATATGCTTCAGATATTTATCTACATCTTTTATTTCATTCCACTGCATTATTTAATTTAGTTACTTCGAATTAATCTTAGAAATTTTAAAATTTAACTAGTTGCGAATTCAATCCTAGGCACCAGGGTGGGTCGTGACACATGTGTATATGGAAGCATAAAGGAAATAATCTTTTTGGAGAATGGAAGCTTTGTTTCGCATTTGTCAACCAGCATTCTCGCATTCTAGAGAGAGAAATTTAGACCAAGACCCATGGGTTTACGAGAGTAACAATTTGTTCTTTAATCCTATCCTTCCTAGCTAACCAAGTTACTTGAATAAATATTTTATGAATTTGCTTGAATAATTCATGGTATGTGTATAAAATGATAAAGATGCAAAACTTCTCTTTTTAGTTACGACCGCTTTGGCTGGTCTTGGCGATGCTCACAGAATTAGATTTTTAGCACTAGGTTGCATTCCTAACGAAGTCACCAAGCTACTTTTTTGCATGTTTGCCAAGCAATGAATGTTGGCGGCATTGCGGCCCAGCCTTCACTGTCCCTGTGGTGGTTTGAGAAGGTAGTGTTTATGCTAACTACCTTTTTGGCAAAATACAAAATTGATCTTTGACACCAAGTTGTCTAGAACTCCCGAGATGATATTGATGATGCCACTGAGTGAGCCATGGAGTTGCCGATATACCATGGTTGTATACTTCAAAATAGTTCTCCACTTTGTTTGGTGAGTTTAGGCCGAGTGAGTGGTCAATATAGCATTACCATACCACTTTAGTTCTCTTACGCTGAGGGTATTGCTACTCCTTTTTCATTGTGATTGGAGTAATTTTTTCCTGCAACTCAAGATGTTTATCAATTAGTTATTTGGTTGGCCCTCGCTATTAGGCATTTCCTTGGTGTGAAAAAATTGTCCAATTGTGAGTCCATAAGTAGTATCTACTTTTTTAAAATTTATTTTACTTAAACAATTATAAATCAATTCAATGATCTAAGTTTCATAAATACACAATTACATGTATATGAATGCATAAAACAATAAAAAAAAAAATTAGAAAAAGAGCGATAGCAGGCCTCCGAAGATGTGGTTAGTTGAAACTTCTTATGGCAAGTTATTAGATCAATGGATTATTGATGGGACTATATGCATGAGTATTATAATGTGTTGGTTTTCTTGTTTCAATTGTGCCAATCATGCAAGTACAATTGCCAAATGTTATTTGATCAGTTAATGCCTTGTCGAGACGACGTGTGGCCCAAGAGCTTCATGGGCTATAAATTAGTTCAGTTTGTAAATAATAATATTTGAATTTTTTTTTGGTTGTCAATCACAGGCAAAATGTCCTTTTGGTGCCGACTATATTTATGGTTGCCGAAATAATGTTTTCGGTAGACCTATGACCATTAATTTGCCAAACATCAATTTAGAGAGAAAGATGATCCAATTTGCTAGTGTACATGCAAAAACCTTCACAAAGTTCCTAATTTCAAGCATATATAACAAAAGTTTATGCTCATAATTTGGACAGAATATATGTTTAGAGAGATAGAGTTGGGGACAACTTATCTTGGATTTTGGCTTGTCGAATCCCTTGGTTAGCAACTCTTCTTGATCTTCATTTTGCCGAAATACTTGGTCAACAATCCGAACAATCATATCAAGTCATCTAGGATAACTCGGAATATTTGGTCGACCAAAATGGTGAAATGAACTTAGCTTTGTAACATTCACCATTTCATTGTATTGCTCGGACCATGATTGACAACTTTATTAAGTTTCTTGCCGAACAAATTTTTGAAGCAATTGTGTAAGTTGCAGCGTCATCGAACCGGGCTTTAGCACTATCGAGAGAGGCTGTAACGCTGCCGAGCAGCCTTGTGTGAGTTGCAGCTGTGTCTTTGGCGAGCAATCTTGTATGAGTTACGGTGTTGCCGATCTAGGTTTTATTGATAATCAACCAATTCTTCTGTGTGAAGAGTTTGTGTTGCTAGATGCAAATGAACCTTCTTCGATATGATGTTTATTCAGCAAAAAATATCTAGGATGAAATAATAGTTGCTCATTGCTTCCATTGGACTTAGTTGCTTTGCTTGTCGCTTGTTTTTGGCTCAGCAAGTCTTTGTTGCTGAGATGATGCAAAGGTGCTGGTGTTATACCAAGGAGCAGTGCCCAACTTTGCCAAATAATATTCTAGAGAGAAAGTTGACCAACTGGTTGACGAATGTTCCAAGTTTGTACCGTTCTGCAATGTTCATAAATTTAATTATAAATATTAGACAAACAAAGTTATGCAAATTCTATCATCATATGTGTATATATATATTAGCATATATTAGAGAGAGGGATGAAGACCCTTTTTTTTTTTTTGGCAAGCTTGTTGGTATTTTCATTTCAATGTTTGGGAAATAGTGACGGTATTTTCTCTATCGGTGATCAGCGCCGAGAAGAGGCTAGCTCGTTATGGGTGCCAATCACTTTTGGTTGCTCTAGGTCATCTGAAACATCATATTGCCGAAACTCTTGCAAGAAAACAATTTGATAATGTTTTTCAGTAAACCAATATTGCTATTTGATATTATTATTAGTCATGAGGCTCGGAAAACAAACCACACATTAATAAAAGAACATATTATAATTGTGACAATGATTGATTATAATGATGATGATTGGCAAATTATAAATTAGAAATTTATAATGATGTTTTTTCATTTTCTTAGTTAATCTCTTTCGTTCGCACAGATGACGCCAATTGTGGAGGCATAAATTATTCCACATATATTAATCAAGAGATTAACAAAGAATTGAGTCGCACCATTCCGAATCTGCAAAAAGAATAAACAGTTAGTGCCTCCCGACCAGTGGTTGTTGGCCGGAGGACATTCCGATGATCAAGTTAGATAACATATATCTAAATCAAACTGAATAAGTAAATAAAATATTTTAGGCATACCCTCCCAGGAGTTGAAGATTACATCCCTTTATATAGGCTAACTTGCCACTCGTTTTGCTCAGTGAGCTTAAGCCATCAATTTCGTCAAATGAAAATGAGTCACTTGTATGATTTAAAATTCATTTGATGCAGGTATGCTAGAGCAACTTGGCAAGTTATATTGTAAGGTATTATTTTATTATCTTAATTCTATATCCATGTAGGCATTAGGTGGGTCCACATCATATGAGTTAATTTTTATCTCTCTATAGTATTGTATATATAAAATTTAAATTAAATATAAATGTTTCATAATAAAAAATTTCATGTCAAGTAGAAAACTCAATATAAGTTATGCATAAGACATTAATAAGGTAGATGAAAAAATAAAAATAATCTTTAATATTAATAAAATAAAATAAATTCTATAGATTATTGGATTATGTAAAAAATATTTACGTATTAGATTTTAGTTAATTAGATATAAGTGTATGTAAAATGTTTGGGACCCCTATAAAAGAGGATCCCATGACCCTCACTGATGTATTGACCATTGATGTGTATGGATTTTTTTTTTAGAGTTGTGTCTAATAGTGAAATGAATAGTTCAAATCATTTTGAGGTTGTGGTGTTGTATTTTGTAGAGTCTCTATTATTACTGTAGAATTTTTTAAAAGTATGAGAGAATAGTATGCACCCCAGGAGCGAGAGAAAAAAAGAACGGTAAATTACATTTACCTCCCCTGAGGTTTTTGACAAATACAGGGACCTCCTTTGTGGTTTGAATAATTATAGTAACCTCCCCTACTTTACCTGACAATGTCAAAATTCCCCCATTTCGTCTATTTTGCACAAAACGATATAAGTATCCTATAAAAAATGACCATATTACCCTTGCTTGTGTGTGAGAGAGAAAGAGATGGTTATTGTTTAGGGTTATATAGGAAAGCTGAGAAGAAGATCAAAGGAGAAAGATAAGATACTGAGAAAAAGAAGGGTTAATGGAAGAAGGTGGGGGTTCTAGTGGGACTTCATGTTTGATGGGTTTTGGAGAGAACAGTAATAGACTATGTCCAATGATGATGATGATGCCTCATTCTCACCCTAATGTTGACAACAATAATACCCTATTTCTTCCAATACCTCTCAACAACAAAAATCACATTCACGGTCAAAACAGCTGCAACAACAACAACAATAACAACACAAACTCAGGCTGTTACTTTATGGAGAACCATAACAACAACAATGATGGTGGCCTTTCATCTGTCAGGGCTAAGATCATGGCTCATCCTCACTACCACTGTCTCTTGGCTGCCTATGTTAATTGTCAAAAGGTAATAAACTAACCTCGCCCCTCCAAAAAAAATACACAAATGCCCTAAACCATGAATCTCTCTCTCTCTCTCTCTCTCTCTCTCTCCCCTTTTTATCCTTCTTGTTCCAAATTCACTAAAAAAAACAAATACCCCGGATGTTCTAAACCATGACACACTCTCTCTAGATGTGTGCCTAATAATTCTTGGAGGCTATCAAAGACCCACATTCCAATACACAATTGAGTTAATCGATGAATTCACACTCAAATTCCAATACATAGTCGAGTTATTCCATTGAAGGGTCAAATTTCCAGAGATTAAAAGTCTAAAAGAGAACAACCCAGATTCCAGTTTTTTGCTACTAGTGAAATTTTGATTAGGCAAGAGAGTATCAGTAGGGTTATCAAAGGTAGACTAGACCAAACCAGTGGAATTTCTGAGGACGAAGTTACCTGCGACGTCGAGGGCAGCGGAAGAGACGCCGCGGGCGACGGTGTTGGATTGCCAGACGACTACGCCAAAGGAATTGACGAGGTGGAGGTTGCCGTTGCTGAGGAACTGGAAGAAGGCGGAGGAATCGATGGCACCGAAATCACCGCCAGCTTTCCAAACTAGGATACCGTTGTAGGTGACGGCGGCGAAGTATGCAGAGTCATTGGCGATGAAACTTATAGAGAAGGTGTTATTTAAGGATGGCTATGACTGGTTTAGATTAGAAGCCAAGAGAGAACAAGAAGATGATTGACAACAATGGCTTCATTTTCTTCACTCTCTCTCTCCTCTGCACTCTTAATCTCTCACCTTTGATGTGTATGGTTGTGTAGCGAGAGGAGAATGATGTGAGAGAGAGAGAGAGAGAGAGGGACCAAGTCCTTATTGACTTAGAGCATAGAGAGTGGGTTCATGTTGGTCAATCATGGGCAGTGATAGTGGTCTTGAACAAAGAGCTTTTTTGTTTTTTCGCAAGTTAAAGTAAGGGTAATATGATCATTTTTTATAGGATACTAATGTCGTTTGTGCAAAATAAATAGAATGGAAGAATCTTGACATTATCAGGTAAAGTAAATGATGCTATTGTAATTATTCAAACTATAAAGGATGTCTCTATATTTGTCAGAAATATTAGAGAAGGTAAATGTAATTTACGGGAAAGAAAAAAAAAAAAAATGAAAAAAGAGATGCCACATGCAAGAGAGTTAAAAACTCAAAAAAATAAATTAAATTAAAAGGAGAAAACGTCTATGTTGGCTTGTACTTCAATCCTTGCCCAGAATGATCATCTTGATTTCAAATTCAAACGTCCCTGAACCCTAGAGGATTCAATCTCGTTTCGACAATCTCTCTCTCTCTCTCTCGCCTTCGAATTCATTGATTTGTGTATAGTTCTCAATTCGAAACCCTTCCTTGTCAATTTCAATTCGAAACCCTAATTATGCTCAGTCACAGCTCCTGAACCCTAGAAAACAGAGATGAGCAGTAACGAGTTCCGATTCTTCTTGTCTTGTGATATCAATCTTCCAGTGACCTTCCGAGTCGAGAGGCTTGAAGGAAACATGCCAGGAACTAAGCCCCTTAATTCAGGTAACTTCTTTTCTCAAGCTCTCATTGAAATTTTCGAAATTGGGTTGTGAATTACAGTTTAACTGTCTAATGGGTCTTTGACCTATCCAACTTATTAGGGTTTGAATAATTTATGAGTTTTTCTGAATTTTGATGTTTAAAGTTTTACTGGGTTGGTACAATATCTCTTGATAATGTTGCAATTAATCACACTTGTACTACTTTTTGTAGTTACGATTGTGTTTAATTCAATTCTTCAGCTGAAATTGATTTTTTTTACTAAACGCGCATTGAAATTTTTATGTTTGGGTTGTGAATCGCAATTGAACTGTCTCATGGGTCTTTGAGCACTTCAACCTAGGGTTTGAGAAATTTATGAGTTTTTCTGAATCTTGTTGTTTAAATTTTACTGGGTTGGTACAGTATATTTTGATGATGTTGCAATTCATCACATTTATGAGAATTTGTATTTATGATTGTGTTTAATTCAATACTTCAGCTGAAGTTGATTTTACTATAGAGGAGAGAAGACCGGAGCTATATGTTGAGTGTGCATTGCACATTGATGGTGCACCGTTTGGGCTTCCCACCAGAACAAGGTTTAGCTGATCTCATTCTTAAATTCCCATGTCAATTTGGTTGGCAAAATGAAAATAAAAATATGCATCTCTCTCATCTTATATATATATATATATATTATACATCAGTTTTTTGAACTACTAGAAATTACACAAAATATCATGTAGTGTGAAAACAATAATCTGAATTGGCTTGTTTTTTAAATTTTTTCTGCTTGTCTTCCTCATTTATGTTTGCAGGTTAGAATCAGTGGGTCCGACATATTGCTGGAATGAACTCATTACGTTGAGTACAAAATATCGAGACTTAACTGCCAACTCACAACTTGCATTAACAGTAAGTTATCAGTATTTCTTTCTTGTCATCGTGTTTATACGTGAGCACATACACGTGTGTGTGTTGGGAAGTGTCTGACGAGTGTTGTGTCGTGTCAGTGTCTGACATGACACATTGCTTTCTTAGAAGTGTCAATGTTTCTTAGGCCATCTCTATGTTAAGATTATTGGGAATGTGGAAACTACTTGGAGCGAAAATGCTTGATGATTGACTGTAGTATCAGGGACTTTCCATGACATTAACATATACAGATAACTGTCTTTGGATACTTTTACTATTAATCTTGTTCTCATTCTCTGTTAATGTGTTCCTAGGTATATCTGTATTGCATGGTCTGATTTTTACTAATAATGCTTTGCTTTTGTAATAACTAAAATGTTACTAATCATATGTAGAAAATTGAGTTCTGTTCACTGCTCATTCTGTTATTGATTTATCGTTGAGAAAGTAGTCAATTTGGTGCATGAGTTGAGAAACTTTCCTTTGTCTCATATCTTGTTTGGCGTATATCTTTTGCTACAGTTGAAGATAGAATTCACTGTTATACATTAGGTTTGGATTCACTTGGTGCTAAGCTGTAATTTGTTGTGATATTCCTGGAATTGCAGGTTTGGGATGTTTCATGCGGGAAAACTGAGGGTTTGATTGGTGGGGCTACCATTAGTCTTTTTAACACAAAAAAACAACTCAAAACAGGGAGGCATAAGTTTAGGCTTTGGCCTAGAAAAGAGGCAGATGGATCTATACAGACAACAACTCCTGGAAAGGTTTATAACTATTACTTTTTGTTGGGGTTAATACTTTTATGTTTCATGGTTTTTGCTTAGTTTTTTAAAAAATGTTTTGATGCTTAGATTCTGTTCATCTTCTCACCACAATTTGTGTTCATCTGCTCACCACAATTTGTTAGGTTCCTAAGGAAGAACGTGGGGAGTTGGAGCGTTTGGAAAAGCTTGTAAATAAGTATGAAAGGGGACAGATTCAACGAGTTGATTGGCTGGACCGCCTTGCATTTAAAGCTATGGACAAAATTAAGGAGCGTGAAAGTGGTAGAAATGGAAGTTGTTTATACCTCGTGATTGAGTTCTGCAGTTTTGAACATCGAGTTGTATTTCAGGTAGAGTTTTCTCAGTCTGCAGGCATAAGAGTTATTAATTGTCTGTCCTCAACTCTCTTGACAAATTGTTTGCCTTCTTGGTTTAATTATAATGCATTGAAATTAAGCTAGTTGTGGCTTACTATGTAGTACTTGCCATAAGCATGTGCTTGGGTTACAAACAAAGGGTTGTCAGTCGTTTAGAATAGACATGTTAAAACTGTTGCCGAATTTGTGTTTGATATTGAGGTGATGAGTCCTTGGAATCAGTTGTTGTGCAACACTATTGATATGAAATTGTAGCTGGTCTGTCACTAGACATGTAGCGCAACACTAGGGCACAATCACTAAACTTCAGTGTACCAATGGTGTCCTGTATTTTCAGTGATATACTACTATCTACTCCCTCTGTCCCAAATTGTTTGTTTGGCACGGAGTACAATAACTTAAAATAATGTATTTTTGTACCGAAATTTCAAAAAAATGTCACCAGTTAAAAGATCTCATTAAGTACTTTTAATTTGTGGAAAAAAATTGAAATTTTGGCACAAAAATATTTTTAAATTCTTGTTTTTTGTGCCGGACAAACAATTTGGGACGGAGGTAGTATACTCGAAACATTTACTATAATGGCAGTAGACACAGTAGGTCTCAACACTATATGTGCTTTTCCTTTCCTGGATTTTCAGTCATATTTTCTGAATTCTGGTTGTGCAGTTCAGCTTACTGTCCTATATGAAAACCCTGCTAATATGGAAACCAATTAGTAAGAGCTGCAATTTGATTGTGCCAAAGCAATCAAGTTCTTTTTTCTTGGCCCCTACTCACTTCCATGTTTGTGGGCTAGTTGATTTGTGCAGGACATGGTCAAAACCATGTCAATTAACTTTTCTCTTTTTAAACAATTTGGCACCACTTTTTTCTTCCTAGGACGATATTCATTTCTTGTTGGGTCTTTTTTCCATAATACCACTCTTCCATCTCAACATTCTCGTGTTAGCTATACCTCCCACTTCTTACTTCCTAGGACAATATTCATTTCGTGTTTGGGTCTTTCTCCATTATACAACTCATCCATCTTAACATTCTTGTGTTAGTTACACTCATTTTTGGACATGTTTTCCAACTAGCCAACAGTCTGAGCCATAGAACATAGCTGACTAGATCTTATAAAACTTCCCCTTCAAATCAGAGGGAATTTTCATGATCATGCAAGACTCAGAAAAACTTTTCTATTTCATCCATTGTACTTGTAAGGATATTGCTGGCATCTTCTTAAACCTCTCCTTTTTATGTGTAATTGATATGAGATATTTGAAATGCTTAATTTTGGTATAGCCTAGTTATCAAGTTTCACTGTCACATCATTCCTATTTGTAATTTAGCTAAAATTATACTCCATGTATTATGTACTAGCCCTACATAACCTTGAATTTTAGATTGTAAAGTATGATCTTGAAGTTCTAATTAGAATCAATCCCTACTCTAAATTCATCAATTGAAAACTATGTCATCAACAAAACATGCACCCTGGTACATTTCTCAAATATGCCTGGTAAGTCTATTCATAATGTTTTTGACACAAAATCTTGTTTTAAACTTTATTTCTCTATTTTACTGAGTACTAATCAGTCCTGGATCTTTTAAAATATATATTTTTGCTAGATTTGGAAGTTAAAGTTAATCGTGTAATATATACATTACCAGTGATTGATTTTTTTGTTTTCTTTTCATGTTTTTGTTGGTTATTTATTTATTGTTGGACATGTAGGAGTCAGGTGCAAATTTCCTTATACCATCTCCTATAACTACAAGCAATGAATTGGTTACTGTGTGGGACCCGGAGGTGGGCAAGATAAATCCTTCCGAGCACAAGCAACTAAAGCTTGCTAGGAGTTTAACCCGTGGCATCATTGACAGGGATCTTAAACCAAGCTCCAGTGAAAGGAAGTAAGCCCAAAATCCAGTCATCAGAAACTAAAAAACAAATCTTTTCTTTAGTTTTATTGGATAAAATTAAAAGTGTGAAACTAAATCTTTTATTTTCTTTAGCTACTGAATGACTGATGTGAAAGCACTTGAGAGTTGAGCCCAACAGTTATCAAGTTTGTAAAACATGTTGTTTGAAAAATCAAATGTTTTGGGATGGGGTTTCTAAGGAATGTAAAATGTGTGATTTTAATTCATGTGGTTAAAATCATACTGTTTTCTTGCAAAAGTAGATGTTTGCTGCCAAAAAACTATAGTTAAATAATGATGATATATATGTCATTGTGGAGATTTTCAGACACCATGTCATGAATCCTCCGTATAGGAAACTATCTATTAGAAAAAAGGATACTACCATGCATACTTGTCATGTGTCACAAATTCAGGCTTGAGGCATTATTTTGCAGAATTTCCTCACCAAAAATATGGCTCAACTTCTCAAGTTCTACCTAAATCTTCTCTCTTCCTCTTCCTCCAGTTCTCTGCCTCATAATTTAAATCTGAACTGATAAATTTATGTTAGCAAAGGTTATGTTAAGATATCTCTTCCTTGGCTATCAGGTCAATACAGAGAATATTAAAATACCCCCCAACAAGGATTTTAAGTGGTGATGAAAGGCATCTCTTGTGGAAATTTCGTTTTTCATTGATGTCAGAGAAGAGGGCTCTCACAAAGTTTCTCCGTTGTGTTGAATGGAGTGATGTTCAGGTTAGTATGTTATTTTTCTTTTCTTCTTTCTTTTTCTTTATTGTCAGATTATATTATTCCTTTCCATGGGCCAAACTATAAGAGCATTGCACGATTCTTCCACCCAGCTTGTGCAGTTGGAATCTCTTGTTACTAATTAAATTTCATGTGATGTAACTGTTGTGTTCTTGGCTGCCTTTTGATTTAGGACTTTGTTTCTATCTTTTTAATCCATTCCCTTCCCTCTCAGTTTATTCCTTTAGTTTCAATGGGTGGTTAACAGTTTTTTGTACTTATTTCTGATAAACTTGGTTGGTTGACATGTTGATATGTGATAAATCAGTCAATAACATCCCTCGCTTTTTGTCTCTCGCTTTGTTTATTTGTTCATTAGATAATGTGGAAAGTTGCTTCAGTATCTATTCTCAGCACTTATTTCAGAGCAGATTGGTGTATCTCCCTTGTCTATAGATCAATGTTTGAAATCTAGACTGTTTATTGAACTGGCTATATAACCTAAGAAATAAACTATAAATATTTTATAGTTTTTCATGACCCTAACTCTGTAATTTTCAAAGTTCAATAGCTTTTCTCCAACATAACATTGTGGTGACATACTGATTCACAATTTAACAATGCAAAAGTTGTTTTAAAAAAAAGAAAGAAAGAAAGAAAGAATTTAAAGGTGAATTGGCAATTGTCCATTGTCTCTTCCAATGCCATTGTGAAAAAGTTAATTGATATGACCTCAATTTTCAAACACAAACGAGTAATTTAATCTTTTTGTCTTAAACTCACAAGCAGAAATGACCTTTGATTATATTTTTTTTAATCTGCGAAACAGAAAATACTATTGATAATGTTCATCCTCTTAAGCATAATTTATTCTGAGTTTTTGTTTCGTTTTCTGTTTATATGGTCATTTATTTATTTATTCTCTGAATCAAGATTGACCCACTCCATAATTAGTATGGTGAGCCAGGAGGAAATAATAGGATCTGGTAGGAGCTTCTTGTGCTCATTCTGAACTCTGGTTTTATTTATTGCTTTGTTTCCTAATGACACCTTCTTTTTCTCATTGGCGGTTCCACTTCCATTGATGTGTTTGCTTTCCATTACTGTGCTTTTGTTCCTTTTATGCTAGAGACAGAGTCTAGTGCTTCGTCAAAGCGCGTATTATACTTTTTTACTCTTGACTTAAACAAAAGTCAACTTTTTATCACTTAATTCATAAATTGACATGCTTTCTATGATTGATAGATGTTGGAATGAAGTGATGAGTGCAGTCCACAGTTCCATTTTGATGTTTATCTGTATCATTTCTAATCCAGCCTCTTTTGATATTAATATTTTGATTAACTCCGGGGATGGTATGCTCATTTGTTTGCAGGAAGCAAAGCAGGCAGTAGAATTGATGGGAAGGTGGGAAACAATTGACGTATGTGATGCATTGGAGCTTCTATCACCTGTTTTTGAAAGTGAAGAGGTCAGTACTATACATATATGCATGCATGCAAGTGTTTGTGTATGTGTGTGTTGTCTAAGAATGTATTGACTCTAGATGAGATATATGCATCTGTGCATTGTCTAAGGATGTACTGACATCATATATCTCAACTAAATAACTGAACTGCATGACTGATATCAGCAAAGGAATTCAGTTGGCAGAGATTCTGCATCAACACAGCAAAGAGAATAGTGCTGGTGGGGTGCCAAAAGGAAAAGACAACGAGGAGAAAACTTCTTATTGTTCTTCATTTCCTGCACTCAGAGTTGTACCATTTTCTAAGAAAATAGGATTTGTGTTTTTTTCCCCCTCTTTTTTTGTTTGTTTGTTTGTTTTGATGCCTTGAATAACAGTTGAAGCCTTGAAGGTCATTTCACTGTCCTTCTTGACCCCTTATTAGAAAAGTTGGTTGCTTATACAGATTAGATGATCATGGTGGTCACTCTAAATTTTGTTCAAGTGTTGCCTTTTATGAAAAGTACTTACTTTATAATGTAAGGTGTGGAACTGTCTCTAGATTTGAGTTCTTCGACTTGGAAGCATGTTTAATTTCATGGAGCTATGCCCATCTAGAGACTAGCTATGCTTTCCAAAACTCATGTCAATTTAAGTAATCTGTTTCTTCACTGTAGCTGATACATCCTGAAAATAAAAAACGGCGATCTCTAGTTTATCCACATCCAATGTCTATAATGTTGCATGAATAATATCTATAATGAATACCAAATTGTTGAAACAGTGTTGTGCTTCCAACTAGCCTCAATGTCTGGGTTGTGGCTCATGGTTGAGTATGAAAATGTCTTTGATGTATATTCAGGACTCATTTCTTAAATTCCACCTCAAATCGTGGTTTCACAGATCATTATATAGCAGAAGGGCTCCTGTGATGTGACCTTGTTATTATTGTAACAAACAGTCAACCTCTTAACCAGTGGGGCCCTTTTGAAAGGTGGATGAAGATGCCCTCTCTTTTTGAAACTTCTCAACAAGTTTTGAATGATATAGTTGCCATAGGGTAGATAATTTTCATATTTATTTACAGTCATCGAGGCTACACTCCTCTTTAATCCCTAGTTGGTTTTAGTGAGTTGCTATCGCTTTTTTCAATCTTCTTCTCTCACAAGTTTTTAAAATCTTTAATCAAAAGGAATTTATTTCTGAGCTTCACGGGTAAAACACTGGTTAGCGTCTACAAGTATCTGATTGCAATCATCCACCACATTGCATATTGTGTCAGACCAAATACATTCCATATCTTCACATTTTCTATCCCATTCCTTGCGGAGATTCCTGGAAGTCCTTCCGAGTTTTCATGCCATAGAAACGTGAATTGGAAAATGAGTGATAAACTGCATTAGAAAATCTTCTGCCGTCACCTAGTATTTGTTCCACCAATTTTGGTGCTGTGGGCTAAATATAGACTGGGCCTTTTGCATACAGTAGCTGTTCTCAAACTAAACCCATTTTCTCTCACTTGATGAAACTCACTTTTACTATTGCACCAAGATTGGCTTTTGTTGTTTCTTGGTTTCATATAGTACATGCATTTCTTTTCAATATATCAAAAATGTGTGTTATTTATTACACATCAATTATTATTGTAAAGATTCTTTACATGTAATCACACATGAAAGACTGGCTGTTGCTACCAAGGCACTCTTCTAACCTTCCCTGCTCATTAAAATTACCCTACATTTTAGCTCAACTAAAAATCAGCCATCTCACTGTTATGCTATTCTTAGTGTCCAAAGTTATCACCATGTGTTCAAACCACTTTTGACACTGTTGTTATAATGTCAACGAGAAAAAGAGCCATGGCATTATTGGATGTGGGATGATGATCATTGGACAAGAAAAATTGTACTTCCTGATCTTTACTAAAACTAGGAAGTGCCTTTTGCAGTTCAACTGATGAAATTTAAATTACATTTTTAATGTTGTGGGTATATTGTAAATATCACCCTAGACTATTATAATATGCCTTCTTAACAGGTCCGTGCATATGCTGTCAGTATTCTGGAAAGAGCTGATGATGAAGAGCTTCATTGTTACTTACTTCAACTAGTTCAAGCTCTTCGGTTTGAGCGTTCTGATAAATCTCGCCTTTCTCATTTCCTTGTGCAACGCTGTACACCTGCTGTTATCTACATCAAATAACTTTCAAGTGCCAAATTTATATTGTTTTGTGGTTTGCTTACTGATGTCAATCTGAAATTTCTCTTTAAAATTTGACAGCATTATGCAACATTGAGTTGGCTAGCTTTCTCCGGTGGTATGTTGCAGTTGAACTTCATGATCGTGCATATGCAAAACGTTTTTATTGTACCTATGAGATTCTGGAGGAAAATATGATGAAGGTCTGTGATTCTCATTTCCCAATAGCTCATGAATTGAGTATTTTATTTGTCATATGATGCCATGCATATATGGATTATTGGGACTATTGTGAGATGTGTTTTTTTGTCTGCCTTAGTCTAAACAAAGCCTCTTTTTTTCTTTTTTCTTTTTTCTATTTTCTTTTTTTGGGGTATGGAATATTATTCAAAACGTTTATTATTTCACTGCATTGCAAATATATGGTATTTTCCCTCTGTATATACCTAAAGCCAGGTGTCTTAGAAAAGATTTGGAAGCTAACCTGAAGTGTGGAATGCATATGTAATTTTGCCTGCAACATGGATGGAAGTATTGAAACATCTGACTTAATTTTGCATGCTAGAATCTACAATTAGCTTTTTGCATTATTATGGTGAGCATTGAAGAAGCAAGTTTCTATTTTTTGTGGCTGTTGTTATGAGATAATGAGGATCATTTTCTTTTATGTTTTGGTGCATGAAGCAAAAATATTCTGTGGGCTGTAATTGATCTCCTTTAATCAAGCATGCTGACTAAAATAAAAATGACATCTAAAGAAATAGGTTCAGACGTTCAGTACAGTTCAGAAATAGGTTCAGACATCTAAAGAAAAAAAAAATACATACATACAAAAAGAAAGCCTCTGAGATGTTTGATTTAGTCACTGCAGTTCAGTGATCAAGTCTACTCTTTAACAGTTGGGAGTTGCTGGCAGTGGAGATGAAGACGGATTTAAGCTGTGGCAGAGTTTGGTGCGCCAGACAGAACTGACTGCTCAGTTGTGTTCTATAATGAGAGATGTAAGAAATGTCCGAGGTGGAACCCATAAGAAGATTGAAAAGCTTAGGCAGCTTCTTTCCGGTCTTCTTAGTGAACTTACTTACTTTGAAGAGGTATTTCTAGGATATGAAGCTCCTTTTCCATTGATCATATATTATTATTAGCTGAATTTGTGTTTTTCAATTTACCTGTTATTTTGACATTTGGTTAGTTCATACCATGTAATTACTGATACTGTCTTTGAATGTAAATAACATTGACCATGTTTGTCCCTTACGTTTTCAGCCAATACGATCACCTTTGTCACCAGGCGTCCTCATCACGGGTATCGTTCCATCAGAATCTTCAATTTTTAAAAGTGCATTGCATCCTTTGCGCCTGACTTTTCGGACGGCAAATGGTGGGAGTTGCAAAATCATATTCAAGAAAGGAGATGATCTTCGGCAAGACCAGTTGGTAGATTAAGTAGTCTGTTCAATAGATGTAGGTCTTTTCTTTCTCCCCTCCTTTGTCTCTCAGTTGGTTTGATATATTGATTGTGGTCATTGTAGGTTGTTCAAATGGTATCGCTTATGGATCGCTTGCTTAAACTGGAGAATCTTGATCTGCACTTAACTCCATACAGGGTGCTAGCAACTGGACATGATGAAGGCATGTTCGAATTTATACCATCTAGTTCTTTAGCACAGGTATGAGATGCTTCTGTTTACAGTGCAAGTGAGTCACAGCTTATAGTTACAGTTTGCATAGCTCTCATTGATAATTAAGTTGCAAAGCATCATTATGCTTAATTCGGTTGACATGCATTTAGTTCTTCATAAAATGATTATTGTTATTTAGCTTCTCAAATATTTGAAATCTTGAGTTTCAAGTATCCTGGTCTTGTGGAATCAAACTTTCAATTTCAAGGATGACATGATTTGTTTTTTCTTTGCTTGACGTATTAAGTTGTTCATCCCTGAAGGCCTACTCACATCTATGCAAATTACTTTTTTGTGCTACTATGTCTTGTGCATTTCTAGTTCATTAGGAAAATGGCTTTGAGAGGAAAGTTACACTAATAGAATACTATTAGGCATTCCGTTTCTGTTATAAATTTATATTACGAGGAATATTGATTACTTTGAGGAGTATTAGTTGCATTAAAAATGAAAGGTTTACGGGTTCTAAATTTTTTGTATGATGTAAATCTGTTGAGGATGAATGAGTGGCTTTGTAACTAATTCACCTAGATAATTGCATGTGCCACCAGATAGGTTAAATTGCAGTGTCTGATCACAGTGTTTGTGATTTCTTACAATGTCATCAAATGAGGATTAAACTGGGTGTGTTTTTAGCTGTGTTGTGGATTGTGGCAAATGCCATCTTGCAATGGGTTTAATAGAGGTTAATCCTTTTGATTTCCAGATTCTCTCAGAGCATCGAAGTATTATAAGCTATCTGCAGAAGTTTCACCCTGATGAGGAAGGACCATTTGGAATTACAGCCACCTGTCTCGAAACATTTATAAAAAGCTGTGCTGGTTATTCAGTTATCACATACATATTGGGAATTGGAGACAGGTGATTTGACATCTAGTTTAATGCATATGCCATTTGTTTCTTGTCTAAAGACTTCTATTTTAGTTATAAGTCGTGTAATTACAACAAAAATGAAATTTTAGGGTGCCTAAAAACACCCCAACAAGTACTCTGTTGAGGCAGTTTAGCTTTTGGGACAGCTTCATAAAATGGTGTGTGCATTGATGCAGCAATAGCTTTATGCGACACATTTGGGACAGATTTATTGTGTGTTGGTTTTATCAAATATCAAACATATGTTTCAGTTGCTCACATATGGGGTCGAAGGATGATTATTACCATTCTTCATGTACTAAATTGTGGAGCAGTTTTTGATCCATTAATCTTCATGGTCTATAGGCACCTTGATAATCTTCTCCTTAGGGATGATGGTCGCCTTTTCCATGTTGATTTTGGTTTTATTTTGGGTCGTGATCCAAAGCCATTTCCACCGCCAATGAAGCTTTGCAAAGAAATGGTCGAGGCCATGGGCGGAGCAGAAAGGTAATTTCAACTCTTTTGGAAGTAGTTATTTAACACTTTTGGTGCTTGATGTTTATGCCCTGTCAGCCATACAAAATCCATTAGATCTATTTAGTTTTTTACAATTTTACATCTCTCTCCTGCAGCCAATACTATACCAGGTTCAAGTCCTACTGTTGTGAAGCATACAACATCCTCCGAAAATCCAGTAACTTAATATTGAACCTGTTTCATCTTATGGCGGGTTCCAATATTCCTGACATAGCTTCCGATCCTGAAAAGGGCATTCTTAAGGTGACTTGTTCTCATTTCTTGCTTGTATTCTTTTTCAATCTTTTCTTTGCTTTGGTTTCTGTAAGGAACATAATTGTTTATTTTTCAATGACCATGTTTGTGATTATCCTTGTAGCTTCAAGAGAAGTTTCGGTTGGACCTGGATGATGAGGAGTGCATACATTTTTTCCAGGATCTCATCAATGAGAGTGTCAGTGCTTTGTTCCCTCAAATGGTTGAGACCATTCATCGATGGGCCCAGTACTGGCGCTGACCCACCAAGTAAGGAGTTACTCATGTCTAGGTTGGCTTATAATTCCCAAACCACTAACTCTGAACCTCCAAACCACCTCCAACACTCCAAAACAACCAAAAAAACATTTAAAACACTGACTCGAAAATGCCAAAAACATAAAAAAAGCACAATAACACTCAAAATTCTCACATCTAACACGTCAAAACCACACAAAACACTGAAATCACTGACTCTAAAATCTCAAAAACACCAAGTTCCTTCGTGTTTTTGTTGGCTTAGCAAAATATCAACCTGGTTCAGGTACTAACTGAAACAGACTTGATTCATGTTGAAATTGGATTTTTATCAATTTTGCTAAAAACCAGCTTTGGACTTCAGTTGATTGTCTCTGTGCCATATCCCATTCCCTCTCTCCACATCTGTGGATTCTTTTTTATTTTTTTTATATTATTTTGTTTGGGTAAATTGCCAATAAGTCCTAATAGTTGGACGTAATTCTCATAAAATTCTGTTGAAAATAAGTACTAATAAAATCGTTGTTCAAAATAATTTTTTGTGACGATTTTTTACATATAAAATTAATAATTAGTAACTTTTTTTTTATCATGGCTTTTATAAATTGTCGCTAAACTTTTAGTTACTGATGTTTTTTTGTGACAAATTTTTTAAATTATTGTTGAAAGTTGAAAATTAGCGACTTTTTGTGATGATTTTTTTAAACTGTGTCTAAAATTTATAATTAGCGACATTTTTTGTGACAATTTTCAAACTGTTGATAAAAATTAATAACTAGTGACGTTTTTTTAATAGTGTTTGATGAAAAATGTCATTAATCTTCATAAGACTTATTGGATAATAAGTATACCTATTAAGACCTACATGTAAGTCTCTCATTTTGTTTTAAGATAACTGGTCACCATGTTTTAGATTGGCTGCAATTGGTTGGATGATCATTTCGTCCCTGCCCATAGAAACCGCCGTTGATTGTATTTCTAGTATCATAACTTTACTCGATGCTTTTAACTTCTGCCGTATTAATTGACTATCGGTACCTGTTTTTTCCCCTTATTTTTCTTCCTCGTCAAATTCTTTAGATATCATCTCAGAAGATAATTCAAGGCTGGAAAGTGTACTGTTGGAAGAAGGAAGCTGTGTATATTTGTACATAAAGTCAATTTCATATTGTTCTTTAGTATTTGTGTAACTTATTAATAGCAGATTAGGTTAAATAAAATTATAATATTTATTTATTTGTTGGAAGGATAAAAGAAATTAAAGTAATTTCTTCAGTACATGAAAGGGACTCAAATTAGTTATGACATGCATTGTAGATAAAAAATCAACATCATGTTTTTCTTAGCTATCAAGGTTCTGACTTTGCTCTGGTTTTTGTTGCTTCATTACAGTTGGATACCAAACTACACAACCCCTCGATGGCTATACTTTATTTTTAGGCCTTGCTAATTTTTTTATTTTATTTTATTTTATTTATTTTCTATAAATTTTTTTTTTTTGTTGATTTGAGTTTTAAATGTAAAAGGGTTGGGATGGGTTCAGTTTATATGCTTGGCTTTTGGAATTAGGATCCCCTCCTTGCCTATCCTCCTTGACTTCTTACTTGCTGGATGATTGGGCTCACTTTTTAGATCCAATTTCGATGATCCGAACCGTTTACATTTTAAAAATTGTTAAGTATATTATATTTGTAAAAAATCAAATTGATCGGATATCAAAAAGCATGTGTTCGGAAAATTGTTTATTAAATTTAAAAAAAAATGGTTTTTAGTTCGATGATCCGAATACATATTTTTTGATATATGATCAATTTGATTTTTTACAGGTATGATATAATCAACAAATCTTAAAATATGAACGATTCGGATTATAGAAATTGGACCTAAAAGTGAACCTAATGGCTCCGTAAGTAGGAAGTCAAGGTGGAAAGTCAAGGAGGGGATCTTGCCTCGACGGGGGTGGTGTGCACATATGTGAATCTACACTCGGCTAGATCTTTTCTTCTTTACAAAATTTAGGTGCAATTTGAGATTCAAAACCATATGCACGGTTAAAGTATATAAACATTACAATGTTTGTTTGTATTTTGTTTTTGTGTGTGGGAGAAATACAAAGGTTCTATATCTCAGTAATGTGGGACAACTTTGATTACCTTCCAAACAAGTTGACATAAATGAAAAAGATTAATCAATTTAATTTATTTTAAGTTAATTAGTAAAAAGTCCATTCTAATGGGGTCATTAGAATATTTGGTTTAAGGGTTAATTTTTTTGACGATAAGGATATTTGTTGAAAAATCGGTGTTAGAAAAGTCAATAGTGAGGGGTAGTCATAGCGGTGAGGTGAATGGATAGGTGATATTAAATAAATAAGTAAATAGATATGTGACATGCGTATAAATGGGTGACATTTAAACAGATAAGTAATATGTATGCAGATATGTTACATTTTGGACAAATAGATAACATTTAAATAGATAGGTAAGTTCTAAACAGATAAATATCGTTTTAGACATAATGTCTTTTTGATCTAAAAAGATTTAAGTTTGGATTTATTAGCTTAAAACTTTCATAAATAGATCTTGAGCTTGAGTTTTTTTTTGTTTTTGGGTAGATGACATATATAAAGTCTTATAAAATAAACGATTCAAATTAAGCTTCGATTGACATGAGCTATTTTGACTACTCGTTTGGGAACATGCTAATTTAGTAACTTTTTGGCTATTTGGCTAAAATATGAGCTAAAAAAACTAGTATGTTTGGGATGATTTTTTGACTTTTTACAAAAAGATGTGCAAAAAGTAGAGAGAAAAGAGAATCTTTGACTTTTTGGTATGGATTGTTGACTTTTTGGCTTTTTTAGTAATTTTTTGGCTAAACCGGCTAGTCTCCAAACGAGGCCTTATAAAGACAAAACAAATTAATTTAGTCAATAAGACAAAATGTCACATTCAAATTAGAATCATTTTATTTTTTTCTCACCCAACCATCACATTAATTATAAAAAAAAAAAAATTAAAATTTATTTTCAATACAACTTTTTAATTAAACTAAAATAACTAAAAAGTCAAAAACGAGACTTCGTGATGAAGTTAAATTTGAGAGAAATTTTAAAACATGATTTGGATCAAAAAATAAAAAGGTTTGCTTGGTTAACAAATTTTTAAAGGTAAATTACACTGACATCTTTTGAAGTTTCTATTTAATATAGATCCTCCCTTCACATTTAAAAAATTACATTCTTTTTCTTGAGATTTGTAATCTCATTACAAATAGCCTCTTAGATTGCTGATATCATGTCCTAAAATTTTTCAAATGACTATCTTGCCATTTTTCCTACCAGTTGTTCTTCCTATCATCATGATTACATTCTACAACTTTCCATCATTAAATTCTACTTGAACATATTCTTGTTGAGTGATGATATACAAATATAAATTTTATATAGAATTTTAAAATACAATGATATAGCTTAATGGTGACTTTTTACTTTAAAACAAAAACACCTATAAACATTATTTATATTTATAACAATATCACTATCATAATATTTTTATGATTTTTTTTTTTGCATAAATTTTTATATATGAATATTTTTCATTTTTATTTCCACAATTATATCTAGATTAGATCAATTTAATCTAGATATATTTAAAAAATATAAAATTTATACAAATTTTTTTTTTAAAAAATTCATTGAATACAACAAAATAAGATAATGTATTGAATTTTTTGTATATATATATATATATATATTTTGTATTTGGTGAATTTAAAAAAAAGAAACGTAAAATATTATACTTCTTAAGTATAAAAAATAAATTACTTAAAATATTAAAAAAATTCAATAAAAATAAAAAAAACACAAAAAATAAATAAACTCAATTTTTTGTGTAAGTTAAACCATTTCTCTTGAAATGACAGGAATAAAATAGATAATTTTTTTAAGGTTCATAATATTAAGATTTTATAAGAAAAATGACATACAATATTTTTATAGTAGTTAAGATTCCTCAACATTTTTACAGAGTTATTTTGTCCAACTCAGAGAAATTTCAATCTTAACAAAGAAATTTCTCTGTAATCATACGAGAGAAATTTCAAAATTTCTCTGAGTCGGGTGAAATTTTTCTAATTAAAATTTTTTTTCTGTGAAAATGTTAAGGGACCTTAATTAATAAAAAAGAATATATATTTTGGACCTCTCCTACTATTCAAAATTAGAGAGGGATGTTTCACTAATTTTTTTAACAAAATATCTGTATTATTTTATATGTATAAAAGTTAAGGGGCAAATATGTCATTTTAATCTAACATAAGGTAAATATAATTTTTCAATGTGAAGGGAGGATCTGTATTAAACAAAAATCTCAGAGGGTGTCAGTGTAATTTATCTAATTTTTAAAATACAATTCCAAACTCAATTTTCTCTCATTTCTCTTTTTTTTTTTTATTATTAATAAATAAATCAATTATTTTTTCTATCTTCTTTCTCATTCTCTTACATTTAACACATCAATCAATCAAAATTTTTTTCATAGTCATATATTCAACTAAAAAAAATTACAAATCACCTCAAAAATATTTTCAAAACTCATAACTGAATAAATTTTTATTTTAAAATTTTTTTAACTTATTTTATAAAATACAATTTAAATCTCAAAACTCGTTTCAAAAATTAAACTAGACGGAGGTATATTTTTCAATATTTTTACTTTGAATTTAGCCGAACAGCTAGTCTATTTGCATTATAGAAACGTGGCAAGAGCTGATTGCATTGGACAGCGTAATTCATCCGAGAAGGAGAATGTTTAATACTAAAAAAAAATGAATCAAACAAATATGTCATTTTAATCTAACAAAAAGTAAATATAATTTTTTAATGTAAAAAGAGCATCATTAAACAAAAATTTCAAAAGTATCAGTGTAATTTATTCAAATTTTGAAATACAATTCAAAACTCAACTTTCTCTCCTTTCTCTTTTTTTTTATTTTTAATTTTATTATTAATAAATCAATCAATTATTTTTTCTATTTTCTTTCTCATTTTCTCACATTTAACATATTAATCAATCAATCAATCAAATTTTGTTCTCATAATCATATATGCAACTAAAAAAAAAATTACAAATCACCTCAAAAATATTTTCAAAACTCATGACTAAATAAATTTTTATTTTTAAAATTTTTTAACTTATTTTATGAAATACAATTTAAATCTCAAAACTCGTTTAAAAAATTAAACTAGACGGAGCTATATTTTTCAATATTTTTACCTTGAATTCAGCCGTACAGCTAGTATATTTGCATTACAGAAACGTGGCAACAGCTGATTGCATTGGACAGCGTATTTCATCCCAGAAAGAGAATGTTTAATACTAAAAAAAATGAATCAATTTGAAAGCGAGGGGCATTTCCGTTATTCCATCCAAAAGTAAACGGCAGTTTGGACTTTTCAGCCGACATCCTTTATTTATATATATCCCCTCTCCCTAAAAACTTCGTGACCCCATAATATTAGTATCATATTGCGCGTTGGTCTCAGGCTTTTCTCTCTCTCTAGATCCCTCTGCAAAAAGCTTCCGCTAGGTAAATTCATTCACACCTTCAATTTCAATCTCTCTTCGATCATATCGTTATTATTCAGATTTCTTTCTCAGAAATCTGTTTTAACTGATCTCTTGTTCGAATCGATGATTTTTGTGTTTCATTTTCCTATTAATTTATTTATTTCTCTTGCAAATTGGCGGTTTTTGAGCGACATTTGATTTAATTGAGGCTATTTATTCCCGATTTGGAATTTAGTTTTGTGTTTTTTTGCTTTCAGGATTGATTTTTTTTTTGGAATTGTTTTGATCTGAAGATTGTGTTGAAAATGTTTTGATCTGTGCTAGTTAAATCCTAAATGAGCTAATTTATTGAACTCTGAATTCGCAATGTGATGCATACGGTCATTTTATAAGCTATTTCGAGGTGATGACATATATACATCCTAGCTTTTGTTTCAGATCCATTTGATTTGATGATCTTTTTGTGCTGACTTTTAGTTTTGTGTTTTGTCTGTGTGATAATTTGTGGTTGCATCGACCAAAGGGAAGTATCCTTTGTCATAGCTTCTATCTTCTCGCATCGTACTCTATTCTCTTGTGCTTTCTCTTGCTAGATCCCCTGGAAAGCTTTTGCCAGCTCCATAAATATCTGTTTTGGGGGATAAAAAATCCAACTTTATTGAGAAGGCATCAATATGATGCAAAAGAATACAAGAAAATCCCAAAATCGGAAGACACTAAAAACTCCTAACCGATAAAATCATCTAAAAAGTCTAAGAAAACAAACAGATTCAGATCCACCCTTTCTCTTCAACCAACTATACAAAGTAACTAATAAACCAGCTCCATAAATATAGCGAGAGGTTAGATATGGGTCTATATACGATTTCTATGGATTTCTTAGAAATGCGTGGTATATCCCCTCTTTAATTAATATATGTTTTGTAATGAGGTCCGTAATGATCAACTCAGGGACTATGCCTTGATTGTCAGACATAAGTTCATTAAAAAACTTTTTAATTATTCAAAATTCTGTCATTTGTTTTCTTCAAATTTGTGGGTATTCACTATTCAGCAGGGCTGTTAACAGGTCTGATTTGTATCAGATAAATGGCAACTTGAATCTGACCCAATTAGAATATCACTGTAATTTAATTCCGCTGGATCGTCCAATTACAAATTCGAATCCGAAACTAGTTGGATACCGATCCATTCTTTTTAAATTTTTTTCATTCCAACATTGTCATTTTGTTTGAATAATTAAGTAACAAAACCCGACTCATTAGAGCATGATATGCAGGGAGATAAAAAATGGAGAATAATGACAAGAGCATCTTCCATGAATATAGAACCTTAATGCTGTTCGATCAATGGAAAGGTTTTATCAGCATTATCCAATTTGCAAACAATGGAAATGCAACCAATGTCCACACTGAAGTAATACAGTCTCAATTTTTTTGAAACGTGAACAACCCCTGACACACTTCCACCCAATACTGTTAGAAGGCCTCGAATCCATTTATAGAAACATCCCAAAACCCACATACGTATGTACATGTACATACTCATAAGCTTAACGTATATATATAGATTTATTCAATGATGAAGAGCACAGTAAAATGGTATTATTTCTACTGCCAGCACCGGTAACAAAAACTGTGCTTCAGTTCGAATTCCCCATCACTCACGAAACCATTGAATGCCTCATCAAACCCTTATTGTTGATAAAATCACTGATAGGAAGGAGAAGAAGTTGCTGACAATTTTTACCCTATTGTAACCAATGAGGCCCAAGAATGATAAATTGCTGACAATTGGTGACTGGTTGAGGCTGGAAGGTGGAGAAGAAGTTGCTAGAGAGATCGAGAAGCCTATCAAACTAGGGAAAGATTAAAAAAAAAAATTAGGAGAGAATTATATAAATCAATTTTTTGGATCTACTCAAATTTATCTAAAACCGATCCATCATTTCTTGAATCAGCCGAATTTAGATTTATTCAAATTAGCAGATCAGATTTATCTTAACAGATTTAGATTTTATCAGATCGGATTTGGGATGGCCCTGATCCCTTGATAAAGCTTAATTTAGCTACAATTGATTTGATTTGAGGATGTTTATGGTCGATTTGGGATTTCGGTTTGTGCTTTATGGTTTCTTTTTGATTTGATGTGAGATACTTCCTCTGTCCCAATTTATTTATCCATTTTAGGGAATCTAACTTATTAGGGAGACATGCAATAATCACACTTCAATTTAAATTTTGAAATGAATTTGTTACCTTTGTTACTTGGAACGTGGATCATTTTGGTACATGGAACGGGAATAGGAACGGGATACACTGCATACTCTAAAATGTGGTACGATATGGTTAGACTTGTATATATTATACTTAAAAATTTAAGGTACTTTTAGAGGAATTTTTTTTTTAACTATTAGGCATCCAATAGAATGTATTTTTAAATTTTTTTTTTCTATTTTTGATTTTTTGTCTTGTTAAAACTTAACTCACTTTAAATTTTAGTTTATTATATTTGATTTTTTTCTTCCTCAGGAAATATATTGGAAAAAAAAAAAAAACTTTTGGGATCGTTTCGGATTACTAAATTTACCATTCTAGAACGAAAGTGTATCATGTTTCGGAACGCGTGTACCAGTAAGTAATTCGTTAGGGTATTAGCGTTTTCTTGTAACACAATTTGTTACCACTATCTTTATATTTGAATTTTAAAATGTGTTTATAATGATTTATAATGGTTAGTTTTGGAAATCTAACAAAATTTAGTACCCAAAAATAGAAGGTGGACGAACATTTTGGAACGGACCAAAATGGAAAAGTGGACAAACAAAATGAGACAGAAGGAGTATTATTTTCATATGTTCTAATCTGAAGACTCTGTGGTGAAATTGTTTCAATCTATTGTATTCAACAGTTCATGTCAATAGTAATTTGCAAGTCAATGGTTGTATTAAAAACTGAATGCATAACGGAGCTTAAAATGGGCAAATTGTGCATCATTTCTTGTTTGTTACATGATTTTAACTAGAGAGTTTAGATCCATTTGATCTTGCAACATTTTGGCAAGATTATTGTTGGTTAATGCTTTGCTTGTGATTTTGACAGCAAATTGATGAATTTGATTTTTATAACTGGAGCTCAATAATTTTTGGCTGATTTTTGTGATTTGGTGTGCTCTCATGTAGGGATCCACCATCAGAAAGACAAATGGGGTTGACGTTCACCAAACTTTTCAGCCGGCTTTTTGCCAAGAAAGAGATGCGTATCCTTATGGTTGGTTTGGATGCCGCTGGTAAGACCACCATTTTGTACAAGCTTAAGCTTGGAGAGATTGTGACCACAATCCCCACCATTGGTAAGTCTTACTAATGAAATAATGGATATTTGCTTCTGTTTTTTTATAGTTATAATGGTTCACATTTAGGCTGCATGTGAAAATTTCTGAGCCTTCGGGTAATTGGATGGAATACCATAATGTTTATGATCATTGAAGAAGCTTTGGGATGGAGATCATGCTTCATTAAGTTCTTAAGAGTTATTATACGTGCTATTGGAGATTTTATTAATAGTTATGGAATCTTTTGTTGGTTGTTGCAAACATAAAGTTAAAACTATAGAAAGTTGTGATTCATGTGGGGCTGATTTTCTTTTGTAGTATTGCCATTGATAGAAATGTAATGTTACTTAGATCCATACTGCGGTTCTCTTAATTACAAAATGGTGATTATCTGCAGGTTTTAATGTTGAAACCGTAGAGTACAAAAATATCAGCTTCACTGTGTGGGATGTTGGTGGCCAGGACAAGGTATGAAATTTTTATGTTTGTTTTTGATCCGTGTATATAGTTATGATTATATATTGGAAGTTTAATCTGTTTTAGTGAAGTAGTGTGAGTATTCTTCTTCTTTCCCTTTTCTGAGACCTTGTATTTTGTTTGTGAAATCAAATGCTGTTATTGTTTGTTGACCTTCATATAATATGGCAAATAATGGGGCTTTTTATGCAGATTCGTCCATTGTGGAGGCACTATTTCCAGAACACACAGGGTCTCATTTTTGTGGTGGATAGCAATGACAGAGACCGAGTTGTTGAGGCAAGGGATGAATTGCATCGCATGTTGAATGAGGTAACTTGCCATATGGTTAATTTACTGTGAAAGCTTTTGAACTGGCAGAAGTTTTGAACATGTCTTTTAGTTTGGGAATGCTCCTGGGAGTTTGTTCTATTTTTTCCAACATTTTTCTTTGTATTATTGCTCTCTCTCTCTCTCTCTCTCTCTAATTGCTTGTTGTGTACCTTGTCAAGAATTTGGTGGTTATTTTGGGGAGCTTTGTTTTCCTGGTCACGCATTGTATGTGAAATTACAAAAAAGTCCTAACAGAAAAATGAAAAACAAAGGAAAAAAATCCCAATACATGTGAATATGGGTTGCTCAATAGGCATTTTAACTTAGATGTAATGCAACTTCTCAGTTGGCAGTCACTCTAGTACTTTTAACTGTTTTGAGCTCAACATAGGATTTGACGTAGGATGTTTTATTTCACATGCCTTTTACTGATAGGCTACATTTTTTGGTTGGCAATTTGTTTTATGGTTCCTGTCATTTTCTTTTTGTCGGTCATTGTGCAAACTTTTACACATTTTTTTGTTAGATGGTTGTGGAGCATTTTTGTTTAGCTACATAATTATTCTTAAAAGACAAATTTTGAAAAAATATTCCAGAATTGTAATGCCCCAAGGACTGACATTTAGGCTTATTGCTCCAGGATGAGCTGCGAGATGCAGTGTTGCTTGTATTTGCTAACAAACAAGATCTTCCTAATGCGATGAACGCTGCCGAAATAACTGACAAGCTTGGCCTCAACTCTCTCCGACAGCGTCACTGGTGAACTTTTTGATTTCTTTTGCTCTCTGGTTTAATCTGAATTATCGCGTTATAAACTCAATCCTCGGCTCTTTCCAGGTACATCCAGAGCACCTGTGCAACCTCTGGGGAGGGGCTCTATGAGGGGTTGGATTGGCTCTCAAACAACATTGCTAACAAGGCAAGTGTTTAAATATCCTCGGTTACTCTTTGTCAAACAAACTATTGACCATTGTTATGAGATCATGAATCGAATTGTGAATCGTTTTATTAAATAGTGATTATGTACCTATAAAAAAATTATAGCATTTATTGTATACATGTATTATGTAAATACTTACAAAAACACGTATTTATTTTGTGAAAATGTTGCAACTGTATCATACGATTCACTCAACTTAAAATACGGATATAAATATAATTAATTATTATTATTATTATTACAAATTTTGTGAAAACGATGTTTCATAAATTATATAAATAAAATTGAATTGTTGTGAATCTTAGTGAATCACAATTGAATCATAAGATTCACTCAGTTACAATTCAAAAGCACGAATCAAATCGTTTTGAGACTTGTATTGAATCTAATGAATAGAAAG
This sequence comes from Camellia granthamiana, assembly GCA_036172215.1. NCBI lineage: Eukaryota > Viridiplantae > Streptophyta > Magnoliopsida > Ericales > Theaceae > Camellia > Camellia granthamiana. The sequence goes on along the minus strand of CM069912.1, from coordinate 115,266,236 downwards.
TCTAATGGATGGGAACCTAATGTGTGTATTTTTCACTCAACTTTTCTCACTTAATTCATTATCGTTTTACTTGGTTACAGGCGTGAGGGTAATGCGGAATGTTCTTGTGGGGTGATCCTGGATGCAGGGTGGTGTTTATCTAGTCTCTTTTTTCCTTGTTTCTTCGTTGCTTCTGTCAGACATTGCGTGGTTATAAATTTAATTTTAATTTTTTTTTTTTTTAAAAGGCGCTTCACTTTTCATTTAGGATTTTGAAATGGCTGTATGTCTAATAGAATGATGGTGGGTTATATGTATTTGGAAACATTGTTTAGATTTGAATATAAATGCTTATATATATACATACATATATTGACACATTCCTTTTGAGATATGTAGCTTAATGCATATTATGGTTTTGTTTGTGTCATATATATTACTGAAGTTTCATTCAGTTGGGTTTTACCTTCAACTGCTGCGTTTGAGCCACTGAATGACAAATGATTGTAAACAAATCATTTGTGATTTATTTTATCTGGGGCTTTTTTTTTAAATTTTTTTTGACAATTACATTGATCTCATCTTTCTTTTTTAAAATTACATGGACCTCTCTTGTAACTAAGAGAACTAGCGCTCTTGTAACTAAGAGAACTAGCAAGAGAACTAGCGGTGTTAATAGAAGGGTTAGTTTAGCAATTTTAACATTAAAAATATTTTTGTTGATAACTATTAAATATGCAATTATTATTTTGGTTTTAAGTTATTTAGGCTCCGTTTGGGATGTCATTTTGGGCTAAAATAGTCCTATAGTACAAAATTGATTATTTTAGTCAAATAGGATAAAATATCACATTAAACTCATAATTATTTTATGTTTTTTTCTCAAAAAAGTTAAGAAGTCTGTTCCAAACGAGACTTTTTAGTAGGAGTGTGTAGACACCCTATTTCTGACCGACCTTAAGACTCCGACGTTATCGATTGAGCGCTCGATGATCGCGCATGTTAGTACTCGTTTCGAGTTTCTGAAGTTTTCGACTGAGTGTTTTGCCTCTGGGCCGCTGAACTTTTTGTGTTTTGGCTTGGTTTGTAGACCATGTCTTGTTGACCTTGCCTGGAGGGAGAGAGGGGTCTGTAGACCACTTTTCTCTCCTGTAGGCTAGTTTCTGGTTTCCGAAGTCTTCGGCCGCGCGCCTTGTCTCGAGATCGCTTAGCGTTCTCTTGGCTTGGTTTTTGAACCATGCCTTGTTGCTTTGGTCTAGAAGGACACAGAGGTCTTGTAGACCACATTTTGTGCCCGTAGACCACTTTTCCCTCTCGTAGACCACTTTTGGTGCCCGTAGACTAGTTTTCGAAATTTTCGACTGCATGCCTTGACCCACGGACTCTTGTCTTGCATCTTTTTTGGTTTGTTTTTAGTACAAACCTTATTTTCCTTGCTTGGAGGATGGAATAGGGGTTGTAGACCAGTTTTTCTCCCTGAAAACCACTTTTCCTGCCTGCCAGCCAATTTTCTGGTCGGCCTGCTGGTCTTGGTGGTCTATGGACCACCAAAAGTGGTCGGCAGCCATGCCACCACCTTGTTTTCTTTGTGCAGACCACTCCTCCCCTTTTGCCGACCACTTTTCATTCTTGCAGACCATTTTTTATGGTCGGCCGACCAGTGCAAGTAGCTGGCCGACCACTTCAACTGGTCGGCAACTTTCCTGTACTTTTTGCAGATATTTTCCATACCAACTGTGCCAGCTGTTGGGCACAGAAAGCCTCACCATACACGTGTATGGAGGGATTGATTCAAGCTTCAAGCTTGCTCAACAAGCTTGATGCATGCTTTTCTATAAAAGGGAACCTTCTTCCTCTTGTCTCAGGTTCAAAATTTTGTATTGGAGCTATACATCTATCATCTATCTCTATATTGCTCCTCCTCTTCATATTTGTGCTTGAAAGTTCCTTTTCTTCACACTTTTGCACACAAACACCTAGTGAAACACCACACTCTTGTTGCTGAGGCACATTGAAGCTGGTTTTGGTGTTTTGGACTGCTTTTGATCCAAAAAGGTTGCTGGAGTTGCTTTCTTGAAGTTGTTCTACAAGGGTGAGTTTCTAACCCCTTTCAGCTTTGTTTTTGTTTAAGTCTTTGGCCCTATTTGCATGCTGATTTAGGCCTAACTTAAAACTGCAAAAAGCTCTGATTTTAAGTGTTTAAGATGTTTGTTTGAGGCTTCCTTGGTGTTGGGGGTGATCTACTCCCTTGCATGCTCTATTTGCTAGGCTTTTGAGCCATCACTTTGAGCCTTTGTGATCACCTTTATTTGGCCTTTCTACCACTAAATTCCAGAGGAATTTCAGTGGTGGAAACTTGGTTTTGAGGCCTCAAATGGGTAGGGGTTGTCTCCCCTCCTCTTCTCTTGTATGCTTGTGTTGATGGCTCATCATAAGAGCATGTAGTTCTATCTTCTTGAATCTTTGTTTGAGTACTTTTTTGTGACCTTTTAGACCTGCCATGACTCTGTTTTTGGTTGTCTTGGTCACCCCTTGCATGCTTCTTGTGTGTGTAGTGTAATCCTACTTGTGGCTCATCAAAGTAGCATGTCTTTCTAGCATGTTTTGACTCCATCTTAGTATGTCTTAGGCATTATTTTAGCATGTTATATCTCTGTTAAGGGTTGGTTTGATAGCCCCTTGCATGCTCCTTGCACTTGTAATGCATTTCCATTTACTAGCCTAACATGCATCATGCTTTAGACCATCATTCTAGCATGATTTTGGCTCAACTCCAGCAAGCTTTTGCTCATGTTTTACCATGCTTAAGCTCTGGTTTATGTTGTTTTGGTCATGCATGCCTTGCTTTGTATAGCCATGGTGCATTCTAGCTCACTAACTTTGAGTTTCCATGTCACTAGTATGCATTGCTTGGGCTATTTGTGTGATTTAGCATCATTTGATATGTGATTTCAGTGTATGTAGTGTGGTCATGCCCTCACATCTTTCACTCATTCAATGCTTTGGAGGGTTGGTGCTTTATGCCTTGAAAATGAGCCATTGTGTATGCCATCTTGCCTAGGCTTTTGGGCTACCATATTAGTGTGTTTTTGATGTCATTTTGCCATAATATAACTCTGATTTTTGTTAGTGAAGTCATCTCATGTTTGGTTTTGGTAGGTGTAGTGTAATCCTCCTTGTTGGCCTTGCATATTCCATGCTTCATGCCTCTAATTCTAGCATGTGTTAGCTCTAGTCCATACATGTTTTAGCATCATTTTGACATGCTCTAGGACTGTTTTAGGTTGTCTTGGCCATATGGTTCACGTATTGCATAGCTGTAGTGCAATTGGCCTTGCTAGCCTTGAGCATCCTAGCATGTTTCATTTGTGACATGTGCATGATTTGGTATCATTTAACATGTTATTTCAGAGCATATAGCATGGCCATATTCTCACTTCTTTCATTCTTTGAATGCTTTTAAGGGTTATGCATTATTGCCTTGTTCGTGGCCTAACTTGTATGCATGTATGTTTAGGCTTTTGAGCTCCCATCGTAGCATGTTTTGGTCTTTGTTTTGACCTAATTGAGCTCTATCCATGGCTGGTTCAGTCATTTGTGCCATGTGTTACATGCCTCTTGTGTAGTCCCTCTTGGTGGTCTTGTGCCTTAGGCCCTCTTGCATGCTATACTTGTGTTGTTTGAATGGTTTGGCATCATTTCATACATGATTTCAGTGCATATAGTGTTGTCATACTTCCACATTTGTCACTTCTTAATCATGTTTGAAGGTTATGCTTAGTTGATGAGCCATTGCATGTGCATGCATTTTCTTGCATTTCATGCCATCATTTCAGAGTATTTTGGCCACTGTATTTGGGCATGATTGAGGTCTGTCCATATTCGGTTTAAGTCCATTGAGCATGTTGTTTGAATGTTGTTGTTTGCATTATGTTTGCATGCATTGCATTGAGTTTGCATGCAATTAGCTCTGATAAGTTGATCATGTTGCATTGCATGTGTTTGAATTAGACGTTAATCCAAACACGAGAAACGAGGGACGTTTCATACTTGAAGTGATGAAACGTGCCTCATTTCTCGGTCGTCGACCCTCTTGATCATGCATGATAGAGGTTAAGGCCCTTATGTGTTATTTGTGCATTTATTGACATCGATTTGTGCAAACTTGGCTTCTCGGTCATCGTGCATTGCGATGCATGGTTGGTGGCCTGAGAGTCGAGAACTACACTCCCTTGAGCCTAAGAAATGATAGGGAGGGTGGTTGTGCACACATATCTTGCAAATACACTGCCGTGCCCTTTCTTGTTCTCTGTTGTAGCAAAATGGAGCTTGGGAAGAATTTCTGGTCGGCAGACCAAAAAAAGTAAAGTAGCTGGCCAACCAATTTTTCTGGTCTGCAGCATACTTTGGTGGTCTATAGGTGGTCTACACCACCATCAACTAGTCGGCAACCCTCCTGGGGGTCCCCATTTTGGAGTAGAAGCTATCTGGAGTTTTGTGCAGTGTTCTGAGATCAAATGCAAACAGAGGCAAGTTGGGGCATAGCGATGGATTTCCGAGCGAGAAACCAAATGCATGCATTGTTCAACTTTCCAAAGCATAGCTGAGTAGTGTAGTTTAAGTGCTTATTTGTCTAGCTTGAATTTGTAACTTAATTAATTTGTTGATTAGTTAAGGTGCTGTAATAACTAGTTGTAACTAGTCATTCATTTCGTTGTGTAATAACTAGTCTAATTAGCTTTATTAGATTAGTTAGCTAGCTTAGCTTAGATGTAGCTTAGCTTATTATTTGGACCCTCCGTCGAGAGGGCGAATTTTGTAATAAGTGTGCGTGTGTGTAATGCATGTCTTCCAACCCCCATTTCTTTCTCCCTTTTACTTATTTGCTTTCAGTGGTTAGTTTTAGGGCATATTTCAATTAGCATCTTTATGCTTGCATGCGTGCATTCATTCATTCGTCTTGCATGCACCGAGCTCGGCGCATCATACAAATTGCATTGTATTTCAATACCACTTTGAATACATGTTATCAAGTTGCATTCACATGAAATCTTAGAATAGCGGAGCATATTTTAGCTGCATTTTTGCATGTGTCGCATTAAGCATTGTTGACATAGCTAGGATCATGCATTGATTACTAACTAGCTTCTTTTTTGGCTCAGAGTACACTGTGAGTGTTTATGCTTTAGCATCCTTGCATGTGTACAAGTGTTGCCATGATAGTATGCTTGCCATGAGGCTATTTGCTTAAGTGCTTTAACTGCATGAATGCTTGTGGATGAAGGCTTCATTGCTTGAATTGGAATAATTCATCAAAATGCGAGTTTTAAGCCCACTTTGCGGAGTGGCAAAATCATGTTTTCTAAGCCCACTTGAGTGGCAAATTTGCGTCTTAGCCTGTTTGGGAGTAGCAACTTCAAACCATTTTCACAAACAAATATGAGATGTTTTGTTCTAATTTGAGTGATTTAGTCTATTCTTGTATGCTGTGCGCATCGCATAGTAAGCTAGCTAATAAACCGGAATAAGAACACATGTGTTTTCAAAAACAATATATCATGTTAGTAAAGGTCGATCTTTTAATCGGGCGAGCGGGGGTGCTCATTGCATGACCTTCCCCTCTCGTACCCAAGTTTTCGAGCCGAGACAACTTTGGTGATGACAGACACGTGGCCTTAGGCACGAGTCGGGGTTTCCTAAATTTCCCGAACATAAAATATTTAGGTGGCGACTTTGAAATCTAGCAAAGCAGTCCATGTTTGGCTCTTGTTCATTAAAATCGATTTTTCAAAACAATTTGCCGGATTTGGACTCTTTGGTGATTTATCAGTCTCACATTGCACTTTGTGAGATTAGATTCAGAACCGTGACATGAGTTTGAACTGTAGTAGCTAAGAACAACGATTCGCGCCCTCGCGCGTGGAGTGGAGTTCCGGGCGGTCTACAGAGTGCAGCTCGGACGGTTTCGGTTGGGTTAGAGGTTTGCCCAGGCCCAGCCCGAATTGTGTTTAGCAGTGCCCAAGCCTTACCATCAACCCGAGCTTGGCTACCTAAGTCTAGACCAAGCTTCATAATTTGAATTCGGATTAGTCCGAATTGTCCGAATTTCACAAGGCAACAAACAATACTTACCACAAAAATCCCAAAGTTAAAAAGCACATATAATTTTATTGAAAGGAAAATGACCTCAAACAAACCCATCAACAAAAAATAATAAGATGCCTCTTTCTTTTTGCATTTTCTCAAGAAAATTTGAGATCAATGCATTACAAACAAATAAATAAATATGGCCACCAAATAAATCAGAAGCTGCTAATCATCTTCTTTATCTAATCATATGCATAACATAACCAAAGAAACATAAAAACAAAAATTTACTGAGTAATATATATATATATATATATCAACTTGGAATCAAACACAAAAGCAGAGCACATGCATAGCCCATGGCTGGTATTTCTTGTTGGTTCTCAGCATAAACACTCTCTGTCTCTTTCTTTCCATAATCAAACCCATTTTTCTCTCTTTGTCTAGACCCAAGAACATGAAACAGAGTAGAAGAAGAAAGTTGAAATCCAACTAGTTAGTCCCAAAGAAGAAGAAAGAAATAACTACAGAGAGGAATGGGTGTAGCTCAGCTTAAGCGTCTCAGATTGCAAGACTAAGACTGCTGAAAAAAGATAACCCAAACAAATATATATACAAAATTTCACTAACATAAACATATTTTGCAAATCTATTAAGAAAAAATTTTAAACTCATAGATCCACCGATTTTGAGTGGTAATCGAACGACGAGTGACCAAAAATAGACAAATTGAAACACAAATACAAACACAGAGAGGGATCTGCCAGTTTTGTGTGGTATCGTTGAGAGTCGAAAGGGTAGCATCATTGTTGGTGGCTGCACTTCGTGTTCATGGCCCTTGTATCTCCGTCGTTCTTCAACTTTGATAAAGAAATGAAATGAGAGTCTGAGACAGAGAGGGAAGAAAAGAATAGATAAGGTGGGGTTTTGTTTTTAGTTTTAATCTAATGGTCCAAATAAAAGATTCTAATCCAAGGGCCAAAGACCACCAAAAAAAATAAATAATAATAACTAAGGGCCACCTATTTAATTTAAACATATATTATATAATTTATATAATATATTAAATGCAATTCTGGTTCGGGTTGCTCGGGTTATCCACATATTTTGCCCAGATCCGGCCCGAATTATAATTTGGGCATTAAAAATCTACCCAGGCCCGTCCATATTACAAGATATTGTTGTCCAAACCCTAAAAAAACTCGGGCTAGGCACGGGTTGCTCGGGTTGAGCTCACTCGAGTTGCACCCCTACTTTTTAGTTCTAGATTAAAATAGTCAAAATGTTAAAAAGTCAACTAACATCTCAAACGAACTCTAGTATTTAGTTGTGACTTTTTTTGACTTAAAAAAATTTAATTACGACATTTATGATAATCAAGACTAAATGTTATAATCTGAATATGGTACACATAAATTGGTGTGTATTTTAGAATAACCTATAGTTATGACAAGAGTAATGTTGAAACAAATTAAAAAAATAATTGCATAAATATATGTTTTGGTAATCTTTAATTGATACTTGACATTATACACTTGAAGTGTCTTAAAAAATTTAAGATAAAATTGAGGAGTTTGGCTATCTAAATTAATAAAAATTAAATTGGAACATCACATGTATTTATTTGAGTAGTGTTAAAAATATTATTTCTAAGGAAAATGATTTGTCCCTCTAAAAATGCCCCCACTAATGTAACAACCCTTGTACTGATTATCGATAACCTACTGAATTACGTACTGATTACTGTTAAACTGAACTGATAATGACTGATAATTGGATTAACTGAAGTACTGAATGAACTGATTGAAATCGAAACTGAAATTGAATAAGTTATCTATTGAATTGCATATTGCATCTGTTTGATTGATTGATTATCTGTTAGAATTTATATGTTTAAACTGCTAATTGAAGGCCTTATCGGCGGCCGAATTAGGAACCGTTTAGAGTTTCGGAATCAGTAGAATATTTGTGATTTAATGGTATATTTATCTGAAAATTGATTAGGAATGATTAAATTAGATTAAATATTGATTAATTGAGAGGTTGGACTTATTTCCCAAATTGCCACCTATAGTGGACATTTATGTCTTATTATATTAGAGCCTTTTACACTTGACCAAGGCATTTCATCAGCCCATTTTGCTTCACTCTAGCCGACCATAGTAGAGAAAGGGAGAGAGTTGAGTTCATCTTGGTGATTTGCTAGAAGAACTTGAAGATTTGAGGCATAGATTGCTAGATTGAGCTTTCAACATTGTAATTGAGACTTAGGTAAGTGACTTCATCTCCATCTTGTTGTCTTTGAGCCTCATTTTGCATGGTTCATGCCCAATTAGAGAGCTAGGCCATGAATTTGCTCATACATGTTGAATTGGACCTTAATTGTTGCATGCATGGCCATTTTAGTGTATTTTGAAGTTAAATTCTTGGAGAGTTATACTTGCATGTCCATGTTTATATTATAGTCCATGTTTTCATTTTGTTTTCCAACTATTGAGCTTATTAGAGCAAGATTTGAAGCTTGATTTTGGTTTAAAGTTCATGCATGGCATGTTTTGAAAGTGTTCTTGAAATTGGGTTTGATTTTGGACTTAATTGACTCACCTTTGGGGCTTGAATTCTCAAATTGGCTTTTGAAACTTGTTATACATTGTTTTGGGATGTGTTTTCCAGAATTTGGGCCCAAGAGGTCGAGTATTGAGTTGAGAATGCTTGGTTTGAGCTTGGAAGGCAAATCTGGAGATTTGGCTTCTTCGCTCGAGCGAAGGATTCCTCGCTCGAGCGAGCCCCTTTGTTCAGGGCTCCGCTCGAGCGAGCATCGAGCGTGGTATCGCGCGTAAAAAATGAGCATCCAGTATTTTTATTGTTTCTGCAGACCGCTCGAGCGAAGGATTCCTCGCTCGAGCGAAGCCTTTGATTTTGCAACCTCGCTCGAGCGAAGGAAGGCTCGCTCGAGCGAGCCCCCTGTTTTCAGCAACTTTTGAAAAGTGCCTTCCAACTGTATTTTTTGCATCCTCATCTCATCCTAGGCATTCTTAGGCCTAGTTTAAGGCATCTTAATGAGGATCTAGACATAGAACCACACCGAGGAAATCTAGGGATTTAATTATCATCCTTCCGACTGTGAAACTTAGTGTGTGTTCTATTTGTTAATTGTTTAGGGTTGGCTCTCGGGGACGCGCTCTAGCTGCTATTAGCCCAATCTCTGTGAGTAACAGATTGTGTAAAGATATGTTCAAAATGGTTATCTTTTGAATACTGAACAGAACTGTTTACTGAACTGATATTGTTATTGAATGAATATATGTCCTGTATTGTGAACTGTACTGTGGCATCCTTAGCACTTATTGCTTACTGTTATTGTTACAGAGCTCTGTCGGTTTCCTTGTGGAACCATACTGTTTATTGATTGATGGCCATCACTACTGTTGGGTCTGTTGAGGCCCGGTCCTTTTGGACCTACTGTTTATAGGCTAATGGATGTACCACATATGACTGATTGACTGATATACTGAAAGATCGAAATACTGTTTAATGAATTGTTTTCATTACTGTAAGGACATTACATTCATAACCTCTTTATACATTATGTTATTCACTGGGCTTTAGCTCACTGTTTATATATATATGTAGGTTCTCAGCAGCCAGACCGGAGCTAGGAGCGTGGGTTAGTCCCCAGTTTTGTCAAGCCAGCCTATGTGCCTCACTGCGAGGTTCCGAGACGCCATGCTGTGGCTTGGGGTGTTTTTGTGTCCACTATCGGTCTCCCTACTGTTTTGTACTGTTGTCTAGACTGTTTACTGTTTCACTGTACTGTTATCGAGGGATCAGGTCCCCGTATTGAATGTTTGTATATGATCGTATAGACTGTACTGTTCTGAACTGTATGAATGCATGAAAAATGTTTTTGGCATACAGATTTTCACAGCTCAATGGACACTAGTCACTTACTGTATTGGCTTCCGCCAGGCCCTGTACTCTGTTTTACTGTATTACTGTTCAGCAGGCCTTCGATAATCTCGGATTACTGGCCAGTTACGGTACTAAACCCATAGGGCCGGGTTTGGGTCGTGACAGAGTGGTATCAGAGCGATACTTAACCACGAGTTATACCGCACACACGTGTCCAAATGAGCTATAGAGTGTCCTAGAAAAGTGATTAGGGCATCTCATGAACTTGAAAAGTGTGTGGTTATGACTGACTGAATATATGTTAAAATGTTAAATTGTTTAATTATACAACTGCTTATAATGATAACTGTTATAACTGCTTATAGTGAAATGGATAACGCAAGTACTGCAAATAAAACTGAATCATCATCCTCTGAGGCCAGAATGGCCAGACTTGAACAAATGATTGGACTGGTAATTGAAAGACTTGATCAACAACAGAACCAACAGCCCCCACCTCCTCCTCCGGTGCAACCGGAACAGAATGTACAGAATGTGAATGCCAATGAGGTGGACATTATTGCACTGACCCATAAGTTCAGCAAGATGAAACCGCCGTCCTTTCAGGGAGGCTTAGAACCATTAAAGGCTGGAGCTTGGGTTCTTGAGACCGAGAAATTGTTTGAAATGTTTCCGTGCTCCGAAGCCAACAAAGTACTGTTAGCAACCTTCACCCTTCAGGAAGAAGCAAGAAGGTGGTGGATGTTGACCCGTGATGCGAATACTATTGTGACTTGGACTCAGTTCAAGGAGTCCTTCTTTGAAAAGTATTTTCCCCAGTGCATCAGGGACAGAAAAGTGACTGAGTTTGAACAGCTGAGACAGGGCAATATGTCTGTTGCCGAGTACGAGAAGAAATTCACCGAATTTGCCAGGTATGCACCACATATGGTGGATACCGAATATAAGAAGGCCAGAAGGTTTGAAGGAGGCCTTAGTGCTGCTATACAGGACCGAATAAATGTTTTGAAAATGCCAACTTTTGTGGGTGTTCTCGACCGGGCATTGATGGCCGAGACAAATATTGCAGCAGTGAAACAATCTGAAACACCAACAACCGAATGGCATGGTAAAAGACAAGGTTTCAAATTCAAGAAAGGCAAACATAACTCTGCAAACAAGAAACAGAATACGGGGTCAACAACTAGCCCCAGCCAAGGGAGTGGATTCATTCCACCCTGCTCCGTATGTGGCAATAAGCACAAAGGGGTTTGCTACCAGATTTCAGGAGCTTGTTTCAGATGTGGCAAAGTGGGCCACAGAATTAAAGACTGCCCTTCTGCTCCACCAGCTAGTGGTAAAGCTGCACCAAGTGCAGCAGCATCAAATGTAGCACCAAAGCCTAACCCCAAAGCTACCGGGAAAGAGCCTATGAGGCAGGGCCGAGTATTTGCCCTAGTACCGGGAGATGTTCAGAATACTGAGACCGTTGTGTCAGGTATCCTCTCTATTTGTGCTCAAAATGCATATGTATTGATTGATTCGGGGTCTACACATTCTTATGTGTCGCATGCTTTTTCACGGAAATTGAATAGACCCTTAGAACCTATGAATTACTTGTTAGCTGTATCATCACCTGTTGGAGGATCCATGACATGTGCATATATGTATCCTGCTTGTGAAATTATTGTTGGGGATATGCATCTGTTTATTGACTTACTGCCATTGAACATAGATCATTTTGATGTGATATTGGGGATGGATTGGCTACAAAAATATCATGCTACTATCGATTGTGTAACAAAACAAGTAGTTTTCCGTCCGCCTGGTTTGCCTGAATTTGTGTTTAATGGAAGTGGAGTAGTACCTCCTCCGTATTTGATTTCTTCTGTGAAAGCCGTTAAATTAATTAAAAAGGGGTGTAAAGGATATCTGTGTTCTGTACTGACTGTATCTGCTAATGATAATATTAAAACTGATGTGAATTGTATTCCTATAGTCAGAGAATTCCCAGATGTATTTCCAGATGATTTGTCAGGGGATTTGATTGATAGGGAAGTTGAATTTACTGTTGATGTGATTCCGGGTACACAGCCAATGTCTAAAGCTCCCTACAGAATGGCTCCAACTGAACTGAAGGAATTGAAAGTACAATTGCAGGAACTGTTAGACAAGAAGTTTATCAGACCCAGTACTTCACCGTGGGGTGCGCCTGTTTTGTTTGTGAAGAAGAAAGATGGCTCACTGAGACTGTGCATTGATTACCGTGAATTGAACAAGGTAACTGTAAAGAACAAATATCCATTACCGCGTATTGATGATTTGTTTGACCAGTTACAGGGTGCACAAGTGTTTTCTAAGATTGATCTCAGATCGGGATACCATCAACTGAAAGTTAAACCGGAAGACATTGATAAAACTGCTTTTAGAACAAGGTATGGCCATTATGAATTTTTAGTTATGCCGTTCGGAGTCACGAATGCCCCTGCTGCATTTATGGACCTTATGAACAGAATTTTTAAACCGTACCTTGATGATTTTATTGTGGTATTTATTGATGACATACTGATTTATTCTAAGACTGTTGAAGAACATGAACATCACCTGAGACTTGCCCTGCAAACCTTAAGAGAACAGAAACTGTATGGTAAACTGTCTAAATGTGAGTTTTGGCTTGATCATGTTATGTTTTTGGGGCATGTTGTTAGCAAAGATGGAATTTCTGTTGATCTGCAGAAAATTGAAGCTGTAGTGAACTGGCCTAGACCAACAAATGTGACTGAAGTCCGAAACTTTTTGGGATTGGCTAGATATTACAGAAGATTTGTCAAAGATTTCTCCAAAATTGCCTTACCACTGACTCAGTTGACACAGAAGGGGATATCATTTGACTGGACTGACCAGAGAGAATCAGCATTCCAGGAGTTGAAAACTAGACTCGTGACTGCACCAATTCTTACCTTGCCTACAGGTACGGATGGTTATACTATTTTTAGTGATGCTTCTCATAAGGGTTTGGGATGTGTTTTAATGCAGAATGAGAGAGTTATTGCTTATGCTTCCCGACAGTTGAGACCACATGAAAAGAATTACCCAACCCATGACCTGGAACTTGCTGCAGTGGTGTTTGCACTGAAAATTTGGCGTCACTATTTGTATGGAGCAACATGCGAAGTGTATACTGACCACAAGAGCCTGAAATACTTTTTCACTCAGAAAGAACTGAATATGAGACAGTGGAGATGGCTAGAACTGATTAAAGATTATGACCTACAGATTTTGTACCATCCGGGAAAAGCCAACACCGTTGCCGATGCTTTGAGCTGAAAATCGATTGGGAACTTAGCTTGTTTGCTCACCGGGTAGAAAGAATTGCTTCATGATCTGGAAAAGTCTGAGATTGAAATTGTTTTGAAGGAACAAGGTGGAACCTTAGCTGCTATTACTGCTCAACCAGCATTGATAGAAGAAATTAAAGAAAAACAGCAACTGGATGATTACTTGAAGAAAATCCTTGAAGAAAGAGATTCTAAACCGAGACCGGGGTTCAAAGTTGACAACAATGTACTGAAATTTCAAGAAAGACTGTGTGTACCGAATGACACTGAACTGAAAAGAAGAATTCTGCAAGAGGGCCACAATTCAAAATTTTCTATCCACCCAGGGAATACGAAAATGTATCAAGATTTGAAATTGAATTTCTGGTGGCCGGGAATGAAGAAAGAAATTGCCGACTTTGTGTCCAAATGTCTTCATTGCCAACAAGTCAAAGCTGAACATCAACGACCCGCTGGATTATTGCAACCCTTACCCATACCAGAGTGGAAATGGGAGCATATCACGATAGATTTTATCGTTGGGTTACCTCGCTCCAGAAAAGGTATGGATTCAATTTGGGTTATTGTTGATAGACTGACTAAATCTGCTCACTTCTTACCTGTCAAGACAATTTATAATGCGGACAAATTGGTTGTTATCTATATTGATGAAATTGTTAGACTGCACGGAGTGCCTGTGTCTATTGTTTCTGACAGGGATTCGAAGTTTACATCGAGGTTCTGGCAAAGCCTACAGACTGCATTGGGTACTGAATTGAGGCTGAGTAGTGCTTATCATCCTCAGACAGATGGACAGTCAGAAAGGACCATCCAAACTTTAGAAGATTTATTGAGAATGTGTGTCCTTGATTTTCAGGGAAACTGGGAAAGTCATTTGCCGTTGGCTGAATTCGCCTACAACAACAGCTACCATTCGAGTATTGGTATGGCGCCTTTCGAGGCATTGTATGGCAGAAAATGTAGATCTCCAATCTGCTGGGCAGAAGTTGGAGATGGGCCGTTGCTTGGGCCCGAAATTGTTTATGAAACGACTGAGAAAGTGAAACTGATACAACAAAGACTGAAAACTGCACAGAGTAGACAGAAGAGTTATGCAGATGTTAGAAGGCGAGACCGAGAATATGAAGTGGGTGATCACGTTTTTGTGAAAGTGACACCAATGAAAGGCCAGACTCGTTTTGGAGTCAAAGGCAAGTTGGCGCCGAGATACGTTGGACCTTATGAGATTGTTGAGAAACTCAATCCGGTGGCGTATCAAGTTGCACTTCCTCCTGAAATGGAGCATATGCATAACGTCTTCCACATCTCTATGTTGAGGGATTATCTTCGGGATCCATTCCATGTGATTGAGCCTACTCGGATAGTGTTGAGTGATGACTACACTTACGAGGAGAGGCCTATACAGATTGTAAACCGACGGATCAAGAAACTGAGAAACAAAGAGATCCCGCTAGTGAAAGTTGATTGGCAGAACCATGGTGGTGTGTATGCCACTTGGGAAAGGGAAGATGACATGACTAAAAGATACCCAGAACTGTTTCCACTGAATCCTGTTTTCTTCCAGACTGAAGGTAACTCGAGTTTAGAGGACTAAACTCCTTGTAAGGAGGGGAGACTGTAACAACCCTTGTACTGATTATCGATAACCTACTGAATTACGTACTGATTACTGTTAAACTGAACTGATAATGACTGATAATTGGATTAACTGAAGTACTGAATGAACTGATTGAAATCGAAACTGAAATTGAATAAGTTATCTATTGAATTGCATATTGCATCTGTTTGATTGATTGATTATCTGTTAGAATTTATATGTTTAAACTGCTAATTGAAGGCCTTATCGGCGGCCGAATTAGGAACCGTTTAGAGTTTCGGAATCAGTAGAATATTTGTGATTTAATGGTATATTTATCTGAAAATTGATTAGGAATGATTAAATTAGATTAAATATTGATTAATTGAGAGGTTGGACTTATTTCCCAAATTGCCACCTATAGTGGACATTTATGTCTTATTATATTAGAGCCTTTTACACTTGACCAAGGCATTTCATCAGCCCATTTTGCTTCACTCTAGCCGACCATAGTAGAGAAAGGGAGAGAGTTGAGTTCATCTTGGTGATTTGCTAGAAGAACTTGAAGATTTGAGGCATAGATTGCTAGATTGAGCTTTCAACCTTGTAATTGAGACTTAGGTAAGTGACTTCATCTCTATCTTGTTGTCTTTGAGCCTCATTTTGCATGGTTCATGCCCAATTAGAGAGCTAGGCCATGAATTTGCTCATACATGTTGAATTGGGCCTTAATTGTTGCATGCATGGCCATTTTAGTGTATTTTGAAGTTAAATTCTTGGAGAGTTATACTTGCATGTCCATGTTTATATTATAGTCCATTTTTTCATTTTGTTTTCCAACTATTGAGCTCATTAGAGCAAGATTTGAAGCTTGATTTTGGTTTAAAGTTCATGCATGGCATGTTTTGAAAGTGTTCTTGAAATTGGGTTTGATTTTGGACTTAATTGACTCACCTTTGGGGCTTGAATTCTCAAATTGGCTTTTGAAACTTGTTATACATTGTTTTGGGATGTGTTTTCCAGAATTTGGGCCCAAGAGGTCGAGTATTGAGTTGAGAATGCTTGGTTTGAGCTTGGAAGGCAAATCTGGAAATTCCAGATTTGGCTTCTTCGCTCGAGCGAAGGATTCCTCGCTCGAGCGAGCCCCTTTGTTCAGGACTCCGCTCGAGCGAGCATCGAGCGTGGTATCGCGCGTAAAAAATGAGCATTCAGTATTTTTATTGTTTCTGCAGACCGCTCGAGCGAAGGATTCCTCGCTCGAGCGAAGCCTTTGATTTTGCAACCTCGCTCGAGCGAAGGAAGGCTCGCTCGAGCGAGCCCCCTGTTTTCAGCAACTTTTGAAAAGTGCCTTCCAACTGTATTTTTTGCATCCTCATCTCATCCTAGGCATTCTTAGGCCTAGTTTAAGGCATCTTAATGAGGATCTAGACATAGAACCACACCGAGGAAATCTAGGGATTTAATTATCATCCTTCCGACTGTGAAACTTAGTGTGTGTTCTATTTGTTAATTGTTTAGGGTTGGCTCTCGGGGACGCGCTCTAGCTGCTATTAGCCCAATCTCTGTGAGTAACAGATTGTGTAAAGATATGTTCAAAATGGTTATCTTTTGAATACTGAACAGAACTGTTTACTGAACTGATATTGTTATTGAATGAATGTATGTCCTGTATTGTGAACTGTACTGTGGCATCCTTAGCACTTATTGCTTACTGTTATTGTTACAGAGCTCTGTCGGTTTCCTTGTGGAACCATACTGTTTATTGATTGATGGCCATCACTACTGTTGGGTCTGTTGAGGCCCGGTCCTTTTGGACCTACTGTTTATAGGCTAATGGATGTACCACATATGACTGATTGACTGATATACTGAAAGATCGAAATACTGTTTAATGAATTGTTTTCATTACTGTAAGGACATTACATTCATAACCTCTTTATACATTATGTTATTCACTGGGCTTTAGCTCACTGTTTATATATATATGTAGGTTCTCAGCAGCCAGACCGGAGCTAGGAGCGTGGGTTAGTCCCCAGTTTTGTCAAGCCAGCCTATGTGCCTCACTGCGAGGTTCCGAGACGCCATGCTGTGGCTTGGGGTGTTTTTGTGTCCCCTATCGGTCTCCCTACTGTTTTGTACTGTTGTCTAGACTGTTTACTGTTTCACTGTACTGTTATCGAGGGATCAGGTCCCCGTATTGAATGTTTGTATATGATCGTATAGACTGTACTGTTCTGAACTGTATGAATGCATGAAAAATGTTTTTGGCATACAGATTTTCACAGCTCAATGGACACTAGTCACTTACTGTATTAGCTTCCGCCAGGCCCTGTACTCTGTTTTACTGTATTACTGTTCAGCAGGCCTTCGGTAATCTCGGATTATTGGCCAGTTACGGTACTAAACCCATAGGGCCGGGTTTGGGTCGTGACAACTAATCCCCCTAATGTCCAAAACGACGTCGTTTTGGGCATTTTTTTTTTTTTTTTTTGCTTTCGCCTTGTTCTGATTTTTCAGGGGATTCGGGGGCCGAAAATTCGAGCCCCCTAGCACGGTCGTATTTCTAAAAACTCACATATTTTGATTATATATATATATTAAATTTATTACATTACATATATATAAGTTCTTGAATTTCTCATTTGGTTTCAATAATTCATACTAATTTATTTACTTAAAAAATAATTAATTGATTTCTTTTATTTTTAATTTACAGATAATTACTTCAAATGTTATGTAAACCAAATTGAAATTCCTTATATACTAATTTAACAATTAATTACTAATTTTTGCCACAAAAAATAAAAATAAATAAAGAAGCCAGAACTGTTAGTCAAATTAACGGTCAACTAACGAAAAAAGAAAAGTTGCAAATCAAAAATAAACCTCAAAAGAGGTTAGTGTAATTTCAGAAAAAGAAGAAAAGGCTAGTTTAATTGTCAGAAACCTTAAGGGAGGTAAGTGTAATTTACCTATTTTATTTGTGCTGGCTTGCCTCTAGTTCACATTGGACAGTATTGTTGGGCTTGTGAGGCTCACAACGGGTTTTGTTTCGATAATCTGAACCGTTGAATGTGTAGAGTTTGTTGAATACGTTATCCTTATAAAAAATTACGTAGATCAGATATCGATAACTACTTGATCGGATTAGATTTTTGTCAACAATTCATTTTGAAAATTATATTTACCATTGACAGAAATTTGATCTGATCAAGTAGTTATCGATATCCGATCAACGAAATTTTTTTACTAGAATAAAATACTCGACAAACTCTACACATTAACAATTTGAATTATTGAAACAGGACGTGTGTTAAACTTTCATAGTATAAGTCAGGCCTTTTATTTTTATTTTTATTTTTGAAGACCAATCTTTGAGATGGAACACTTTAACAAAAAGTAGATGTTTATTGACTAATATCTATCTCTCATTTTTTCTAACCCAGGTAAAAACAAAAAAAATTCTCTTTTAACTTTATTTTCGTTTAATATTTTTTCTTTTTATTTCTTTTTCCTCAGAAATTGAAATTGAGAGAGGTCATGATTGAAGTTTGAGAGTGCATATTAGATTGTGAGAAATTTCTTCTATAATTAAATATGCAACGCGGAATTATCTGTATCATTTTCTTAAAAGTGCTGCTATTAATATTTACTTTTGTTTTTTGGATTCCTAATTTTTTTTAATTTTAATTTTGTTAAAAAATGAAGTTACACTTTTACCTTCATCCCTAACATTCTAAGTCCTAATCTTAATTTCCCAAACCCTAACCCACCAACCTCTTCACCACCACCACCGGCGACCACCACTGCCATTGCCGTCGGCGACCTCTCTTTCCGTCTCCGGCGATTTCACCACCACTGCGTCTCTCTCTGGTTGTGAAAATGGAGGAACCCTATTTCCTCTTCTCCTATACCTGCAAGTGTTCGAACCCAAGTTCATTTTCGAACCCAAATCGATTCAACAAATGGAGCTCTGGTCATGGCCAATCTCAATTAGCAAATACTTAGCATTGTTTGCTATGTTATGAGCTAGAACCAAACCATTACAACAACCCAGAAAATTGCCTCAATCCTCATACGATTCAGATTCAACATATGGGAATTCAAGCTTGGTTGCGTCGCCATCATCTCGCTGCAAAACCTTGGCTCAACCGTTGTGTCACCATCATCTTCGTTAGTTTCATCGCTATCGTCTACGATGGCTATGAGGATGCAAGAGCATCATTCTAAGAAAGCGAAGAATGCGCTTGCAACTCCATTGACGAGCCACATGGCCACCCCATTGAGCTTTCTGCACCTACTTGGTGAGCCATGAGTTGGGGGAGACTGGACCCTGGGCTCAACTGGGTTGGCTCTGAGGTTGCAGAAGCTTGTACAATTGGTAGATGTTGTAGCTGCCATGAATTGGTGCGCGTTTGTGTGTGAGAGAGAGAGAGATGGATAAGTTTTAAGGTGTCTTAATTCATTTGGGTTGCTGGAAGAAGAATTTGGGTTTTGAAAATCAGATCTGGGTTTAGAGGAAGAAGAAGAAGAAGAAGAAATTAGGGTTGGGTTGGGTTTGGGTTTGGATTTGGATTTGGATTTGGATTGGCTTAAGGTTTGGAAATGGAGAGGGCAGAGGTCGCCGGAGATGGTGGAGGTCGCTGGTGAAGGGCTGCCGGCGGTGAAAGCATTGCCAGAAGAAGAAGAGAAGATGTGGGGGTATAGTTGGCATTAACGTGGGGGTTCAAAGAGAAGATGTGAGTGTTTCTATTATGTGAGTAGGGATTTATAGAAATGAGGGGGCCAAAGTAAAAATGTGGGGGCAAATAGTAGCCTCTTTTTTAAATCATTGATTTTGGTAATATGACGGGGTATAGATCTAAAATAGAAGATATGAAAGGGATTGAGATAGATAATTTGTGATCATAATACACATATATTGGACCTTCCCTCTACTACTAAGATATTATTAGGTGACATGTTTTGGTTTTTAATGGTTACTCGACATTGGGATTATAAATGAAGTTACTTCGTTTATAATTATCTTTCAACCTAGATTAAATTGGAATGATGTCAATAATACTAAACGTCGGTACCAAAACAATATGAATGGACAACCCTACTTGTTGATTGAGATTTTCTAGAATGAACTTGCAACGAATATGTCAATTGTAAATCCAAACAAAGACGAGAAATTGGAATGACATAAATTTGGGAGGGGACTAGAGGTTCCTATTACCTCCCAAAGATCAGTGAGAGGTTGAGCTTCACATTTTGGTTTTGTACAGGCCTTGATTTTGTTTTTATTGCATTTTGCCAGTCAATGATTGCAACACACTTTGTATTACATATGTAAGATATGGGAGGGACTCATATATTTTTCACAATCAGTGATACTGAACGGTCCAGTGCATTGGAGAGAAGCGTGACACATTTGAGTTTGAGAGGTATTGTTTTCAACCATATGTAAATTGTTTGTTTTTTTCTTGCTCTCTTCATCACCTTCAAGTAATCTCTACCATTTGGGTCCTCAAGAGAAAGACCTTACCCAATAAAAGCACTTTTTTTTTTGGGTCCCACAAGACGAATAAAGGGAGGATAGTTTGTACTCACAAATATTCCACATATAACTACAAACACAAAGCTATCTATGTAATGCTTTTGTATGTTTTCCATTAAGTTTTGCTTGATAAGGATGCAGTGATAGATATACCAGTCTAAAACAAAACAATGGAGAGATATTAAGAGCTGATGAAAGGGTGTTTTTGTTTACACACCACATTATTATCAGTTTATGCTATTCACAGCGATGGTGATGGCTTCGTAGTGGCGGTAATAGTGGGTGGCTAGTTGGCAGCTGATATAGCTTCCGTTTGGCGAAGTTGGTTTGAAGGCTATTTTGCGCTAAAATAACTACAAAAAACAAAAAAAATTTTTTTTTAGTCCAATAAGACAAAACATCACATCTAACCCATAATCATTACATTCTTTCTCTTACAAAAAAGTCAAAAAAGCCAAAAACCATTTTCAAACCAGGTTTTTTAGCCCCGGACTAAAATAATCAAAAAAGTAAAAAAGCCAACCCCCTTCCCAAACGGAGGCATAGTGGCTGGTGAGGGTTGTCTGATTGATTAGGATTTTTGATTGAGGGTGTGGGGATAGAGACAAGGGTATTTTTTGGCCATTTGATTGAGAGATAAAATTATAATTAGAAAAATATCATTACTGGTATAAACTGAGAGAATTTGAGTTGTGCAAATAAAACTTTTTTTTTGAAGTAATCAGAAGTGTTGTTCCTCTTTGTCTAGTGTCTTATTTATTTATTGGGTGGGTTTGTCTAGTGTCCTGCTTTCTCTCAATCATATGTCAACTTATTCACTACAGTTAGCCAATTAGTCATCTGATGTCTAGCAAGTAACTTAACAGGTTTATTTTAGCAAAATTTCCATCTCTCATTCCTTACCTTTTTTAGCGTCTAATACAAAGGCACATGCTAACATCTCCAGTGAAGATGTTCTCACACATTGGAGTTGACATCAAGAGGTCATTATTAATTAGTACAATGAAAAAAAAAGAAAAAGAAAAGAGTTTAGTGGACTAAAATGAAGTGATTAGAGGTTTGCCCTCAAGTTTTTACTAAACAAGCTAAGTATCCTACACAGTCCCTTGGTCATTATCGTGCGATTGAACGCACATCATGATAGCCATTTAATCTCCAGGAAAAAAAAAAAAAAAAAAAAAAAAAAAAAAACCACAAATTTAATTCATCCCATATCATTCTTGTGATCTCTTTTTTACTTTTCTTGTTAAACTTTTAACAAACCTCTTGTATTTATCCTCGAGAAACCTAGGGATTACATTATCTTCATTGATAAGACGATGAGATGAATTTTTAATTTTTTTTTTATTTAATTGTTTGGTAGGTAAAAAGTGAAAGTCCCATTCTTTTGATAAAGATAATGTTAAGAGATTATATAGTGGAATTAACATGATCTTCTACCAAATGAACAATTTTCAATTATAGCAACTAATTTGCTTTCTTTGAACATAGGTGAAATAGGAATTTCTAATGGTATTTTACATTTCAAAAGGTGTATATAACTCATGTAAGGTAATTCATGAGTTACATGAGGTGAAAAAAAAAAAAAAAAAAAAAAAAAAAAAAAAAAAAAAAAAAACTCATGCAAAAGTAACAATTTTCTCATGTAAATCAAACTTTATATATGTCTCACCATTCTAGTAAGATGGGTCCACCATTGCTCTATTTGTTATGGATGTTTTTTGGATTGTTGTCTATACCTTCTTTCACATCAAGAATATTTCTTTTTTGCCCATTAAAAAGAAAGATGGTTCACTGTTGAAAAACTTTGGTCTTTTAAGTTTGGTGTTACTCAAGTCCACAAAAAATGAATATCAGAAAAAAGCAACCCTTGATAAATTATCGTCACATGTCTTTATGGTCCGTGTGTATGCGTGCTAGCATCCTTCTCCATAATTACATATTTTATTTTACATATTTTATTTTATTTTACATATTTTATTTTATTTTTTCTTTCTAACGTGGAAGAAGTTTCAAAAATTATTTCAAACTTCTCCAAGGCAAACTAGGTAAGTTTTGAAAATGCTCCAAAACTTTCTACTATTAATTTTGAAAACCCTACATTCAGTTGGTAGCTCCTAACTCGAGTAGCTTTTACTAAATTTACATGAATAAGTCAGCAGTACAAAGAACACACACAAAAAAAATAAAGTAATAATAACTTTGTTTTTTGGACAAAGCATA
Source organism: Camellia granthamiana (assembly GCA_036172215.1). Classification (NCBI taxonomy): domain Eukaryota; kingdom Viridiplantae; phylum Streptophyta; class Magnoliopsida; order Ericales; family Theaceae; genus Camellia; species Camellia granthamiana. Next base: position 115,243,600 of record CM069912.1, on the reverse strand, counting down.
TATATATATACTGTATAATATTCTTCTTCAACTTGAAGCTTGTTTTTATTCTCAATCATCAATACTTTTCGTGACCAAATTGTTAACCCCTTTCTCTATTTCCTGTGAAATATAACGCAGATCATGATCAACACTGTTACGTAATTAGAGGGATGATGAATAAATATGGGGATGTCCACTTAATTTCATTTGCAGTATTTTATTAACTAATGACGCCACGTAAAATAATATCACTATTATTTTTTGATTAAATATGAAAGTAGTTGTAGTTGTTAAGTGCATTGTTTTTTGAACTTTAGTGTAACTTTAGATTATCAATAAAATTTTCTTTTATTTTTTCTGTTTTGGTTCATTTGCAATTTCTTTCCTTTCTTATAGTTTTAAAGAAATTGTTGAATTTGTTAAGGCATTAGAACTTCATACCGTCACTTGATTTTTGTTTGGTGAATTTGTGTTAAGGCACCATCGATGTACAACCTAATAGAAATTTTACTAATAACATCATTCCATATTTGTTAATGTATCACTGCTTGATATTGCCAATGTTTGTTTGTTTGTTTATTTTTTTTCTCAATTATGTTTCTCATTCTTAAGAAAGCTACAGGCAAAATGTTTTAGATTAAAAAAAATTCTTGACGATCATGTTAGAAATTTGACAATCTTGTCATCATCACTGTTGTCCTTGTCATTGTTAGTTTCGTCTTGAAGGCGGCCTTGAGAGAATCTTCTTATTATCACTCTTGTCATTATTACGTTAGTTGCAAAATGCTCCAACAATGTACTTCCTTAGGGGTGGTTTGAGATGATTTAAATAAATATATTTTTTGATTTTTTATGAAATATGAATTGAATATGTGGATTGAGTTTTAAGTGATGTGATAGAAATGTGATATGATTTAAATAAGATGATGTGACTTAAATATGATAGTGATTTTTTAGTTTTTGACTTTTTAAAATTATGACAAATAAAACCTTAGTTGAGATTCCTAGTGGCAATCTACTTTTTCTTTTTCATTTTATTTTTTATCTTTATATGGGCAGTAAAAGATTCTTGCATGGTCAATTTCCTTAGTGATTTGAAACGAGGTTATATGTAGGACTACATTGATATTGAAGAATTAAATTAATACAACTGAAAGATAAAAAATTAATAATGTCGTAGTGTGCACACATTAGGGATTATTTTCCGCGTGTTTTGATAGAAAACATTTTTCTTATATTTAGTTACGATCTAAAACATAATGGTTGTTGCACTATTGTTGGTGGCACAGTGGTAGGGGTAAAAGTGGCAAGATTCTAGCAATGGGGTGCTATGGTACTAGTGGTTGAGCTAGTGTTTTTTTTTTTAAATGAAATTTTTTATTAAAATAATATTTTTTTAACCAAATGTTAAAAAATAAGAGAAATGTATTTTAAAATTTTTTTCCACCGAAATAAATGAAGGATTAGAGTTGTAATACTCTCATTAATCAAATTGATAAGACCTTATTCCTTTTTTCTTGGTGAATTATGCTCCAAAAGAATGAGTATAATTTTAAGAATTTTCCATAAATTTTGAAAATGTAATTTTGGAAATGTGAGGAATGAGGTCATTATATGCAATGTCAATATCAGCCAATTATGTGGTGGACACATGGCAGTTGAGTCTGGAAAGGTGACAAGCAATCTGGAATCCTCTCTAAGTTTTGATTGCTCTCTTCGGTGGTGGTGGGACTCTTCTTTTGAATTGAGTTAAATTTGATCGTTAACCGATTATCTCGAGATTAAAATTTTCGAATGTTATAATGTCTGCATGGAGCATTTTCTTAGTGAAAAAAAAAAAATCCTAGTCCCAATTTTATAAAGTAATGTTATATGAATAATTTTTTTAATATCAAATTTGTTTATTATTACTTGCAAAAGAATGGGTTCACATTAATATATGAACTAAATTTGTCTAAGGCCTTGTTTGGGAAGATTAAATAAGTGCACTTTTTGTATTTTTTAACTAAAAAATTGAAGTTGAAAATATGGATGTTTGGGTTAACTTTTTGACTTTTTATGGAAAAGTGTGTGATAAAAAATTGTGAAAATTGATTTTTAGAGGAAAATTTGAATTGGGAGTTGTGCAGCCGTAATTGTTGACTTTTGGTGAATAGTGTTAACTTTTTAACTTTTTGAGTAACTTTTTGACTTTTTGGATTATTTTGCACTACCCAAACAAGGCCTAAGTATAAAAATTAGATCCCATTTCATAGGTAGCTCATAATTGGATTATTTTGTATAAAAAATAAATGGTCCGTCACTGAAATCATATTTGTCTTCTATACTTTTAAAAAATAAATATGTTCTGATAAGATAATTGTTGATATCTAATCAACTCAATTTTTAATGTGGATAATCAGCTCGACATAACCTAGAAATTGAGTAGTTTGAATTATTAAAATAAGTTCAAAATTGGCCAAAAATTATGAAAACTGGACCCTTCAGTACAAAAATCGAACAGGAAAAACAAGCTAAAATAGTGTCATAATGAACCCACAACCTTGAAAATTGGACCTTTCAATCCAAAAATTGAACAGAAAAAAGAAGCTAAGATAGACTCATAATGAACCCACAACCATGAAAATTGGACCTTTCAGTCCAAAAATTGATCATGGTACACGTTAGATTCTAAAAGGTTGTTTGGGATGATCTAAATAAATATATTTTTTATTTTTTATAAAAAGATGTTGAGAGGATAATTTATTTGAAAATTGGGCCGAGCTGGATAATGGGCCCTTATAGGCCAACAGTGTGAAGGACTAAGTAAAAAGGTCATAAAGTTACTCCGGTTCGCAAGAGGCGTAAAGTTACTCCGGTTTCAAGGAGGTGTAAAGTTACTCCGGTCCAAGAGAAGCTTGAAGTTACTCCGGTCCCAAAAGAGCTTACAGGTAAGTTCGGTCGTCGCGCACAAAGTTATCCCGGTTGGGACCAGAGTATTGGTTATACCGGTCAAGATACACCATGGTTAACATGGGGAGAGCCGAGGTAAGAGCAGTGAAAGGAAGGACCGAACTAACGATAGTTCGGTCTACTCTATGGCTCGGCATGGCCATGCTTACTTCGGTCCTATTAGAGCCTGACCATGGTAAAACCATCTCACTTGGTTTAAGCAGTGAGGGGGTGCTGAAGGATAAGCATTATCTTTCAGGAGTGTGAATCCTAGGAGGACTCTATATGGAAGAGTAAAAGTCCTACTAGGATTGTGCCACACGGAACCTACAAAAGCTCACAAACATCACCTTTGGAGAGGTAACGCAACTTTGATTCCCGAATACGCAGAGCTTTTGACTATTCGTCTAGTTTGCGGACTTAAGCATCGGAGAGGTTTTCGGCACACACCCGCCGACTAGCTCACGTTTGTATTTTCAGGTAGTCAAGTGACGTCGTACGAAGGAGCGCAGACTTGATTAACAGGATTATACGAGAAGGTTTATTTCTTTCCCGTACAGATGTGCAGAAAAATAGAGAGGTAATGTGATGAAAAAAAGATAAAAAGATAAAAAGATAGATTATTTGAAGTATGTCAAACTTGACCTAAATAAATAAATGTATAACTCATTATTTTTGTTTATAATATTAAAAAAATTCATTTGTGTAAATCATTTTTTAATTTTATTTTCAAAAGCCCTAGGTCAACCGACTATATATTCAACCCACAGGCCTGGGTAGCTTCCATCATCAATGCATAATATTCCACAAGGACATACCACTTGATGCTTTGTTTATTGATTTGCCAATGCCCTACTTTTTTTGAAAAATAACTTAGAGCCCAGTCAGGGTTACTGGGAGTCTCTTCTGATTGGATCAAAAAATAATTTTTTTTTTTGGTTTCCGCCAATGACAGTTTGCCACCTGTTACTGGGATCACTGGGGGTGTCCCCAGCTGGGGGTCGGAAGCATTGCCGTACTTTTTTTTGGTGTGTTGATTTATTTTTTGCGTGTTGATTTATACAAAAAGGTCAAAAAAAGAAAAGAAAATAGAGGACAAAAAATATATGATGTTCAATTTGACAGCAACCTTTTTTTTTTTTTTTTTTTTTTTTTTTTTTTTTGATCAGCAATTTGACAGCAACCTCAACACATGAATCTCAATCTTAACCGTTCATTTTGATGATACGGCCAGATCAATGGTAGTCTACCCAACAAATGATGTTCATTCGTTCTCTACAATGCACATACAACCCTACACATCACACCCAAAAAAAATTAAAATTCAAAAATAAAAAAAGTATTTTTCTCAGGTCCACTTAGTGGATTGAACTAGTCCAGTTCTAACTCATAAGTCCAATTCTATTTTGATAATCTAATTGGATATTTTTTTAGGTCAATGTGTAAATCATTTAAAAAAAAAAAAAAAAAACATTAGTTCAATAATTGTAACTCATGATTTAATCACATTGGTTACCAAAATATATATATATATATAATTTTTAAAATAAATTATTTATTTTTTTAAGTTAAATATGATTAAACAAGTAATTGTTACGATTATTGGAACAATCTAAACAATAAATGAATCAAATAATAAGAGCTTGTGATGGTCCCATGCATCCAAATTAAATAATACTAGAGATCATAAAAAAAATATCATAAAATATTTTATGAAGATTTTTTATCCCCTGATTAGTGTGCGGTATTTTTTTATATGTGTAATCTAACGGTGAAGAATCTTTTATAATTATTTTCATGATGTTTCATGATCATTTCATTTTGAGTTTCATTTGGATTTCATTTGGCATGCATGTAAGTCTCATTTGATCTCTATTTAAGGAGACCACGGTTCCCATAGCATACTCAACTAGGGTTTGTTAGTTTGCTTTGCCAATACTCTTCAAAACTCCCACATATAAACACTATCTTTCCATAATCCGATTATATATCCAATGGCTCTACGAGAAGTTCCCATCAATACCTTTTCGAACACCGGAAAGGTATCGTTTGTGAACACCAGAGATTCGGAGAGAGCTTTCGTGACGTTTTTAGCCGGAAATGGTGACTACGTGAAGGGAGTGGTAGGGTTGGCAAAGGGGTTGAGGAAGGTGAAGAGTGCTTACCCTCTCGTGGTGGCGATCTTGCCAGATGTGCCGGAGGACCACCGTGAGATGTTGAGGTCTCAGGGTTGCATCGTTCATGAGATTGAGCCAATCTACCCACCTCAAAACCATGTTCAGTTTGCTATGGCTTACTATGTCATCAACTACTCCAAACTTCGTATTTGGAATGTAAGTTAATTAGACATTAATCATACTACGATTATTTATTTATTTATTTTTAAAATTATTAAGTACGTTGTTTTTTGATGTTTCAAACTAATTATATAGTAAAAAATTTTAAGGGTGAAACATGCTGACTGATTTTTGTAGTTAAGCTATTTTTATATTATGAATTTGAGTAAAAAAAATTTTAAAAATGAAAGAAATGGTAAGGTTGTGTTTTCATTTTCATTTAAATTTACCTCATCACATTTTTATTTTATTATTTTTTTTAAATTTCTATTTAAATACATCATCCAAACGCAAGCGTAAGTCACTTTGGATCATAAATTTTCAAAATGAATTTAGATAAGGCTGACTTGACTTTTTTTTTCCAAATTTCCACGTAACTTTGGATCATAGATTTCTAAAATGAATTTAGATGAAATTGACTCGACTTTGTTTTTCCAAATTTTTACATAAAATCATGATCCTAATATAATTTAAATATATTTTGTGATTTCTCAATTATTAGGACTATCACATACACATTATAAACTTAGTGGTGTTTTAGAAAGTTTAAAAAAAAAAATTAAGTTTTTAATTTTTTTTAGCTTTTTAGTTTTTTTTTGTTAAAAAAATTGTTTTTTTTGTATTTTTTTTTTATAAAAAAAATTAAATAGTCAAAAAAATTGACTTTTTACTGCCTTTTCAAAACTCTCTTTAGTCTAAGTGTATCTAGGGTTGCAAATGAACAGAGCCGTTCGTGAACAGGCTTGAACTCGACTTGGTAAAAGCTCGTTCGAACTCGGTTTGTTAATTTTTTTTTGCGTTCGAGTTTGAGCTCAAGCTCGTTAAATTTTTAATAAACAAGTCCAAACATTATAAAGCTCGGCTCGTTATCTGGCTCGTTTAATATTTATTATTTATATATTAAATAATATAAAAATATGTATAAAAAATAAGAGAAATATGCTATTTATATATTTAAAAAATATAAATGTAAATAATAGTTAACTATAAATAGCACATTTATATAATAGTGGTAATAGATATTATTATTTTAGTAAAATATAGACTTTTTTTTAGTATATTTATATATATTGTATATATAATTGTATAATCAAAGTTTTAATTGTAACTTTAGTCTCACATATAAGTATGGATTTATAAATTTTTTGACTCGTTAAGGCTTGTATACAGGCTCAAACTCGAGTCGAGCCTAAGTCAACTCGGCTCGAACTCGGTTCATTAAATTTTTATTCAACTTAAGCTCGAACTCAAACTCGTTAAAATCTTAATAAATAAGTCCAAACATATTAAAACTTGCCTCGAGTCAGCTCGTCTCGTTCCATCCTTAAGTGTGTCTAATAATTGTTTATCTTCATCATTGTTTATCTTCATCACTTTTTGACTAATTGAACCTGCCGTTTTCTTTCTCCTGCTTAAACTCAGTCATAGGCTAGGTTCCTATGTCGTTTCATGTCTTTTTTTTTTTTTAGGTACTTCGGAAAGGATGTCGTTTCATGTCTAATATTTATCATATGAGGTTGACAAAATATATATCTATACATTGTATATTTAGTTATAAATTAAGAAATAAAAAAGCAAGAATATACAAGACTCTGATTAAAATTTCTTTATCATATAAGGTTGAAAACATATGTCTGTATATTATATATTTAGCTATAAATTAAGAAATAAAAAAGCAATATTAAATATACAAGACTCTACCATCGAGGGTGGTGACCCAGTGGCATTGCCTTCTCACATCCATGAGTTAAGTTCGACTCTTGGGGGACGCAAAAAATCCTGGATTTTTAAGGGGCTCGTTTCGGCGACCTCGCGCTGTATTCCGATCGAAACTTGTCCGTGGCTGGGGCGGTTGATGAGCTCCACTGGTGTCTCGGTGGTGGGTCCCTTCCTATGGGTTGCGTTAAATCAGGCTGGCAACCGGCTACCTTGGGCCTGGGCCTACGGATGTAGTGATGACCGGTTGATGAGCTCCACTGATGCCTCGGTGGTGGGTCCCTTCCTATGGGATGGATTAAATCAGGCTAACAACCGGCTACCCCGAGGCCTGGGCCTATGGATGTAGTGATGACACCTCAAAACATCATTTTCTACTGCTCAAAAAAAAAAAAAAATATATATATATATATACAAGACTCTGATTAAAATAAAATTTGGAGAGGATGCATAAAAATAAGAAAAATCATGTGAGGCAAATAAACCATTTTAACTAGGTGCTAGAATTAAGTTTTTGGATTTTAAATTTATGAACAGAAAAGAAAATGAAAAAATAAATAAAACAATTTGGATTTTTCTTTTTTCTTTTTTGCTTGAGTTATAAAAATGGGCAGATATTGAATAAGTATTTGTAATTTTTTTTATATTATTTATAAAAAATGATTATATATAAATAATTTCATTTCCTTTTTATTTTTTTCTTAATAAATCCTAAATCCAAATCCAAGACATATTGTAGATGTCACATATTTGTGGTAATGAGATTAAATCTCAAAGGGTGAATTAAATGTTTAATATATTTTTTTTCAATTTTTTTTTTAAAAAAAGAACAAAAAAAAGGAAAAAGAAAAGACAACATTATATGTTGGACAAAGTAGATGACCTTTGACCATTAGTCACCTAGACAACCAATCCCGCTTACTTTTGAACCAGACAGCACCTATATTAAGCCCGTTTGGGATGATGGTTTGGGTTAAAACAGTTATATAGGACAAAACATGTTATTTCAGTCGAATATTTAATTCATAATTATTATTATTTTTTTTTTTATAAAAGTTAAAAAAATCTTAAAAGCTTCGTTTGGGAACATACTATTTTAGTAACTTTTTGATTTTTTTGGCTAAAATATGAGGTAAAAAAAGCTAGCATGTTTGGAATGATTTTTTGATTTTTTACGAAAAAAATATGCAAAAAGTAGAGAGAAAAGAAAATCTTTGACTTTTTGATATAGGTTATAGACTTTTTGATTTTTTTAGTAACTTTTTGACTTTCAAGCTAAAACTATTGCATGTCAAACAAGGTCTAAAATAGTCAAAAAGTCACTCCACATCCTAAACAAACTCTAAGAAAGACATGATTTTTAGTTGGAAAAAAAAAAAAAATACATGGTACAGCCTCAAAGTTTTTAGAAAGCCAGACTCTGAAATCAAATTGAAGCGTGTTATTAGATTCTGTGGGATTATTACTAAGTTCATATTGATGATTCAAATCGTTCAATATTTAAGACTCGTCGAGTATTTTATCCTTGTTAAAAATTATTTTGATTGAGATATCAATAGCTATTTGATCAAATTAAATTTGTGTTAATGATAACTATGATTTTAAAAATAAATTGTTAATACAAATGTGATCTGATCAGGTGATTATTCAAATCCGATCAATGTGATTTTTTTACAAAAATAAAGTAGTCTTCGAATTTTACATATTGAATAGTCCGAATCATCGATGTGGGCTCCGTGATGGGTCCACGGAGGCCCAACAGGATGCTCTCAAACTGGAGTTATCCCTTTTTAGAATGAGGTTTGGAATTCTAGTTTATAGAGAAGCATCGAATATTAAATTGTATTAATCTGATATATTAACTTGAGAACATTTTATTTTTTGAAAGAAAAAAAAATGGTATAGCAGGATTTAATGTGCATATATTTGATGTATTGTTACAGTTCAAAGAGTACAACAAGATGGTCTATCTCGATGCAGACATACAAGTTTTTGAAAACATTGATCATCTATTTGACAAGCCTGATGGGCACTTCTATGCTGTGATGGACTGTTTTTGCGAAAAGACATGGAGTTCCTCACCACAGTTCACGATTGGATATTGTCAACAGTGCCCGAATAAGGTGACGTGGCCGGCTGAGATGGGTTCACCCCCTCCCTTCTACTTCAATGCTGGCATGTTTGTGTTTGAACCTAACCAATTGACTTATGAAAGCCTTCTTCAGACTCTCCAAATCACTCCACCAACACCCTTTGCAGAACAAGTGAGTCTAATTATCCATTTATATGTTTTTCATTTACTGATTTTCTTTATTTTAATTCTAATTTTATTTTTCACAAGTTAGACCAATATTTAATTATGTCTATAGTTAGTACTTAATTGACACATGGTGAAAGTTCAATGTTTATTTGCATTTTATCCATCTAGGTTTGTATATCCTAAGGCAACATGCTTACAAGTACCTCAATATGTGACCATCTAATTCTTGGTTGTGGTGGGCTTATTATAGGGCATATTTTGTTTCATTAATCTTTAAGTTGTTATATGTAGATCATTTAAAAAAGTCAAATTAATTAAATAATTATAACTATATAATTTCATAATATTTATTTTGTAATAAATGAATGATAAATATGATTTGAAAAACACAAAAATCTTTTTTTTTTAATGGATTATACACAGAAACTAAGAAAATAGATGAAATGGATAATTAATATAAACCTTGCGATATGTCCATACCAAAAAACTAGTCCTTTTCACAAAAAGTAGAGATATTTTTAATTTTAAAAATATGAATCTTGTCTGTGGACAAAATTATCACTCAAAAAAATCTTAAGAAAACGTAAAGTGTGGTACAAAAATATCATAAAACACTGACAAAGATATAAATTATAAAAAATAAAATAAAAAAAACCCTTCAATCATACGAGTTTTGGGTTCTCAACATGTCCCTAGCTCCCAATCCCCTCCCACATACAAAAGCATGTGTAGTTAAATATATTCCATAAGGACTAGCCAAAATCCCTTTAGCTTGGCAACTAATCGTGGCACATAAAAGCAACCCCTAATGCATTTAAGGTAGCCATGTATGATAGTGTCTATCATAGTTTCATTTTCAAATTATGATAGTGACTATGTTACTATAATAATGAAACATGATGAAGATAGTGTAACAAAGATAACAAATAATAACAAAGATAGTGTAACAAAGATAACAAATAATAACAAAGATAGTGTCTATACTTTTAGATATCAGTTTTTTAAAATTAATTGTTTCGACTTTTACTACTCAAACTTTTGATATTCCTTTTTATCATCAAACGAATGGCATATTCGTTTAAAAATCCTAATTAATTTTAGCATGATATTAGAGACTTATAAGTTTATGATCATCACATTATTAACACCATCATCATGTGTAGAACTGTTGGAGGAGGACAATAAAAGAAAAAGTGAAAATTCCCATTTTGCTTTGCTCATCAAAGCCCAAATAAAGAGATTCTATGTTTCTAATTTTTTTTTGCTTTCATGATGTACAGGACTTCTTGAACATGTTTTTCCAAGACATTTACAAACCCATTCCTCTGAACTACAATCTGGTTTTGGCAATGTTATGGCGCCACCCTGAGAACGTTGAGCTTGAAAATGTTAAAGTAGTGCACTACTGTGCCGCTGTAAGTATATTATTCTCTCTTGAATTTGAATTTAATTCCATTCATACATTTTTTTGGGTCTAATTATGTATTTAATTTAAGTATCTATAGACTTAAAAAAGTTGGTTTACTTTTCTCTTTTTTGAACGTTTTTCAAATTTTTTTAAGATGTACCAAGTTTATCGAAGACAAAAATAAGCTTAAAAAGTAACACAACTTAAAAGTTGCAGTGGAAAGAACTTTAGGAAATTAATTTAGCTAATAACTATGTTGGATATTATTCTAATTTCGCTTTTATTGTTTCTGAAAATAGGGATCAAAGCCATGGAGGTACACGGGGAAAGAAGCTAACATGGACAGAGAGGACATCAAGATGTTGGTTGCGAAATGGTGGGATGTTTACAACGATGAGTCGCTTGATTACAAACCCGAACAAGATGCTTCTCCAGAGGGAGAGACCTTCTCAAGGTCCTCAATCATGGCTTCCATGCCTGAGCCTGCAATTTCCTTCATCCCTGCACCTTCTGCAGCTTAGAAACCATGAGAAATGTCTCAATGAGTACTCAAAATTGGTTGTAACCAATCCTTATTATGCTTAACTTTTTTAGGCTACTTAAAGCCTTTTTGTTTTTGGTGAGACCTCACAAGGTTCATCTAAACTCTTAATGTATCTGCTGTTTTGAATGTGTATCAACCAGCAAAGAAATGAAACTAATATATGTTAAAAAACAAATAACAACTTTATTGTATAATTTGTGCATCTTGGCTTAAATATGTATTAATTTCAATTTGGGGATTATGGGATTTCACAAACAAATAGTTCTTCTACGGGGCCCTAAATCCAATTATAGAATTAGACACAACTCTCTTATGAAAATCGTATAAATATACGTCTTTTGGAGATGGTCTGCAGATAGTGAAAGTGTTATATTTTTATAGTTAAAGAAATCAAGATGCACGAAGGGGTAAAATGATATTTATTAAAAGTTGAAGGATCTTGGTGTAAATAACCCTTGAATAAATTGACATGTTGATTTTTGGTAATATTAGGTGACAAAGGCTTAGCTGGTTGTTGTTAGCGAGTGCATATCCAGAGCATTATTTATTACTTGACCTTTATGTTTTGTTCAGTTAATTGACAGAGAAAACAGAGAAAATATTTTATTTATTTGTTTATAGAATTTTCAACCTCTTTTAACCCATCCGAGAAGTCAATTTCCAACCCGAACTTTGATCAATTTTCTAGAGTGATTAACTTGGAGATTATGAAAATGTTTAATCATGATGGGCACATTGTAGAAAAATATGCCTTTAAAAAATAACCCACTTTTTTTTTTTTTTGATAACTCAGGTATCTCCAACCCGGTGATTTTAAGGGAAGTCAGGACTAATCCTGAGGGCCCTGAAGTTCACGATCGGGCAAACCTCCAGTGGCCCCAAGGGATGACTCGAACTCGAGACCTGTGGATTAATTGCTTTTAAATAAAACTAAGGGGTTAGGCTAGTAGATAAGGTGTTTTCGTAAAAAAATGTAATGCCTGAATTCGAATCTTACTGATACATTATATTATTTTACATTCCGCTATTGCCTTCCTCATAATCAAATTCTTTGTCCTATTCTTCAATGTTCCTTTGTCCCAAGCTCCATTTCTATTACAATATTGGAATTAGAAAGATAAATTTTAGAGTAAAGATGGTGTTTGGGACAAAAGGACAGAGAAGAGTGAGATAGGATTAGAGTTGAATCACATAATATAGACAGGGTGTTTAGGGCAGAAGGATAAAGAAGAGTGGAATAAAAGATTCTTGCCCCTAAATCTCACATCTTTACTCGTAAAAGACATCAAAATTTAATACAAAGATGTCATACCGCAAAATTTTTACATGATCCAACGTTATTTTCTATTTGCAACTTGTAATTTGATGATGTAAACATTGTTTCTTAGGTTCTTTTTTGTTCCACTTGCCACTAATTTCAACATTTTTATGTCATCATCGTCAACCAGTTCAAAGAAGAAACCAACATCATATATCATTTCACCTGATTCAACAAAAAAGAAAAAGAAAAAAAAGACTGAACTTGCCTTTCAAGTAAACAAAACTAAGAATTTGAAAATTTCTGCAAATTAAATGAAATAAGAAATTGAAACCACAAATAAATAACTTTTAACCTTTTAGGTATTATCAAAATGAAAGTAGATGGTGGGTCAACTTGCTTGCTTCCCTCAAATCCCAAGACTCAAGATTCTCATATGATTCAATGAGTGAGTATATTGAAACAAGAACAGAGAATTTTAAAAATGAGAAAAAGAGAGGGCTTAATGTTGTATCATTCCATCGCTATGGACAACACATAAATTCAAGAAAGTTGAACACCAATATGAAACACAATCATATCATAAAATCTGTCAAGCTAATGAATTGCCTTGATGCAAGAAATAACCACAATATACACACAAAGGAGGGTTGAATAGTATATCAGAACTGGCATACAAAATTACATTATTAGGATTCATTTAACATAGTAAACAATTTAGAAAGCAGCCTAAAATTACAAATGGTTACATTACACCTCTGTTTCCACAAAAATGATTATACCTCAACTGCAAATTCACCGAAACACGTACAAGAAACTCAAGAAAATTTATGAATTAATCACAAGTCGGTCAATTCAGAAGCAGAGGCAAACTTCTATGAAATCGTTTTGCATTCTTTCTGCGCAAGGCCCATCTTTGTTTAATATCAAGTATTTCATCCACATGACATTCATCAGATACTCCAATCTCTCCTGTAGAATTTTTCGAATCAGAATCTCCCCGAATTCTAGCAGTTTCAACGAGCAAATCGCTTATCAACATCTCAGTGGTCTTTGAAGTTATTCCTCTAAGATACCAGGAAATGGGAGGGGGCGGTACGAGGGCTGGTTGGATGATTTGTTCTAAGCTTACCTTTGATCCAACCCTTCCTTTCCCTCCCGTACATGTAACGTAGTCTGCCAAAGTTTCAGGTATAAAGGGGTGACATAATTTTTCATCTACGAGTAAAGGTTCCACTTTCCAGCAGCCTTCGAATCTTTTCATAAACCCCGTTTTCACTTGCTTGAATTTCATCTGACAAACATGGGCAACGGATGGGTACAGAAAACATTGAGCAACTACTTAGTAAAGAAATAAACCAGTAAGCAAACAAAATCCTAGCATAAGTATAATTCCTAATAAAATAGTAAAACTCAACAAATATAAAATAACTTCAAAACAAATCATTAAATCCCTTATTTTAAATTTCACTTCATTCAACACCTTTTCATTCTCCATCAGTGCCAGCATTTGTAAAATGGGGGGATGTAGCCTTTTTTTCAAGAAAGTTCTCTTTAAATTGCTCCAAACATTTGTCCTTTAGTAAATGCAATTATAAATTAAATATTTTTATACCAGAGAACCTAAATGTATGATTTGCATCAGCTGTGCATGCAACTTGGGTCAGGATCATTCAGGTTGGTGCCAAATTAGAAAAAAGAAAACCAAAATCAAAACCAAACCAATTGGATGTCGTTGTTTGGTTTCATTTTCAGAATCTGTTTTTTGAAAAACACTAAAACTAATTTGGTAAAAAAAATAATGAAAACGTCAAAAACACTCATCTTTTTCATATTGTTTTCCATTTTTGTGCAATATAGTTTTTGAAAATTCAAAAACATCTTTTTGGAGTTTATTTTCATAAAACCAGTGTATGTTCACCAAATATAGTTCGTCATATTTTATTTTTTTTCTTCCAAGTACAATGCAAATTCATTGTTTTGGAATGAAGGTGACTATATTTAGGATCACGTGTTAGAAAACATTAATGATTGAATTGAAAAGAACAATAAGTCCTTACTGTGTGATCTTCTCTGTTCTGATCTACTAAAACATGAACCGAAATGGTCCCTGACCACCAAAGGAACCTCCATAGAGCTGCTTGCTCCAGTTCAACCACCTGCCTTGAACCTTCATCAACCAAGACCCTTCTTGATATTACTTCCTGACAAAGATATCAATATTGTCAAATCACAAATGGAAAATAATGCAATGCAAACTCAATGTATAGGTGGGTGTATTTTTATTTTTTTAACTTTCCTCCCCCTTTGTTTTCATATATTTTACTTTAACCCCAAATAAGCAGTCCAAAATTACAAAAAAAAAAACTCACAAAAGTGTCCTAAGGCGTGTCCAAGCATAGGACATGCGTGTCCCTAAATTGTCTTGCAAAAAATAATAATGAAGAAATTGACATGTCATGTTGCATGTTTGGCATGTGTGTCCCTAGAGTGTCAATGTCCCATATGCATCTAACACGGACACGGCACCCATTTTCAAGTATCAGTGCTTCATAGCTCGCTATCTTAGAGATAGAGAGAGATGTGACATCGATAAGAAGCAACATATCTAAATACATTAGCTTCATCTTTTTTCAAAAAATGAAGTGATACTAGCTACTGGACAAGCTGAAATCAATAATCACACAAAAGTTAATCGCTGATTTTACCTTAATATTCTTGAAGACCCTCTTATTATCGGGGTCTGTTACAATATTGTATACTGCATCTGGGGGCAGGCCAACATTGACTTCCACATTTAGGTTGCAAAGAGAACCTTTTGGCACTGTTACCTGCAAGTAGTACATACATAACTTTATGCACAACAAAACTTGGGTTGACTTCATGCCTTTATCAATATTTAACTTTATTTGATGATTTTAGTAATAGAATGCAACAAGCTAAACTTTTATGGTGACAACTGTACTTGAATTTCAATAGTCATTTTAAATTGGTTTATCAAAAGATGTTTAAAAACTACAATGATCTTATCGGATCAAATAAGTCATATTAGTTCCAACTGGAACATGCTTCATGTGGAAGGAATAAATTAGAGCTAGGTCTATGTGCTGACAAATGAATATGGAAAAGTGTAGTGATCAACTCGAGATGTGTGACTGTTTGAGGATTCGATTAACTGAGCAAACTGGGAGGTTAGAGTATGTTCGTGTTTCTTTCGGCTTCTATTTTAAGCAGACACACTTTCAATATGGGGCTGTTTTAAATAAGCCGAAAAAAGCTAAATATTTTGGAAATAGGGAAGTAGTGCTTTTAACTTCTACTTCCTGATTATCAACTTCCAGACTCAAGAAAAGCTGCACCAAACATGCCCTATATCTATAGGGATATAGCAACTTTGAACCAGTCTAATCATCAGTGCTACATATGTAGTGAAGTCTCTCAAAGTACACCATATTTCCTGCTAACTCTTCTATACCTTTATCTCCGGGGAGTGATCAACCCAAGTGGGATTTTCTTTCCAAACTTGCAATTGCTTCTCTAGATCGACCTCCAAGGCATTAGATGATCCTTTATCCTTCCCTAGGAGAGAGGTTGCCGACTTCCATACATCATTATTTCCTGATCTTTTCAAATGTGACTGACAATAGAAAATGTATTTTTATTCAGTACTAAAATGAGAATGCATTAATTAATTGTAGGCTTCATAAGAGACAGCTGACCTTAAGAGACTTTTGAAGTTTCTCACGGAGCTGCACAAGAAAACTAGGCATTGCTGGACCGATCCGACTAGAAGGTTCATTCCTGTCTTTCCTTTGGATATGTATGTCTGTTTTATTCACTTTTATCTCACCCATTGAAACCTGAATTAAGTTGAAAAAAAACAATGATGCAGCAGGTGCAAATTTGCAATTGTTAATTTTATATGCTCAACACAATTTCTATCGTATTAGCAGTTTTGTACTACCAATTACTAAGTTAGACTGATTTTTATAGAACGTTGCAATTTATTTAACCAGTGTAGTTGCAGGAAATTCCCTGAGGCGGCATTTGGATTTTGGTTTTGTTGAGGGAAAAGATTTCACTTTTTCCTTCCATTTTCTTTTCCCTCCCCCACAAATATGCAATCCAAACACAACAAAATAATATGAAAGTCTCAATCAAGACACCTTGACCACATACATTCTTTTTTTTAGCAGACTTTCTTCAAGCTACTAGGCCAATGATTTATATTAACACAAGCAGCATACTAATTACAAAGAAAGAAAAAAAAAGACCAACTTTATTAACTCCAATATAACCATGGAATTCCCATAGCAAGTAATGTCTTGAACCAGTCTATCAGGGAATCTCCAATCCTTGACTGAAACCTTCATCAAATTTAAATTTAGGTAAAAGATCACTCAAAACACCCTCCACTCCATGACCAAAACATATACAAAATTGAATTTTATTCAAATTTTTACCAAATCAAAGGAGGTTATTCAAATGTTTAATAAAAAATTTCAAGACTATTTTGTGGCTCTCAAATTTACCATTCTGTGATTAGTAAAGCTTTTACTCAAATTTACACTTAAATATGAGTTTGTCAATTACAAAAGCAACCATAAAATCAAAATGCCATAGAAACCCACCGACCAATATTAAAACGCAAATCACAAAAGTAAGAAAATTCAATACAGTATCCGAATCCAACCTCAATTAACTATTAATAAGCATAACCCAGTTCAATCCAAGCTCTGAATTTCCTAAAAACTGTTAATTAACTATAAAGAAGGCTTACCCTGAAGTTAGCTCACCATTAAGCAGTACTATTTTTGAATTACCAATAAAATGAAACAAGAACAGGAAGATAAGACAGAGGTGCGGAATCTCAAAGCTTGTTAGCAAGAAATTTACATACCAAAAACCCAGAAAAAACCAATAAAATAGAAAAGAATTACAGATAGATCTGCAGATAAACTGTTTGACCAATTGTCTAGCAGAGAGATTCAGATAGAAAGAGTACTCACCAGAGGGATTTTGGGAGAAGAATATTACTACCCACTTGAGATTGCGATGCGAATAACCCAAAACTTTGTTCAATTATCACTGGAAAATGGTCCTTTATATATTTATTTATATATAAATCTCTGTGTTTCCATATACTTGGGGGAGTCAATGGGGGTGTTGAGAGTTCCTTTTTTGCCTCTTCAAAGTTCGGTAGAGAGGCAACCATAGCACGTGATCCATTCTTCCACGCACGTGTATTTTGTTCAGAGCTCACGGAATTTTATTTGATTTTATTTTCAAAATAGTCGCTAGTATGATAGATAGTAATTATATTATCATGTAAGTTAATGTCTTTTTATAAATTTAAATTTGAAATCTCACCCACTTTAATATTTAAATATCCTCTTTATAACCACTTAAATAATTACTTGAGGTCTAATGTAAACATCTTTAGTAGTGTTTTAGACTTAGTAGTGTTTTAGAAAGTTGATAAAAAACTGATTTTTTTAATTTTTTTAGTGATTTTTTTAGCTAAAAAAGTTAAAAAGTTAAAAAATTGACTTTTTTAGCCTCTTCCCAAACTGCCCCTTAGATGTTACCATTGTTTCAAGTAATTTTTTTCTTTAAATATATGTAAAGAGAATTTGTAGAAATGAGAAAAGATTTGTGACTCGAAAACGGCGGCCCCGAATGCCCCGAAAGAGAGAGAGAGAGAGAGAGAGAGAGAAGCCGATCGGAGAGGGAGAAAGAGAGAAGCGAGCGGAGAGGGAGATCGGAGAGGGAGATCGTCGCTGATCGTCGCCCGCCGTCGCTCGTCGCAGCCGTCCGATCGTCGCCCAGCTCCAGCTCGTCGCTCGTTGCAGCTCCGTCGCTGCCTCGCCGCAGCTCCGCCTCTGCTCGCCGCCCCCGCCTCAATCCCGAGTTTGTTGGCCCCCTCCCCTCCCCCCCCTTCTCTTCCTCTCCCCTCCTCCCCTCCCCTCCCCCTCCCCCCCCTCCTCCTCCTCCTCTTCGTCTTCTTCTTCCATGTTCTGCTGAAAAAAAAAAAAAAAAAAAAAAAACAAAACGGGGTCATTTTTGGAATTAGGGGCATTCGAGCCCGCCTAATTCGAGCTCTCAATCGGAGCTCTTGTAGAAATATTGAAGGCGTGCAAATCAAACAATAAAAATTTGAAAAAAAAGTTACAGAAAGAGATCAAGCTCTTTTGTTCAGTTGTTTGAAATTTATGTGGGAAGGCTTTTCTCAAGAAATATATATAGTAAAGTGAAGTGATGGATATGTGTTTGGTTTGCTTTTAGAATAATGATTTTAAAGGTAAAATTTTAAAATTATTTTATCAAAATATATAACTAAACACACAATTTTAAATTCAATTCAAATTTTTTTTCAAAACTCAAAATCAAACTCCTTTTAAAACTCTATTTTAAAATAAAAAATTCAAAAAAAATATTTTTTATATTGTTTTTTATAATCATGATTTAAGTGTGGAATCGTATTTTGAGTTAAAAATTTTGAATTGAGTTTTGAAAAAAGTTTTGAATTGTATTTTGAAAAATTTTGGATTTATTTTTTTAAATATTTAAATATTTTCTTAATTTTATTTTTTTAGGGTAAATATTTTATATTTTATGTGCTTTATTTTTTTAATATTAAAAAATTTTAAAAATTATTTTTTATTTTAAATATATAATTTTTATTTTAAATATTTTATTTTATTTTATAAATATATTTTTAAATATTTTAAATTTTTTTTTATGTGTTGGTTTTGATTTGAGAATAGAGTTTTGAAAGTAGTGTGAAGTTTCAAATTATGTATTTGGTTATGAGTTTTGAAATCTTTCGTTTGACATGCTGGCTATTTTAATTACAAAAAGACAAAATAAACTAAAGAGTCAATAAGACAAAATGCCACATCCAAACTATAATTATTTCATTTGTTCACAAAAGTCAAAAAAGTCAAAAAGTCAATCTTAAATTAGACTTTTTAACCCCAGATTAAATTGGCGAAAAAGTCAAAAAACCAATCCACATCCCAAACGAACTCAAAATAATTTTTGAAAAATTTTGAGTTATGTGTTTAGTTACAATTTGACTGTGGAGTTGTGTTTTGAGTTTAAAATAATAAAAATTAAAATTAAAATATTTACAAAATAAAATAAACAATTTAAAAATATTTAAATAAAAATTATATATTTAAAATAAAAAAATAAAATTTTCTTAAACATTTTTTTATATTTTAAAAAATAAATCAAAAAAAATTCAAAATATAACTCAAAATTCAAAAACTCAAAACTCTTTTCAAAATTCAAAATTCAAAAACTCTAAACTCCTTTTCAAAACACATTCAAAACTTTTTTCAAAACACATAGGCCTTGTTGGGGAAGTGACTATTTTTTAGACTTTTTGGCTATTTGGCTATTTTAGTAGGCTATTTTAGTTTTTGTATTTGGGAAGTTGGGTTAAATTTTTGGGTTGATTGTTGTATTGAAAAATGTATTTAAAATGATGTTTAAATTGAAATGACAAATTTACCCTTGACTTTATTTTTTTCGAAATTGATGTATAGGGGTAATATTGTAATTTAACAAACTTGCAGCCTACACTGTTGGTGGCAGTGTAGGCTGCGCTGCTGCAGCAGCCGGTCAAAAGTCCAATTTCATTTTTTTTTTTTGTTGAAAATCAATGAAAAGGGTTGCTACAGTTAGGCTTCTGGGCTTATTTTCATTTTCAGACTATAATAGCCCCAACCTATGCTTCCCAAACAGCGCCATAACTAAACAAATTTTTTCTTTTCAAAGCTCAACTTACAACTTCACACTCAAATCACAACTCTAAAAAGAGAATTACAATTTCAAAACCAAACCAAATGCAACCTTAATTTTCTACTTGTGTTCACTTATGAAAAAAAAGAAGAAGAAATTATTAAGTTTTCTATAAAATCTTTTGTTTTTTTGTGAGATCAGTTTTGAGAGAAAATATATTCCAATAAGACAATTGAAGATGTGATGAATCTCAAATGTTCGAATAATTATGAGTTGGGTGAAAAATGCGGTATATCAATTGAACAATGCTTGTGTCCATAATCCATAATAAATGAAAAACATAAATAAATAAATAAAAATTGTGACTTCAATACCTAGAAGATAGGTGAGAATATTAAATTTGATTTCACTGAATTGAAGAATTTAAAAAATCTCAATCCTCAGTCAAAAAAGGGAAAAAAAAAAAAAAGTAGGCGTCATTTTCCTCTTCTCTAAACAAAAACATCAAAAATAAATAAAAATTCATACTTAGATAACATGTAAGAATATAAATTTTGAATTCCATAATTTAAAATTTTAATAAATTCGAAAAATTATTATCATCTATCATCTCTTTTTTTCATGAGAAATACAAAGAGAACGAGTAATTAATTTGTAAGTTATATAACCTTTTGATTTTAAATGGGCGACTAGAATAACTCCAAATCCCAAATTCTTCAAAATCTAAAATGGATTCAGCTAATGAAAGATATATAATTGTAAGCTTCATATAACAGTAGTTATTTGAAGATCCAGATCAAAGTTCCAACCATGGATGTGAACATGTCTTCACATCCATTCACATTTTACTTCCCAAATACTTATAGTTCTTGACATCTCCACACAAAATGTACAACAACAAACTCTTATTTAGCATGGGATAGCACACTAGACATCTCCATCCACATACATATATATATATATATCTATGCTTTCTCATGTTTTCCGGCAGATGCCTCCCTTGCAAGTCCATCCCTCCTTCGCCTTTCCCGGTGCTCCTTCACCATTCTCTTTTGGGTCATCTTTCATGAGTGCACACTTGGGGTGAAGATCGAAATCACACACCTTGCAATAAAAAGACCAGCCATGCCCCATCTCCCTACACCCATTGCAAACATAACCACTACGACGGATTCGTGTGAGCTCGTGTTCCACATGTAGTTCGTGTTTCAATTTCTCAGGCCACCCCTTTGCTATTTCCTCTATCTGTTCATCCAATTTCTTCAAGTGCTCTTCGGTGAAGGGATGGGCATTTGCACCGTGGGCTTGCAACAGCGGCCTGGCATCTGTAGTGAGTGTTCGGCCACTAGGTCCAATGGCAACAACTGCAGGAATTCCTCTGATTTTGAACCTACGTTGAAGGAGTGCCTTTCGCTCATCACCTAAAGAGAGGGCTAGCCACGACATGCTTGAAAAGAAGTCATCAAAGGAGGGTTGATCGCGATCACTTGAGATGAAAATTATTTCAAATGCATTGTCCTTGGCCTTAATCTCGTCGTAGATTGAGATTAACTTCGGTAGAAAAGGACGACATGGAGGGCACCATTGGGCCGAGAAATAGAGAAGAATATTTTTTCTGACAAGTTCAGACATTGGGACCTAACCCACAAAAAGACCAAGTAATATGATCACAATGGTAACAATAGGGGATTAATTTCCTAACAAATGAGCCTAATCAAAACTCACTTCTAAGAACTACATACCTTGGAACCACTTTTTTCAATCACAAAATCATTTTCACCTGAAACCAAAATTGATTCCAAAGTTTGTGCTTCGAGTTTTGCCTTCTCAATCTCAGCAAGCTCAGCTACCTTCTCGGGTGAAAAAGGGTTAGCTTCAACACCATGTTCTTCAACAAACTCTACAACAGTTGGATTTAGAGTATTCCCATCTGGACTGATTATAACCAATATTGGAAGGGCTCTAAGCTCGAAATATCGAATAAGTTTATCACAGCTCTTGTCCTTGAAAGGCAAAGCTGGCCACAGCATAGTGTCGAAACCTTGCTTGAAAGACTCTTCTTCTTCATCTAGAGATACTGACACAATTTCAAAATTCGGGCATTTTTCCTTGAGTTTCCTATAGAAATCCACAAGTTTTGTGGTGAAATCGAGGCATCCTTTATGAGTAATGAGAGGGAGATTTATGAGCTGGAATGGGCCATGGTAAAGGCCGGGCAAAATGAGAGGCCGAACATGTTTGGGCCGTGATAGCTTGGGCTCGTCTAGATAAGGTTTTGCTCAGTTGAGGCCCAGGACCATGTTGGGACCGAGCTACGTGGGCTTGTCTATGGAGAAAACCGAGCTACTTGAGTTGCTCGGCCGAGATGATTGCCTGCCGTTCTGGATTCCACGGTTCACGCGTTTAGCGCGGTAGGAAGGCCTTCGGTTTGCTGGCTCGACCTATCTTGAACTCGGCTTTGCCGGAATGTAACCGAGCTCGGTCGTTCTGGAGCTCGGCGAGTGGAGCACTCGGGTGCGTTGCGCAGCGCGGTTGTGAAAGGCTGAGGTGGTTCCGCCGGTCTGCCGGGCTTCGCTAATATAGCCTGATGGTTTGGTTAGGTGGTGATTATAGGATTTGTGCTGACAGATGGGAGAGCAGCACCACGTGTCAAGAGACTAATGAGAGCAGATTTGGGCGCAGAAAGTATATAAGCGTGTCTGCGCCCCCCATACTGTGGATGGGACATCATTTTGGTGAGAACAACCTAAACACTTAACTCACTCATCTCTCTCTAGATCCTTGAGTGTGTGCTAACTTGACCGTCGGAGGGGTTTTCCGGCCACACACTGCCGGGTAGCTCACCGCCATTGTGTTCGCAGGTCGATCGGACAGACAAGGAGCTTGGTGGAAAGGAGTATGGGCTTTGCGGAATATTCACTCCCCGTACAATTGGCGTCGTCTGTGGGAAGAGTTCAACAGACAAAACCTTGTCTTCCAAGCTCATCTGATCGCCTTCCATGGTGAACAACGACGAGATACCGTTGTCCGCCATCGACGGTGTTACCCTGGAGTCAGCTAGATGGAGAGACGGACTCCCCGCCGTTCTAAACATTGCGGGCCTGGAGACTTCCCCAGGAGGACATTCAAGAGACGCGCGGGATAAGCGCGGTAGAAGTTTTGGTAGCTCTCGGAGTCCAGACGGGCACCGGCGGCGAAGAGAATCGCACGCTAGGCGTTTGGAGCACAAGTTAAGGGACTAAGACGCCGTCATCCGTAGAATGGCGGCGGAAATGGAAGATCTCAAACGACATGTCAAAGAGAAGGGTGTTGCTGGAGTGGGAGACCACAATGAGCGCACCCAACCACGCCGTTCAGGCAGTCAGAGCCAGCGGCACACTCCCTCCCTTTCTATCACCAGAAGCTACAGGGTTGGAGAATCCGACGTGCCTGTAGAGAAGTCTAGCGCGCAAGACAGTATCTATCAACCCTCACGTCCGGCGACGACGTCGAGGTATTCCTATTCTGCTTGCTCAGAAGACTTGCGGGCAGTCTTGAAAGAGCGGGCTCGCCGGCGGGGGACTCAAAGGGTGCCGGCGCTCCAGCGGCTATCTTACGAGGGCCGCGCCAGTGAAGAGGTCATAATGCCACCACTCCGCCCAGCCGTGCCTCTCCCTCTAAACACAGATTTGGTGAGGCTGAACGCTACCCCCCTTCTCCCTTGAGATAGAAACTACACCGCTCCCCACGGGCTTTCACCAGCCCAAGTTTACGCTCTACGACGGAAAGACTGATCCATACATGCATGTAAGCCACTTCCGGCAGGTAATAGTCGGATATAGGCGTAATGACGCTCTTATGTGCCTTATCTTCCCGTCGAGTTTGGGTGAGCTGGGCTTGAAATGGTTTGAGAGGCTGCCAGAGGGAAGTATCGAAAGGTGTCAGCAGTTGACGGAGGCCTTTGTAACTCATTTCAAGACCAACACTAAAACGCCGAAGGAGGTGGACCACCTTCTCAGTGTCAAAATGGAGTTAAGCGACACACTCAAGGCATACAACTCCAGATACTGGGAAACCTTCAATGAGATTTTAGATTGCCCGATCAACCTGGCAATCACCCAATATAAGCGCGGTCTCCCGGTCGGACATAGGCTGCGGGACTCGCTTACCATGAACCAGTCGACATCCATGGGCCAACTCATGCAGTGCATCAATGAGCACATCCGAGTAGAGGATGATGCGGCGGCATCCATCGTGAAAATAACTCCGGTGGCAACAGACAAAAGGTTGGCTGGCAAGGTACACGCAGTTGGACAGGAGACTAACCGTCCAAATGATCGTGCCGAGGAATCTGACTGAGGATTAAATCGTCGAAACCGGGGAAGGGGTCGTCGTAATGACCGAGATGAATACCCCCGCGATGACATAGCTGATGCCAACAGAAGGTTGAAAGCTCGGACAGGCATCACCACGGTCTTTAAGATTCCAATCTATCGCATACTTAGTGAAATCCATGACGAGGATTACATCCGGTTTCCTGCTAAGTTAGGCGATGCGCAAAAAGGTTTCAATCCGCGGTACCGCTGCACATATCACCGGGAGCGAGGACACCGGACAGAGAACTGTTTGCCTCTGAAGCAACACTTGGAGGAGTTAGTCGCAGCCGGACACTTGGATCTTTACATTGACGGGGGTGTTAAGGCCGCACATCCCACCCCGGCTGATCAGCATGGACCGGATGACTTGGAGGCGCCCCTTCAAGGAGTGGTTAATGTGATCCACGGCATAGTGGAGCCGGCGCGTGTATGCGAGCTCCAAGGGATGATTAAAAAGGCGAAACACATGAGGGAAGTGTTGTCGGTCCAGCCCGCGATCAAAAGGGGCAAGGCCGAGGAGAAAGACGTAATTAGTTTCTCCATGAGGGACCTAGAGCGCATTCAAATGCCACACAACGACGCCCTAGTGGTCACACTCCGCGTCAAAGAATTTGATGTCAAGCGCATCTTGATCGACCAGGGAAGCTCGGTCGAGATCATGTACTACGACGCATTCAAACAACTCAAACTCCGAGATACAGACTTGGCTCCGGCAACTTCTCCACTGGTTGGTTTCAACTCGCAACCGGAGTGGCCTCTGGGAAAGATAATTTTGCCGGTCAAAGCCGGATCCGTGGTCAAGCAAGTGGAGTTCTGGGTATTGCAGGTGCCGTCTGCATACAATTTGATCCTCGGTAGGGGATGGCTTCACGCTAGGCAGGCTGTGGCGTCGACCTACCACCAGGTTATGAGATTCCCCTCGGCTATGGGGGAAATTGAGGAAGTTTGGGGCGATCAAGTCATGTCGAAACAATGCTTCGTGGCAGTGAACGGAAGCGAAGCTGCCAAAGGTTTCGTCCAAATGATTGCAGGACTGGAAGACCGTAGAGTCCTTGAAGATGTGGGCGCCAAGGCTGAGGACAAAGCTGTTGAGGAGTTGGTAGAAGTACGGATTGACACTGAAAGCTCGAACAAGTTCTTCTTGCTTGGCTCAAGCCTTACCGCCCAAGAAAGGACCGAGATGGTAGCACTCTTGATGGCAAATATCGAAGTCTTCGCATGGTCGCCCTACGACATGCCCGGCATCGACCCGAGCTTTATTTGTCATCACCTCAATGTTTTCCCCGGTGTAAGGCCGGTCATTCAGAGAACCAGGAGATCGACGCTGCACCACGCCGAGGTAGTCGCGGAGGAGGTAAAGAACTTGCTTGAAGCTTGGGCTATTCAGGAAGTGTACTAACCTCGGTAGATTTCAAACACGGTCGTAGTACCCAAAAAGAATGGAAAGTGGCGAGTTTGCGTCGACTACAAGACCGTCAACCGAGCATGCCCTAAAGACAGCTTTCCCCTGCCCAGAATAGACCAGTTGGTGGATCTAACTACCGGACATAACAGGCTCAGTTTCTTGGATGCCTACC
Organism: Camellia granthamiana; assembly: GCA_036172215.1. Lineage (NCBI taxonomy): Eukaryota > Viridiplantae > Streptophyta > Magnoliopsida > Ericales > Theaceae > Camellia > Camellia granthamiana. The sequence goes on along the minus strand of CM069912.1, from coordinate 115,217,484 downwards.
GTGGCTATCATCAGATTGCCATGCATGGCCCTGACCATGAGATCACCTCTTTCACTACTCTAAAGGGACTCTTTTGCTACCGAGTCATGCCTTTTGGTTTGAAGAACGCCGGGGTAACTTTCCAACGGATGGTGACCAAAATGTTTGCTCCTCTGCTAGGCCGGACGATGGAGGCTTATATCGATGACATGGTGGTTAAAAGCCGGCATCAAGCAGACCACTTGTCCGACCTAGCCTAGATGTTTGCCATCCTCAAACAGCACAAGCTACGCCTGAATGCGTCTAAATGTGCCTTTGGCGTGGGATTCGGAAAATTCTTGGGTTTCCTAGTCACAAACCGAGGCATCGAGGCAGACCCCACACAGATCAGGGCCGTACAGGAGTTGAAGCAGCCCCACTCAGCTAAGGACGTACAACATCTGGCCGGGATGGCCGCCGCGCTTAACCGATTCATAAGCAGGTCATCAGACCACTGTTGCCCTTTCTTTCGAGCCTTGAAATCTAAGTTTTCATGGGATGAGGAGTATGACCGGGCTCTGGCCGAACTCAAAGATTATTTGTCTTCTGCACCACTATTGGTAACACCCAAGCCCGGCGAAGAACTCTACCTTTATCTGGCCATGTCCCAGCATGCAGTTAGCGCAGTGCTTGTTCGATCAACGGGTATCCAGCATTTACCCATTTTCTACGTGAGCAAAACCTTGCTACCGGCAGAGTCGAGATACTTGCCACTAGAAGAACTTGCCTTAGCATTGATGATGGTCTCCAGGAAATTGGCACACTATTTTCACGCTCACACAATCATTGTTTTAACCGAGTTTCCCCTCAAAGCCTTGTTTGAACAGGCGGACTTCTCCGGTCGCATTCTAAAGTGGGCAGTCGAGTTGGGACAATTCGACGTTAAGTTTCAACCCCGAACGGCCATAAAAGCTCAAGCATTGGCAGATTTTGTTGCCGAGTTCTCGCCCGGGATTCACCAAGTATGTCTGGTGGATCTCACCATGGTAGTCGAGGAGGCCAACGAAGATTCCACCGAAATTGTACAGTAGGGTGGTGTTGGTGACGCAGAACTTGCACGCCCTGCCATAGAACCTCCAGCTGGCATGTCACCGCAGCCCGGCGATGCGACGACGGACTTGGGCATAACAGACCAACCTGTTGGGTCCAGTGCCACGTCGCCGAGGGGGGGAGGAAGTGGAACCGATCAGTATTGAACCTGAAGCCGAACAACTGAGCGACCGTGATCCCATCAACCTTCAAGCCTCCCAGGACCCCTCAGAATGTTGGAAGCTCTTTGTTGGTGAAATGTGGAAACTTTTTGTAGATGGGGCCTCGAATCGTCACGGTGCCGGGCTAGGCATAGTCTTGGTCTCGCCAGATGGTCTGACCATTGAGCATTCTATCACCCTCGGATTCCCTGCATCAAACAACGAGGCCGAGTACCAGGCGCTACTGGCAGGACTTAAGAGCGCGCTCTAGGTGCGCTCGTCCGAGCTGATGGTCTACAGCGATTCCTAACTGGTTTTCAACCAAGTATCTAGGGTTTACGAAGCTAAGGATGACAGAATGACAAGGTACCAAGCTCTGGTAAGGGACCACATCAAGCGATTCTAGGCAATCAGGGTCCAACAAATTGGACGGGAAGACAACGGCCGCGCGGATAAGCTAGCCGGTCTGGCTTCCATGGTCGACCGAACCTCTCCCAATCCTCTCCTGATTGAGTTTCTTCCAAGGCCTAGTATAGACGAACCGGAGCAGACCGAAGTACTCTGCACTGAGCTTGGCCCTTCTTGGATAGACCCTATTATTCGCTTCTTGAAAGAGCGGACACTTCCGGCCAATAAAAAGGAAACGCATAAAGTCCGGGTGAAGTTAGAGCGGTTTTGGCTCTCTCCATCTGGTGCTTTATACAAGAAGTCTTTCACCGGTCCTTATCTCAAGTGTGTACACCCAAACCGCGTGGAAGCTTTCCTATACGAAATTCACGAAGGCATATGCGGCAGTCACATAGGGGGCAGATCTTTGGCCTACTGCGCTATCTCGCAGGATATTGGTGGCCGTGCATGCAAGCGGACGCTTAGAAATATGTTCGCAAATGTGAGAAGTGCTAGAAGTTCGCCCACCAAATTCACCAACCGGCCAGAGAACTCCTTCCCTTTACAAGCCCTTGGCCTTTTGCGATGTGGGGACTAGACATAGTGGGACCACTCCCAACGGCACCGGGCAACCAGAAGTTCTTCATTGCCGCTACGGACTACTTCACCAAGTGGATTGAAGCTGAGCCCCTAGCAGCTATCAAGGAGAAGGACGTCAAATGGTTTGTCTGGCAGAATGTGGTAACGCGGTTTGGTGTCCCCAAGATCCTGATCTCTGATAATGGCACCCAATTTGACGGCCGCTTATTCAGAGGATTTTGTGAAGAATTGAAGATTGAATTCTACAACTCCATCCCGACTTACCCGCAGTCCAACTGCCAAGCCGAAGCATCAAATAAGACCATTCTTGACGGATTGAAGAAAAGACTTGAGAAGGCCAAAGGAAAATAGGCCGATGAACTCCCAAGTGTCGTTTGGGCATACCGGACGACCCCGAGGCAATCTACCAGGGAAACTCCTTTTGCCTTGGCGTACGGCATGGAGGCTGTCATCCCATTAGAAATTGGCATGCCCACCATCCGCAGTGAAAATTTTGAGCCCGAGCTGAATTCTGAAGCAGTTGCCCTGGAATTGGACCTTGTTGAGGAGCGCCGCGAAAAAGCTTTGATGCACGTGGCTGTATACCAACAAGAATTGTCCAGAAAGTACAACAAAACCGTACACCCCAGACCATTTAAAATTGGCGACTGGGTTTTAAGAAAGGTCATGGGCAACACCCTGGTGCCAGGCGAAGGCAAGCTAGGGGCAAACTGGGAAGGACCCTACAGGATAACCGGTCTGGCGGGCAAGGGGGTATACCACTTGGAAGATTTGGACGGCAAAGGCATACCCCAGCCATGGAATGCAGCCAACCTCAAACTGTACTATTTTTAGTTCTCATAGTTTTTATGATTATTCTTTTGAGCAAAGACTTGTTTGCCTTGCATTTCAGAATGTAATACTCTTTTTGTCAATATAATAAAAGTGACTTGCCTTTGTTGAAGCATTCTGTTGTTTTCGATGCTTATTTTGTGATTGAAACCGAGATGCTTTACTCCGATTACTTGAGTTGATGATTTACTCAACCTTTAGACTCCGACCGAGATGTTTTACTCCGGTCGATTGAGTTGATGACTTGCTCAACTTTGATATTAAAACCGAGATGTTTCATTCCGGTTGAATGAGTTGATGACTTACCAACTTTGTGATTTAAACTGAGATGTTTTATTCCGGTTGAATTAGTTGATGATTTACTCAACTTTGTGATTTAAACCGAGATGTTTTATTCCGGTTAAACAAGTTGATGATTTACTCAACTTTGAGATTTCAACCGAGATGTTTTATTCCAGTTGAATTAGTTAATGATTTACTCAACTTTGTGATTTAAACCGAGATGTTTTATTCCGGTTAAACAAGTTGATGATTTACTCAACTTTGGGATTTCAATCGAGATGTTTTATTCCGGTTGAATTAGTTGATGATCTACTCAACTTTGTGATTCAAACCGAGATGTTTTGTTCCGGTTATACAAGTCGATAATTTACTCAACTTTGAGATTTCAACCGAGATGTTTTACTTCGGTTGAATGAGTTGATGATTTACTCAACTCTATGATTAAAACCGAGATGTCTTTTTTCGGTTAAGCATGTTGATGATTTAGTCAACTATGTGATTTCAACCGAGATGTTTTACTCCAGTTGAATAGGTTGATAATTTGTTCAAGGGCGAGTTAATGATTTGCTTAGCCGAGGTGATTTGCCCGGCTAAAGTTGTTTAGCTTAAACACAATGCAAACACTTAATGAAAATACAACTTTTCATTGATAAGTAATAGCATTACAAAAGGTGGGGTAGTAGCCCGGTTACATTTTCAAACGAAAAAGAAAGAAGACAAAGAAAACTAAACTAAGGGGGAAAGGTCTGTGAATTCATCCCCGGTCGTGGTCGCCTCCAGGTCGACCGCGGTTATGGTCTCCTGGACACTGATCTGCTCCTGGCCGGCCTGATTTGGGCGGTTGTCACCCTCGGCATTTTCCTCGGTGTCCTCCGCTTCTTCTTCCTCAGCCTCAGCCTGCAACGCGCTGAAGACGTCGTTGGCATATGGCACAAGGTAGGTCGGCAGGAAGGCAGCTGGGGGAGAGGCAAACACGTCGGTCCCAGATCCTTGGCCGAGCTGTTCACAAGCAGCCTTCCAGCCCGCCTTGAAGAAGATGTCTTGGGTGGCATGGACTTGTTTTGTGTAGCTCTCATCGGCCTCCTTGAAACCGGCGTTGTTGGCGCCCTCCAGCTCCTCCTTCCTTGACTGCTTCAACGCCTCCAGCTTGGTCTAGAGAGCGTCCCTTTCTTGCTCGGCAACACCAAGCTGGCCGAGCAACCTGGAGTTGTCAGAATTTGCTATCTCCAGCGAAGCCTTGGATCGTCCGAGCTCGGCTTGAAGGTGTTCAACCTGGCTGGCAGCGTCGGTTGCCTTCTGCCGGAGTCGGTGGATCCTTTCCATCACCAAGTGTTGTTTCTAAATGGCCTGCAAGAAGAAAACTATATCAGAGGAACGAAACTGAGCAAACACTTGGAAAAATTTGAACAAAGTATGCAGAGTTCTTACCCGGGTCATGGACTTGACGGAAGACTCCACCAGTCGGGTGTCCGGTACGTAGTCGCTGCCGACCACGTCGCTCGGTAATAGTAAGGCTTTGGTTAGGTCAAAGGCGAGTAGATGCTCCTTGTCACCTTTGACTGAGGCAGTCACCGGGATCTCCTTACCCCGGTACTTGAGCTGCGGCTTCCATGGCGGTGTTGGGTCAGTTGTCACTGCTGGTTGCTCGGTGTTCAACTCCGCAACTAGCTCGGCAGAGGGGTCGGTACGTGGCCTTTTCCCAGCCTGGTGGCTTTCTTTGCTTGTCTGCCCGGCGGCAGAAGATGCCAGTGCAACCACGGTCCCACTTGATTGACCCGCAGCAGCTGTGCGGGTTGGGATACTCGGTAGCTCGGCGGAAGTAGCAGTGATGAGGTTTTTGATACGGCTTCTTTTTGCCATCTCTTCTGCCTCAGTCAACTAGATAAGGGGCACGTCTGGCAAAGTGGGATCGAGATGTGGAGATGGAGCACGTAGAAAGTATGTGACCTTACTCTGGCGTGGAGCTGAGTATCTGTAGGTCGGTACGTAATCGAGGAGTTCGTGGCAATCCCGGTTACGGTAGCGAAGCACGGTCCTGATTACTGCTTCGTTGGGGTAATGGTAGTTGGCTTGTAAAGCTTCGATCGCTGCAAAGAGGAAAGAAACAAAGCGCATTAGTACAAAATGGTTAAGGAAAGTAATCTAACCGAGCAGTTAGTGCGGCTTACATGTTTCGCCGAAATTCTTGCTGATAAACCAGCCCGGCACGTTGGCTGTTTCGTAGTTACCAGACACCCAGAAGAAGTCGTCGTCATGTAAGTCATTGTCCGGGGTGCCGGTCATTATCTTCTCTTTGCCCGGTCTGATCTTTAAATAATAGGCAAGGCCGTCGCCTGTATGCCCGAGGGTATATTGGCGAAGTATTTCGGCTAAGCCTAAGTTGGTTCCTAGCCGGTTGTTTAGCTCATGGATTGTAGACGTCCCCGAACGTCCCGGGAGGGAATCCCGTTTTGTTCATTGGGGCTCACTACAGTTCAGGACTCAATGTCACGGTCCTGTATCTAATCTCGCAGAGTGCAATGCAAGACCGATGAATCATCAAAGAGTCCAAATCTGGCAAATTGTTTTTGAAAAACAGAATTTTAGAAAGAAGTGCCAAACATGGACTACTTTGCCAGATATAGAGTCGCCACCTAAATATTTTATTTTGGGGGAATTTAGGAAACCCTGACTCGTTTGCCTAAGGCCACGTGTCCGTCATCACCAAAGTTGCCTCAGCTCGGGAACTTGGGTACGATTGGGGAAGGTCAGCTATGAGCACCCCCGCTCGCCCGATCAAAGATCGGCCTCTACTAACCATGATATCAATTTTTGAAAACATTGTGTGCTCTTATTCCGGTTTATTAACCTAGAATTACTACGTGATACGCACAGCAAAACAAGTATAGACTAGATTGTCTAAGTTGGAACAAAGTATCGTATATTCGTTTGTTTCGAAAAATGGATTGAAGTTTGCTACTCGCAAGTAGGCTAAAACACGGGTTTCGACGAATTATTCCAACTCAAGCAACCCAACCTTCACCCACAGGCATTCAGGCAGTTATATCACATAAGCATATAGCCTCATGGTGAGCATGCTATCATGGCAATCACTCACACGCATGCAAGGATGCTAAAGCATAAACACTTACCGAGTACTCCGAGCCAAAACAAAAACTAGTTAGTAATCAATGCATAATCCTAGTTCATGTTAAGATGGCTAATGCAACACATGCAAAATGCAACTAAGATAGGCTCGGCTATTTTAAGATGGCATGTGAGATGCTACAACTAACACGTATTCAACTTGGAATTGAAATATAATGCAATTAGTATGATGCGCCGAGCCCGGTGCATGCAAGACATATGAACGGTGCATGCAAGACATATGAATGATGCAAACATGCATAGCATAAGGATGCTAATTGAAATATGCCCTAAATCTAACCATCGTAAGCGGTTAAATAAAAGGGAGAAAGAAATGGGGGTTGGAAGACATGCATTACACACACGCACACGCACACTTATTACAACATTGCCCTCTCTCGGAGGGTCCGAAAGAATAATACAAATTAACTAGCTAACAAGCTAATTAAATATTACAAAACCGTAATTAATTAACAAATTAATTAAACTACTAAAGCAGTAAAGCTGCCTCGGGAAGAGGGTCAAATGCTTGCATGCTCGATTCGCCTCTCTCGGAAATCCATCGCCATGCCATGTGTTGCCTCTGTTTACACTGCTCTGCACCTCTGAAGACTGCACAAGTCCTAAGGCTGCTTCTGGACCACCTTCTGAGCACTGTGGAAGGTCACCGCCCAAGAGGAATAGTCACCGGCCAAGAGGAATAGTCACCGGCCATGGAAAAGTGGTCATCGACTAGTTGTATAGCTCTCGGCCAAAAATGAATAGCCGGCCGGCACTGAATGTGGTTGGTCGACCAACTCTTCCTGCAGAATCTTGTTTTGCAGCAGCAGAGGGCAAACAGAGCATGGCAATGCATTTTCAAAGCAATGTGTGCACGACCACCCTCCTTATCATGTTATGAACTCAAGGGAGGATGGTCCTCGACCCTCGGGCCACCAATCACGCATTTCCATGCATGATGGCCAAAGAGTCAAGTGTGCAACTCAATATGGAATGAAATGCACAAAACACATAAAGGGCCCCAACCTCTATCATGATTGATCAAGAGGCAAGAGATGCACACACAATGCAATGCAACCTAGGCAAGCAAGCAAGCATGCAAATAACTCAAGTGTGCAACAAATCTAATGCAACATGAGCATGTTAACATGCAATATGCAATAGGCATACAACCTAAACATGTGGACCTGTATAACATGCAACAACATGCAAAATGAAACAAGCATGCAACAACATGGTAAGATGGACTTACACCAACATGGGTAGCTCTCAAGCATGCCAAAATCAGTGGCCAATAGTGTTGAAATGATGAAATCAAAGCAACAAGACATACAGAAGCATGCACAATGCAAAGGCTCTAAGCCAAGGGCACAAGATACAACTCTCCAAGAGCATGGCAAGGATGAAACATGAGGCATAATGGCATACACTCCAGCTCTGAAATAGCATACAAAATGACTTCGAAATGATGCAACAACTCATGCAATGCATGTTGATAGGCTCAAGTACCGAAACTAGTGAAGCACATTACACTAGAGGTATGCAAAGCAATGCTCAAATGATGAAACCAACCCCAAACAGACCTGATACAGGCCAAAATCAGTGGCAAAATGTGTTGGGATGGTGGCTCGGAATGCATTCAAATGAAGCTCATGCAATGATCGGTAAATGAGGCATACAAGCACAACTCTCAATAGCACTTAAAGCATGGAAAACATGGGAGTATGGCACAAGTATAAGCTCTGAAACATTATACCCAATGATGCCAAAACATGTAAATAGCTCAAGTCAAGCATGCAAGGGACCCCGAAACTCAAAGCTATGCAAGGCTATTACACAACAAGTATGCATGGCAAGCATTTTTCGACCATGAGGCCACAAAAAAGAGCTTAGGCAGCCTAAATCATGAACAAAATCAGTTTAAGGCCTGGCCAAAAAGTGCTAGAATCATAGGCTAAAATGGCATGCAATACAAGCTAGTGAAGGGGGTTTACACTACAAGTATATGAGGCAATTAAGAGGCCACCAAACCAACAAAATTTAGAGGTATGACATGTCAAATAAAGCCCAAAAACCCACTGAAACATGGTCCATGAATGCGAGAATGATAGGCTCCTTTGATAGGCTATAAAGAGGGTTGTTCTACACATGCAAGATGGACACTTAAAATGGCAAAAAAGGCTCTAGACAGAGCCTATGCAGGTCTTAAAACTCACTAAAAATAGCTTGAAATATGCTCAAGAAGTGTGCAAATAGGGGTTCCTTTGTAAGGTCAAAAATGCCAACAAACAAGACAACAAGGAGAGGGGATGGCCCTCTCCTTCTTAGGACCTCAAAACACCATCCCCACGAGAAGGCCAATACAAGGTGGTCCCGAAGCTCACAAAAATGCACAAAAAAGAGACCAAACAAGGCCTAAGAAGGGGTAAACAACCCCAAACACAAAAGTGACCTTAAACAAAGATCAAAAGCATGCAAAATCAGAACTTTTATCAGTTATACACTAAGCTCAAAACAGCATGCAAGATAGGCTAAAAGCTTATGCAAAAATGGGGAATAAAAGAGGGAAAAGGAGTTACCCTTGTAGCTCAGCAAAAACCAGCAGATTTCTGGACCAAAACCCAACCTTTGAGCCCTCTCAAGACCTTCCAAGAACCTTAGATGAGTGATGAAGGTGTGTACTTAGGAGTTGTGGTGTAAAGGGGTCAAGAACCAAGCACTTTGGAGCTCAAAATAGTGAGATATAGAGAGATATATATCTTGGAGCCTTAGACAAATTTTTTGGAACCTCTCTAAAGGAGAGGGAGGCCCTCTCTTATAGAGAAACAAGAGGGTTCAAGCTTCTCTTAGAAGCTTGAGCAAAATGGCCAAGCTTCTCTTAGAAGCTAAAGCAAAAAGGGTCAAGCTTCTTGGAGAAGCTAAAAAGGGTCAAAAGGTTCAAGTTTCCTCAAGAAGCTAAAAAAAAAAGGGTCAAAAGGTCAAGCTACCTCGAGAAGCTAAAAAAAGGGGTCAAAAGGTTCGAGCGAAAATAGACTCGGGAAGATGGGCACTGACAATGCATAGCCGGGCGCGCGGCCGGGTGCCTCGAAAACAAGTTGTTAAGCACCGAGAGCGGCGTATGACCACAAAGGTGGTCTCCCAGGCCACAGTGTCCTTCTAGAGAGAGGAAACAAGGTGTGTGCCAAAAACCGGAGCAAACGGAGAAAGTTAAGTGGTCCCGAATCGAGGCGCACGGCCGACGGCTCCGAAAAATCGAAAACTGATCTCCAAACGGGAACAGTGGTCTACGACCACAAAAAGTAGCCTACGGCCACTAAGAGATGGTCTACGAGACCTCTCCCTCCCTTCGGGAAGAGAAAACAAAACCTGGTTCACAAACCGAGGCAAAACACAAAAGGGTCTCGAGGTTTGGGGGTAAGGCTCTCAGCCGAAACTCCGAAACCTCAGAACAAGCACAACATGCGCAATCACCGAGCGCTCAATCGATGACGTCTGAGTCTTAAGGTCGGTCAAAAATGGGGTGTCTACAGTTGCCCCTCTTTGACAGAACTCGAAAGTCATAAGTGACAGGAGTGAATGTTAAAGCCCAGAGACGACCCATTTTTGACGAGGCTGAAGACTTAGACAAACAGGCAAGATAATCAAAGAGATGTGCCCGCAGGCAGGGGTAAAATGCAAAATGATATGTGATATTACAAAACAATGTAGTAAACAATGCAAATGATATGCAATGCATTTGAGATGATCAAACCACAAGCAATATAAAACCACACAAATATCATAAAGATGATGGAGATGCAAAATCCGTCTACCATAGAAAAGGTGCCGACACCCTCAAACCACAATCCCATCAGTGGAATAGGCGCGTACACATACAGAACTATGTGTGTGTAGACGGAACACAAGATACGAGTAATTGGGTGGCATGATATAAGTGAGGAATGACCTGCTGAGGAAAGATCGTGATCCTAAATGCTGGATGCAACACACTGCACTATAATGTAATGAATGCAATGGATAAGGCGCGCGGCCAAACCGTATCTTGCCTAGGAAAGGCATGGACACAAACAAACCATGTTTAACACGGAAATGGTGCTGTCACCCTCAACACTAGGTGCGTACACATAATATCATAACCATGGTTGAACGTGAAAAGTATGGGCACATACCAGACCAAGCTCAACATGGAAAGGCGCAAGCCATAGATGGATAATGCAGTAAATGCATGCAAACTACAATGCAATATATATTCTATATGCAATGCAATGTAATAGCTAAATGCGATAAATGGAATGGATAAGGCGCGTGGCCAAACCGTATCTTGCCTAGGAAAGGCATGGACACAAGCGAACCACGTTTAACACGGAAATGGTGCCGTCACCCTCAACACTAGGTGCGTACACATAATATCATAACCATGCTTCAACGTGAAAAGTATGGGCACATACCAGACCAAGCTCAACATGGAAAGGTGCAAGTGATAGATGGAGGTGATGCAGTAAATGCATGCAATATGTGCTATGTACAATGCAATATACATGCTAGCTAAAAATGCAATGGATGCAGTGGATAAGGCACGCGGCCAAACCAAATCTTGCCTAGGAAAGGCATGGACACACACAAACCACGTTTAACACGGAAACGGTGCCGTCACCCTCAACACTAGGTGTGTACACATAATATCATAACCATGCTTCAACGTGAAAAGTATGGGCACATACCAGACCAAGCTCAACATGGAAAGGCGCAAACCATAGATGGATAATGCAGTAAATGCATGCAAACTACAATGCAATAGATACAATGAATGGATGTAATGTATGCTATGTACAATGCAATATACATACTAGATGATGCAGTAGAGAAATGCATGACAATGCAAGATAGAGAAATGCATGGCAATGCAAATGGAAGCGAAACATGCGTGTCGACGCAAGTGAAGAGTGCATGACAATGCAGGTGGAAGCGAAACATGCGTGTTGACGCAGGTGAAGAATGCATGACAATGCAGGTGGAGGCGAAACATGCTTGTCGACGCAAGTGAAGAGTGCACGACAATGCAGGTGGAGGCGAAACATGCGTGTCGACGCAAGTGAAGAGTGCACGACAATGCAGGTGGAGGCGAAACATAGGTGTCGACGCAAGTGAAGAGTGCACGACAATGCAGGTGGAGGCGAAACATGCGTGTCGACGCAAGTGAAGAGTGCATGACAATGCAGGTGGAGGCGAAACGTGCGTGTTGACGCAAGTGAAGAATGCATGACAATGCAGGTGGAGGCGAAACGTGTGTGTCGACACAAGTGAAGAATGCATGACAATGCAGGTGGAGGCGAAACGTGCGTGTCGATGCGAGTGAAGAATGCATGACAATGCAAGTTATTGGAATGTACGACAATGCAGGTTAAAGTGCGTAACAACGCAATGCACTAACAAGTGCAGGTAGACTACGCAGGGCAGAACGAATGTAATACAATGCGATGCAAGTGTAGGTGGGATGCGCAAGATAGCGTAAATGAAACAATGTAATGTACAAAACAGTGCGATGCGCAAAACAGCGCGAATGAAAATGCAATGCACTAACAAGTGCAGATGAGGTGCGCAAGATAGCGCGATGCGCAAAATAGCGCGATAATATGCAATGCAATGTAAGGTGCATAAAACAGTGCGATGCGTAAGAGAGCGCGATGCGTTAGACAACGCGAGTGCACAAGACAGTGCGAATGCACAAGATAGTGCGATGCGCTAGACAGCGCGATGCGTTAGACAACGCGAGTGCACAAGACAGTGTGAATGCACAAGATAGTGCGATACGCTAGACAGCGCGATGTGTTAGACAATGCGAGTGCACAAGACAGTGCGAATGCACAAGATAGTGCGATGCGCTAGACAGTGTGATGCGTCAGACAACGCGAGTGCACAAGACAGTGCGATTGCACAAGATAGTGCGATGCGCTAGACAGCGTGAGTGCACAAGACAGTGCGAATGCACAAGATAGTGCGATGCGCTAAACAACACGATGCGTTAGACACCGCGAGTGCACAAGACAGTGCGAATGCACAAGATAGTGCGATGCGCTAAACAGCGCGATGCGTTTAGACAACGGGAGTGCACAAGACAATGCGATTGCACAAGATAGTGCGATGCGCTAGACAACGCGATGCGTTAGACAACGCGAGTGCACAAGACAGTGCGATTGCTATGAAATGTGAAAATGCACAAGACAGTGTGAGAGAGATACAATGCACCAGAAAGTGCAAGGAAGGTGCACAAAAGAAGTGCGATAAAATGCATCTTCTGTGCAAGTAAGGGGGCATTTTCTATGCAATATGGAAAGCATATTCTATGCAATATTGAAGACATATTCCGTGCATGAGACAAGCATATTCTGTGCAGCATTGAAAGCAAAGCATATTCTATGCGGAATCGAAAGCAAACATATTCTATGCATGAATCATAACGATGCGTGGCACGCATGCAACAGAAGTGTATAAAAAAGTGCACATTCTATGCAATAAAGGGGCATTAAACATGTACTCTGGTGCCTCCGATTTACCTCTCGGAGGACTTGGCAACACGCTCAGCTCAAAAAGGGACACCCTGTTTATTATTGGCGAGAGACAACATTTGCATGTGTAAACCACAGGTGCTGCTTGGACTGCCATTCTGACTTGAAGCAGGCTTACACTTGGGGTCGAGATATACTCATACTCCAGAGAAATGGCGAGGCCTGAGAAGGTGCACCTGGAATACAGTTTCAGAATTTGCTGGAGTTGAAACACACTAAGATGCTCCAAATTTTCCCTCTTTTCTTTTGCTTTGCAGTCTGGAACCTATATAGCTTTAGATAGGTCCTTGTTCTACTGTTCTCACATAACCTGGGTTGAACCCTGCAGCTTTATGAAAGAACGAATCCTGTTTTGCACATATGTGGAGAATGGCACAGCACTCTGAGCACAAAACGGTTTTATTTTTGAAATTGAGAGATGGGTTCTTGACCGGGGTATTGAGCCTATGACTGAACAGAGCGCACTATGACTCAACAACGGAAAACAAAAGGTAAACAACCCAAACACATCGAGTAACACTCGAAACGACTCAAAACAAGAATCGAGACAAAACAAAAAGACACGACACTCAGACGTGCACAGGGAGCCTGTTTCTCTGGGTATTGTTTCCCACCCTTTCTCATTTGTGATTCTCACATCACTCGGCTCTCAGGCTCTATTTTTCTGAAAAAGCCTTTTTTTTCACTTTTTCTCTCGACGCACATCTCTCTATTCTTCAATCTCTCATTTTTTATCCCTTCCCTGGGTGGTTGATGGATATGTAAGAATTTGCGGGCTCTTTCCCCTAGCATTCTGCTAGATTCTCTTTCTTTTGCTCACAATAGTGAACTTCTCCCACAGAGGGGTTGCGCTACAACTAGGTGTGTAGCCAATCTGCAGCTGATATTGGTTGACGATGCTCTACTGGGGAGTTTGGACGTGATCAGATCTATCCAGATGAGGGAGTGGAATACCTTGCTCCATTCCAGTTCGTGCTTCGCACTTGGCTTGATATCTCGCTGCTCGGAGGATATGAGAGCTTTCAGCCCTTTTCTGTTAGCTTCAGTTATGCCCTTTTCTGGTAGGTAGAGTGTCCTTTCTAGCAAGTAGGGTGCCCTTTTCTGGCAAGTATGTTGACAACGGGGAAAAGACAGAACACCTGACTCAACTGTGCCCCTAGTTCATCATTTTGACCATTTTTTGTTTTGTTTTCTACTAAAACAATTTTGACCAAAATGAGAGTTAGATTAACACACTTGTTCAATTTTTTGATTTGAAATCATGCAAGTTAGGTTATGAGCACTGAAAATTTTCCTTTTTTGGGTCCAAGAAAATGGTCCAGTTTTGGAAAAATGGAATAATTTTCGAGAAAATTAGTCAACCTCAGTAAAAATTCTCAAAAACTATTTTTGCAAACGGCCACTGCTCAACGAGCATGGAACCCACTCTTGAGATGTACAACCTCAGATCCATAACAATGGAAAATTGCCTCTTGTCTGAACGGCACTGTACGGCAATGGAAAATTGCCCCTTGTTTGAATGGCACCACAGCGCACTATATGGCAACGGAAAGTTGCCCCTTGTTTGAAAAGTACCGCAGCACTGCATGGCAACGGAAAGTTACCCCTAGTCTGAATAGCGCCGCAGCACATGGCAGCAAGTCCTCACAGTGACAATTACCGCTGAATTCTCGGATACAGAGAAGACAAAGATGATCAGAACCATTACATGGACACAGTCGATTTTGAAGTGTTTATGGCTGGACTTCAGAATGAAATTGCCTACGTATCCCAAACATGGGAATCAAGCCTTATGTAGTTCGGGGTTAAGGTACACTCGGGTATTAACCTCTTCTTTTGCGCTCTAACTTTTGCCAAGGCTGCCCTTCCAGGTTTTCAACCTTGCAAGCTATGTTCTTCTTTTCTTTTCAATTCTTTCCATTTCTTTTTTCCTTTTCCAAGATTTTTTGCATTTCTTTTTCTTCATTTTTTTTTGTTCTTTTTGCTTTTCTTTTCATTTTTTCTTGCTCTAACTTTTGCCTGGGTCGCCCTTTTGGGTTTTCGGCCCAGCGAGCCTCTCAAAGGGTAAAAGTGTAACAAGTCCATGTCAAATGGTTTTGAGATCCTAAAGTCATCTGAATCCATTTTCTTCCGTTCTGGGATTTGGCATTCTTGCCACTCTTTGTTGATTTGCAGAATGATCCATCTTCGGCTTTTCGAGCACATCTGATATTTTTGCCCCTAGTTCGAGGGGTGCTTCTGATCTAGCTTTGCAAGCTTCTTTTGACTACATCTGATCTTCTCGATCTAACTTTCTTGCCGCTCATTCATGGGCTGCTTCAAATCTGGCCACACAGGCCTCCTTCAATGGTTGACCATTGAACATTCTAAATGCGAGTTCAAGGTTTGAAAACAAAGGGTCGAGTCTCGAGGTTGAGAGTGATCCTAAGCTGCACAATCTCAAGAGCGATTCCACACAGGTCTTCGCGGGACCGCACAAAACATTTTTTCAAAACTTTTAAGAAAGCGACGAATTGCTCGTGCTGAAGACAAGGTAGAACCAATCTGGATCAAGCCAGGATCCTTCTCAGTACTCACACTAACAAGCATGATTTCATTCATTAAGGGCTTAGCACGCCTCTCTTTCTCTCAGTTGATCAAATTTTGCAAAACCCGAGGAATTCCTTCCTCTTTGTTTTCACCGCAGTGTTCAAAAAGTTTTGAAAAACTTAGGTCAATGCAATGATTTAAAGGTGTAGAAGAGCAGGTGAGATGGACTGCCGTTTCACTCAAATTTGCTGGCACAACAGGCGCAAGGCAGAAGCAAACACAAGAGTGTGAAAATTCATTGCTGTTCCATTCATAACTTCTGGCATAACTGGCTCCAAGACAAAAACAGACTCAAGAGAAAGCAAAAAGACAAACACAAAACAAAACAGTGATGCTCGGGGGAACACCCCCGGAATCACCCGACTCTAACAAAATAGGATTGACTCGATACAACAAGACAGACTCAACAGGATTGACTCGATACAACGAGACAGACTCAACAGGACTGACTCGATACAACAAGACAGACTCGACAGGACTGACTTGATACAACAAGACAGACTCAACAGGTTTGACTCGATACAACAAGACAGACTCAACAGGTTTGACTCGATACAACAAGACAGACTTAATACCCAAGTTAAAAAGTACAAAAACCAGCATTCACAAATGCTCAAAATAGTGCGTGCCATACGCCACATCTGGAGTAAACTGAGTGCCACCCGTAGGTGGTTTATCCCCTGATCACGTAACAACACAGGTCCAGAGTACCCGAGGGATATTAGACCCTTCTGAAGCTATGGTTCCAAGACTACTTAGCAAAAGAGAAAACAGACAGCATCTCAGCCTGATTTCACCAGAACCATCATGAGCGAAGTTGAATGACTACGCTTCCTACAGAATTCAGCCCAAAATTCTGCCCTGTAAACTGATACCCTCAGGTAAAACTGATTCTTCCAAATACTGATGACCGCAGGCCTGATACCCAGACTTGCAAACTGATACATGCATTCCCTGTAGAGACACACTCTAAGAGCACATAGCAAGCAAGTAAGAGCCAAAACACCCCTATGTTGGGGGTAGGGTTTCCCTGTCCTATTTTGTCAGGAGCTAGGGTTTCACTACGTACGCAGCGGTTTCAAACAACCTATAATCGGGTAAGTAACCTGTCCTAGATTGGAATGGTCACTATGGATTCCGAATATGCACTAGGTCGAGTGGTCAAAAGGGTGCCCCAATAAAAATCGGGGTTTGTGTTCCCGTCGTGGCAGAGCCCGCAACCGATCAGCCTTATGGCACGCTTCTCGAAGTGAGCCTCCGGCAAACCGTTTAGGAATAGCATACGGCAAACACGGTGTCCTAGGCGCACCAATGCAAATGCAATGCAAAGAGACACATAAATGTAATCAAAACAAGATATCATGAGTTCGAGTCAAGTTCTCTAAATCCCCAGCAGAGTCGCCAGAAACTGTAGACGCCCCCGAACGTCCCGGGAGGGAATCCCGTTTTGTTCATTGGGGCTCACTACAGTTCAGGACTCAATGTCATGGTCCTGTATCTAATCTCGCAGAGTGCAATGCAAGACCGATGAATCATCAAAGAGTCCAAATTCGGCAAATTGTTTTTGAAAAATAGATTTTTAGAAAGAAGTGCCAAACATGGACTGCTTTGCCAGATACAGAGTCGCCACCTAAATATTTTATTTTGGGAGAATTTAGAAAACCCTGACTTGTTTGCCTAAGGCCACGTGTTCGTCATCACCAAAGTTGCCTCGGCTCGGGAACTTGGGTACGATTGGGGAAGGTCAGCTATGAGCACCCCCGCTTGCCCGATCAAAGATCGGCCTCTACTAACCATGATATCAATTTTTGAAAACATTGTGTGCTCTTATTCCGGTTTATTAACCTAGAATTACTACGTGATGCGCACAGCAAAACAAGTATAGACTGGATTGCCTAAGTTGGAACAAAGTATCGTATATCCGTTTGTTTCGAAAAATGGATTGAAGTTTGCTACTCGCAAGTAGGCTAAAACACGGGTTTCGACGAATTATTCCAACTCAAGCAACCCAACCTTCACCCACAGGCATTCAGGCAGTTATATCACATAAGCATATAGCCTCATGGTGAGCATGCTATCATGGCAATCATTCACACGCATGCAAGGAAGCTAAAGCATAAACACTTACCGAGTACTCCGAGCCAAAACAAAAACTAGTTAGTAATCAATGCATAATCCTAGTTCATGTTAAGATGGCTAATGCAACACATGCAAAATGCAACTAAGATAGGCTCGGCTATTCTAAGATGGCATGTGAGATGCTACAACTAACACGTATTCAACTTGGAATTGAAATATAATGCAATTAGTATGATGCGCCGAGCCCGGTGCATGCAAGACATATGAATGATGCAAACATGCATAGCATAAGGATGCTAATTGAAATATGCCCTAAATCTAACCATCGTAAACGGTTAAATAAAAGGGAGAAAGAAATGGGGGTTGGAAGACATGCATTACACACACGCACACGCACACTTATTACAACATTGCCCTCTCTCGGAGGGTCCGAAAGAATAATACAAATTAACTAACTAACAAGCTAATTAAATATTACAAAACCGTAATTAATTAACAAATTAATTAAACTACTAAAGCAGTAAAGCTGCCTCGGGAAGAGGGTCAAATGCTTGCATGCTCGATTCGCCTCTTTCGGAAATCCATCGCCATGCCACGTGTTGCCTCTGTTTACACTACTCTGCACCTCTGAAGACTGCACAAGTCCTAAGGCTGCTTCTGGACCACCTTCTGAGCACTGTGAAAGGTCACCGCCCAAGAGGAATAGTCACCGGCCAAGAGGAATAGTCACCGGCCATGGAAAAGTGGTCATCGACCAGTTGTATAGCTCTCGGCCAAAAATGAATAGCCAGCCGGCACTGAATGTGGTTGGTCGGCCAACTCTTCCTGCAGAATCTTGTTTTGCAGCAGTAGAGGGCAAACAGAGCATGGCAATGCATTTTCAAAGCAATGTGTGCACGACCACCCTCCTTATCATGTACAATGCAAAGGCTACAAGCCAAGGGCACAAGATGCAACTCTCCAAGAGCATGGCAAGAATGAAACATGAGGCACAATGGCATACACTCCAGCTCTGAAATAGCATACAAAATGACTCCGAAATGATGCAACAACTCATGCAATGCATGTTGATAGGCTCAAGTACCGAAACTAGTGAAGCACATTACACTAGAGGTATGCAAAGCAATGCTCAAATGATGAAACCAACCCCAAACAGACCTGATGCAGGCCAAAATTAGTGGCAAAATGTGTTGGGATGGTGGCTCGGAATGCATTCAAATGAAACTCATGCAATGGTCGGTAAATGAGGCATACACGCACAACTCTCAATAGCACTTAAAGCATGGAAAACATGGGAGTATGGAACAAGTATAAGCTCTGAAATATTATACCCAATGATGCCAAAACATGTAAATAGCTCAAGTCAAGCTTGCAAGGGACCCCGAAACTCAAAGCTATGCAAGGCTATTACACAACAAGTATGCATGGCAAGCATTTTTCAACCATGAGGCTACAAAAAAGAGCTTAGGTAGCCTAAATCATGAACAAAATCAGTTTAAGGCATGGCCAAAAAGTGCTAGAATCATAGGCTAAAATGGCATGCAATACAAGCTAGTGAAGGGGGTTTACACTACAAGTATATGAGGCAATTAAGAGGCCACCGAACCAACAAAATTTAGAGGTATGAAATGTCAAATAAAGCCCAAAAACCCACTGAAACATGGTCCATGAATGCGAGAATGATAGGCTCCTTTGATAGGTTATAAAGAGGGTTGTTCTACACATGCAAGATGGACACTTAAAATGGCAAAAAGGGCTCTAGACAGAGCCTATGCAGGTCTTAAAACTCACTAAAAATAGCCTGAAATATGCTCAAGAAGTGTGCAAATAGGGGCTCCTTTGTAAGGCCAAAAATGCCAACAAACAAGACAACAAGGAGAGGGGATGGCCCTCTCCTTCTTAGGACCTCAAAACACCATCCCCACCATTGAAATCCCTTTTGATTTTAGTGGTGAGAATGCCAATACAAGGTGGTCCCGAAGCTCACAAAAAATGCACAAAAAAGAGGCCAAACAAGGCCTAAGAGGGGGTAAACAACACCAAACACAAAAGTGACCTTAAACAAAGATCAAAAGCATGCAAAATCATAACTTTTATTAGTTATACACTAAGCTCAAAACAGCATGAAAGATAGGCTAAAAGCTTATGCAAAAATGGGGAATAATAGAGGGAAAAGGAGTTACCCTTGTAGCTCAGCAAAAACCAGCAGATTTCTGGACCAAAACCCAACCTTTGAGCCCTCTCAAGACCCTCTGAGAACCTTAGATGAGTGATGGAGGTGTGTGCTTAGGAGTTGTGGTGTAATGGGGTCAAGAACCAAGTACTTTGGAGCTCAAAATAGTGAGATATAGAGAGATATATATCTTGGAGCCTTAGACAAATTTTTTGGAACCTCTCTAAAGGAGAGGGAGGCCCTCTCTTATAGAGAAATAAGAGGGTTCAAGCTTCTCTTAGAAGCTTGAGCAAAAAGGCCAAGCTTCTCTTAGAAGCTAAAGCAAAAAGGGTCAAGCTTCTTCGAGAAGCTAAAAAGGGTCAAAAGGTTCAAGCTTCCTCAAGAAGCTAAAAAAAAAAGGTCAAAAGGTCAAGCTTCCTCGAGAAGCTAAAAAAAGGGGTCAAAAGGTTCAAGCTAAAATAGACTCGGGAAGATGGGCACTGACAATGCATAGCCGGACGCGCGACCGGGCGCCTCGAAAACAGGCTGTTAAGCACCGAGAGTGGCGTATGACCACAAAGGTGGTCTCCCAGGCCACAGTGTCCCTCTAGAGAGAGGAAACAAGGTGTGTGCCAAAAACCGGAGCAAACGGAGAAAGTTAAGCAGTCCCAAACCGAGGCGCACGGCCAACGGCTCCGAAAAATCGAAAACTGATCTCCAAACGGGAACAGTGGTCTACGACCACAAAAAGTAGCCTACGGCCACTAAGAGATGGTCTACGAGTCCTCTCTTTCCCTTCGGGAAGAGAAAACAGAACCTGGTTTGCAAATCGAGGCAAAGCACAAAAGGGTCTCGAGGTCCGGGGGTAAGGCTCTCAGCCGAAACTCCGAAACCTCAGAACAAGCACAACATGCGCAATCACGGAGTGCTCAATCGATGACGTCTGAGTCTTAAGGTCGGTCAAAAATGGGGTGTCTACATGGATCCTGTTAATTGTTCTATAAGTGTTGGTTGAGACTTGGGTTGGTGCTAGCCCGGTGCGCCGTAAGAACTCGCATAGCAGGGGGTTAACCGGAAAGCGGAGGCCACCTTCTATTATGGAGAGCATGGTGAAGGGGGCACTGGTCTAATCTGCCTCATGAGGTCGTCTCCTCGGCACTGAGCTCTAGGTGAACGTCGTTCGGGATACCATACTCTTCCCGGAACGCGGCTAGAGCAACCAGCGAGTCGACCAGGAAGCGGTAGGGCCCTCATGTGTAGCCAGCTGGTCTTAGCGCGGCTGAGGTGGTTTGGCACAGACTCTTGTTTGATGGCTGCTCGGTCTTTGAGAGCCTCGGTTTGGTGTGTAGTCCCCTTGGACTCTGCAGGAAAATGAGGGTAAGTGTAAGCGGGAGCGCAGTCGCGCAAAACGAGCTTGACTTTAGCTCGGTCAGGTAGAGTGCCAGATCACCTCGGTCACAAAGGTAAACCTAGGAGCTCGGCCGCTCAAGTGGACCAGATATTAGCCCGGTCGAGCGGTCAAGTCCTCTGCCTACCTCGGTTTTTACAGGGGTTTTTGCAAACTTGCAATTTACTCGGTTTAGATGTTTTTTGGGATCAAAAGAAGACCTGGAGCCCGGTCCGCTCCAGATCTTCTTGTGTTCATCACTGGAATTGAAGAACAGCGAAAAGAATAGGGGCAGGAGAGGGTTTTTGGGGGGGTATATCCTAAAACCTATGGACTTTATGCCCTAGAATGTGAAATACCAAATGAAAAAAAAAAAGGAACAACAAAGAGGATTCGAAGAACTTACCGGTTTAGAGGCAGAGGCTACTTCTTCAAGCACGAACAAAGAAGAAGAACAAGAATGGAGGTCAAGCACTGTAGCTCTAAGACGTCAGGAATGGAAGAGAGGCAGTAAGAAGAGAAAGTGAAGGGGAAATGGCGTACTTATAGCATAGTGAGCGGGCCTAAATTTGAATTTGAAGGGACGTCTGGGTTGGCGGCTCGAGGCCAATAAATGCACGACACGTGTTCATAATGGCGTCGGCGTCAGTTCTGAAGAAACAAGATGGCAAGTTGAGGCAACGACCGAGCAAGCCCAGAAACCGGGCATAGAGATTAGCGTGGTTAACATCTTGCAAACTTGGGACCAAGGGAGAGTCTACCCCGGACGAACCATGTAATCCCAGTCACGCTTTCGCGGACGGAATTAAGGGGCAATTGAGAGGGAGATTTATGAGCTGGAATGGGCCATGGTAAAGGCCGGGCAAAATGAGGGGCCGAACATGTTTGGGCCGTGATAGCTTGGGCTCGTCCAAATAAGGTTTTGCTCGGTTGAGGCCCAGGACCATGTTGGGATCGAGCTACGTGGGCTTGTCTATGGAGAAAACCGAGCTACTTGAGTTGCTCGGCCGAGATGATTGCCTGCCATTCTGGATTCCACGGTTCACGCGTTTAGCACGGCAGGAAGGCCTTCGGTTTGTTGGCTCGACCTATCTTGAACTCGGCTTTGCTGGAATACAACCGAGCTCGGTCGTTTTGGAGCTCGGCGAGTGGAGCACTCGGGTGCGCTGCGCAACGCAGTCGTGAAAGGCCGAGGTGGTTCCGCCGGTCTGCCGGGCTCTGCTAATATAGCTTGACGGTTTGGTTAGGTGGTGATTGCAGGATCTGTACTGATAGATGGGAGAGCAGCACCACGTGTCAAGAGATTAATGGGAGTAGATTTGGGCACAGAAAGTATATAAGCGTGTCTGCGCCCCCCATGCTGTGGATGGGACATCATTTTGGTGAGAACAACCTAAACACTTAACTCTCTCCTCTCTCTCTAGATCCTTGAGTGTGTGCTAACTTGACCGTCGGAGGGGTTTTCCGGCCACACACCGCCGGGTAGCTCACCGCCGTTGTGTTCGCAGGTCGATCGGACAGACAAGGAGCTTGGTGAAAATGAGTACGGGCTCTGCGGAATATTCACTCCCTGTACAAGCAGTCATTGAGAAATACAGGCCAACCATCTTCCCTTTAAGCTCTTAAAATAGGATGAGTTTGATTAAGATGAAAGTGGTGGAAAATAAGGAGAAAAAAAGAAAGTAAAGCTTTTTTCTGAATTTGTTTAGCATAAAAGTGGTCGAAACTATTAGAAAGTTTATTTTTTATACAATACATATTAATATGGTAATTAACTTTTTAATTTCTAGCAAAAACAAAACCCAAGAAAACTTGGGCGGTGTTTGGATAGATTTTCAAACTATAATTTCACCCCTACATTCCAATGCCATATTTGGATACATCTTTCAAATTATATTTTCACAACAAAAGAAAAACTCTGTAGAAAATTCTATACCAGGCGGGATTTTTTTTTTTTTTTTTGAAATTTAGCTTAACCAGTCGTCCGACTAGTTAACCAGCCAGTCAACCGGAACAGGGCAAGTTTTTTAATTTTGCGTAAATTACACTAGCATCTCCTGAGGTTTATGTTTATTAGAATTTCCCTCTTACATTTGTGAAATTACACTGACCCCCCATTGTCAGTGTAATTATTTGACGGTGTTAACTTTTAAGTTAAAATGACATATTTACCCTTAACCTTTACATATACTTTAAAGGGTAAATTACATTAACAACTCCTGAGGTTTCAATTTAATAAGGATCCTCCCCTGACATTTAAAAAAAAAAAAACTAATTTAATAAAAATAAATATGAAGAAATATATTTAATTTGCAAAAAAATTATTTATAACCACTCGAAAGATAAAAAATTATATAAAAATGATAATTATTTTTATTTTTTATTTCTTAACCAAATTAATTTTTAATTTTTTTTAAATTTTTTTTCTAAAAATCAAACCATACATAGCCTAAAAATATTTTGATAAGTCATTTCTTACATTAGTAACTTATTTAATTATTTGTTAATTTTACGACATTTTTATCATCTGAGGCCTGTTTGGTAACCATTTCGTTTTCAGTTTTCAATTTATATTTACAAAAATTTTAAAAACTGTCACAAAAACTTATTTGATAATTTTTTTGGTTTATAAATGGTTGTCTTAGTTTGTAAATTTGAGGAAAAAACGTAAATTCAAAAAATGAGTTTACGTTGGTTTTTAAAGAAATTTAAAAATTTGACTAACAAAATTTTTCTTCAAATAATTTTTTTCCAATTAATTTTTTTTTCAATGAATTTTTATTCAACTAACATTAACCGATGGGGCAATTGGTAATGCTACTTTAAATCTTGGGGAGGGGATTGTAATTTCTAAAATGTGAGGGGTGTCAATGTAATTTACCCAGTGAGGGCAAAATTGGTCCTTAAAAAAAATTAAATTGCTGAGATCAGAATAATCTATTAGTTGACTTACCATTTAACTAATTGAGGGAGCAATCCATAATGAAATTTTAAACCTTAGGGAGGGGGATGTAATTTCCAAAAAGTGAGAGACGAACTGTAATAAACACAAACCTCAGGGGTGTCAATGTAATTTACCCTTTAATTTTTTTCATTTTTTTATATATATTTTTAATAAAACAATATTTTCGGAATTTTTAAAATTTTTTATGAGCTTTTAATAGATTTTTGAATTGTATGTTTGGTTATGAGTTGTAAGTTTTTTATATCAGATATCATATGTCACATCAAAAATTCTCTACTCAATTCATAACTCTTTTCAAACTCATAACCAAACAAATTTTCTACATTCAAATTATAATTCCAAAACACACAAACTCAAAATATAACTATATTCTCAAATCATATTTCCAAAACTCTTCCAAATTTGTTTGGTTATGATTTGAGTGTAGAAAATTTGTTTGGTTATGAGTTTGAAAAGAGTTTTGAATTGAGTTTGAACTAAGTGATGTTACATATGATATTTGATTCAAAAAATTTACAACTTATAACCAAACACACAACCCAAAATTCTATTCAAAACTCATAAAAAAAAATTAATAAAAATTCTGAAAATATTTTTTACTTAAAATATAAAAATAACAGGTGCCAAAAAAAAAAAAACACTATTCCAGTTAACCGGCTAGACGTCCAAGGGATATCCAGGAGGATGACCGGGTAAACATGTTTTCAACAGTAGGTGTGGAATCAACTTTTGAAATCACTAACCAAACACATCACTCAAAGAACGGTGTAAAATTACGTTTCAAGAGCTCCACCAGTCACAACCATTTTTCCATAGTAGTAGGAGATACTAATAATTAAAATTTAAAATTCCTCTTTATTCTGGCAAAATTTTTGCCCTAATCAAATACTGGCAAGAAAATATATTTTTCTTTTTGTTTCTTTTCTCTCACTTCATTTTCTATCTTTGTCACTTTTCAAATAATTGTAAATGAAGTGAGATAAATGTAACTGAGTCTTGGAATTTGGCCCAAAGCCGGATCTGCGCCAGTGGGGGAGCTAGGGGCTCGGCCTAATGACCAAACACTTGCTTCTAGTCAAGGCAATCAAGGTAGTTCGACCCAATTCGAAACGGACCGTGCAACATAGTGGACCTCCTGGTTGGGCAGGCAACTAGTCCGAAGTGGGCCGAGCAACATATTGAACCTTCTGGTTAGACAACCACTCTAGAGTAGACTAACTTATAGAAGGCCAATTCACTGAAGATTTTTCTTGGGCTCACAAGAGACAAACAACTCTGCTCCTCTCCCTCTGTCTAAACAGAATATGGAGATATGGAGGTGTAGAGGGACAAGGCGCACACATGACAGACCTGTATCTGAGTGTCAGGCGGAGTGGTCGTCCTCCTCCAATGAGAGATGACCACTAATGAGACAAACAAGATAGACCTGCACCCGAGTGTTAGGCAGAGTGGCCATCCTCCTCTAATGGGAGACGACCACAAATAAAACACATTGGACAAATGGCGGAGAGAGAAGGTCTTGGAGGATAAGCAACATTCTTCTATAAAAGGTGAGCACTACTCACTCTCAAGGGATTTGAAATCCACACACTTAACATATATCACTCTTTGTATTCTCTCTTCTTCCTTTCCCTTAGTCCCTGACTTTACTATCAGAGGGTTTTCCGACCAAACACCGGTTGGGTAGCCTCACCGTTTGTTACTCTGTGCAGATCTTCAATTCCCAAAGCACGCTATTCATCCACGAAGTTCAACCCTTCTTCATAGTGTGGAAATCACCCTCGCACAATTGGCACTGTCTGTGGGAAAACCACTGCTTGCTTCGTGACGAACGCCGGCGATGGGAATCGAAGATACACCCCATTCTGGGCTAGTAGAGAGGACTCCAATGATGGAGAGAACCAAAGATAAGGGTCTGGCATTCCCTTTAGCGCATAATGACCCTATGGACCACGACGATCAGCTACCTAATGTAGTAGTAGAGCGACGCCGTGTCATTGCCATCGAGCCATCTCAACATCTTTTTGTTGAGAGAGACCACCATAATCGCATCATCGACTCAATGGGTTTGAAGATCACTGAGCTTTGCACCCAATTGATGAAGTTCATGACGACCCCCCATGGAGCTAAGAAAGTCCGTTGGAGGACCGTCGCAAAGGAGACATACTCCGCCGCCTCACAATGAGCACTCTAACTGTGGCCCTGTTCGTAGAGAGCGTAGCTGGCCGATTCCAGTACGTAGTGAAGGGGCCAGTAGTAGGACGAATAACCTCCAAAAAAATAACCCACAAGAGAATTCTCATAAAAGGTAAAGGATTGTCAGCCACCTATTTGAAACCTTTCATTGCTGCCGCGATGAGCAACTGCACGATTTGAGAAGTTGTCTAAATGATAACAGAGAAGAGGCACAACTGCTATGCAGGGGAGAAGAACGTCGACGAGATAGGGAGGAGGAACGCTGGTTTGACAGGGAAAGGGACCAGTTGGATCGGTCCATACACCAACAAGAGCGTTGCGCTCTAGACCGGTTGGTGTCCACCCCCTTCTCTTCAGAGATAGAAGCTGTAAAACCTCCACGGAAATATAGCCCACCGAAATTCATTCTCTATGATTGGAAGACGGACCCTCTGACCCACATTTTTCATTACCTCCAGATGATGTCCCTCTGGAACCGCAATGATGCGCTCATGTACAAAGTCTTCCCTTCTAGCCCTGGAGAACTTGGCCTCCGATGGTTTGACAAAACTCCCTAGGGGTTCGATTTATGACTAGACGCAACTCTCTGAGGCGTTCTTAGCCTGATTTGTCTCCAACAGCAGAGTCCCAAAGTAGTTGGATACCTTGTTCAATATCTAAAAGGACAAGAAAGAGACCCTATGCCAGTATGCGCGACGATATTGGGAGGAATATGGTGACTTGGAGAAAAATGTTTACAGTGAACAATTGGTCGTGCTATACTTCAAGCAAGGCCTACCTCCTTCGCACAAGCTAAGGCAGTCATTGACGAAATGACTTGCACCCACCATGAAGGATTTGAGGGCCCGAATAAAGTAACAAGCTCGTGTGAAAGACGAAGCTGCTTTAGTACATGTTGCGATAGCTGAAGAAGAAGTCAGACTGCCTCAATGACCTAGGAATGAGTAGGCAAGGAGAGATGAGCGGCGTAAGAACTATGGCCAAAAGAACCGTACTATAGTGGAAAACGAAGAGGAAAGGGCCAAGTCTTATGAAGGCATCACTACTATCTTCAAAGAGCCAATATATAGGCTCGTCGAGAAATTTAAAGGGAAAGCCTTCTTTGTCTGGCCCGCTAAGATGCCTGGAGACCCTGCTCGGCGCAATCAGACACTGCGTTGCACCTATCATCGAGAGAAGGGACACAAGACGCAAAATTGTAGAGCTCTCAAACAACACTTGGAGGACTTAGTTATGGTGGGACACCTCCAACAATGGATAGACATTGATAAGACAAGGGAAAAGCAAGGACAAGACCAAACCCCTCTTAAAGAGAACCATGTCCCGAGGTTGGTCATTAACGTTATCCATGGAATGACCGATCCTGAAAAGGAAAACACCCTTCGAAGAGAAATCCAACGAGCCACCCACCTTTAATAGGTAATGTCGGTAGGACCTTCTCCCAAAAAGTCCAAGACATAAGCCAGACCTTCTCAGTTTAACGTCGTGTTCATCGAGAAGGACCTAGAGAGAATCCAACACCCCTACATCAATGCCCTTATCATTACGGTTGGTGTGGCCAATAAGTTCAATGTGAAGCGAGTCTTGATTGACCAAGGGAGCATCGCAGATATCATATATTATGAGCTTTTCAAGAAACTTAGTCTCAGTGAGCAACACCTGACATCTGCCACCTCTCATTTAGTTGGCTTCAACTCACAAACAGAATGGCTGCTTGGCCGAATAACTTTGCCTGTCATAGCTAAGTCTAAAGTGGTCTCTATTGACTTCTTGGTGGTAAACACCCCATCTCCCTATAATGCCATCCTTGGATTCACCAGATGGAGGCAGTCCCTTCCGCCTATCACCAACTCGTTCGCTTTCCAACCAAGTATGAAGTAGAGGAGATTCACGGAGACCAAGTGGTAGCCAAATACTGCTTTATTGCTGCCATGAAACCCAAACACGTCTGCGACCAAGTGCAGATGGTAGAAGTACCTGACCAGCCAGTTTCAGAAGACGTCGGCGGAGTGCGAACCGAGAAGATGGTAGAAGACCTAGAGACAGTCTTGGTAGAAGAAAGAAACCTAGACAAGTTCTTCCTGCTTGGCATTTCCCTCATTGTTGGAGAGAAAAAGCAATTATTGGCTCTACTCCGTAAAAACATCGAAGTGTTCGCCTGGTTGGCCTATGACACTACTGGGTTGGGCCCCAATTATGCTTGTCATCGACTTAATGTCCAATTAGGAGCACGGCCAATTGTTCAGAAGAGTAAACAGACATCTGCGCAACACACCGATGCAGTGATCGAAGAGGTGGACAAACTTTTAGCTGCTGGAGTCATTACCCAAAGTGGCTGTCTAACACCGTCGTGGTGAAGAAGAAGAATGGCAAGTGGAAAGTCTGCGTTGATTTCACTAGCCTTAACAATGGTTTCCCCAAGTATAGCTTCTCCCTTCCACGAATAGATCAACTTCTTAACGTAACGGCTGGACATGAGCGCATGAGCTTCTAGACGCCTATAGTGGCTACCATCAGATATTTGGCCCTTACCAGGAGAAAACGACTTTTATCAGCCCTAGAGGCACTTACTGCTACAAAGTGATGTCCTTCGGCTTGAAGAACGCTGGTGCGACCTACCAGCAAATGGTCACCAAAATGTTCAAGGACCAGCTCGGTAAAACCATGGAAGCAGACATTGATGACATGGTCATCAAAAGCAAGTTGGCCGAGCACCATCTAAGGGACCTTGAGCAAGTGCTTGAAATTCTGAAGACTCACAAGCTTCGACTGAATGCCTTAAAATGTGCCTTTGGAGTAGGATTAGGGAAGTTCTTGGGGTACATGGTGACTAGATGGGGCATTGAAGCCAATCCCGACCAAATCAAAGACCTCAAAGACCTTGAACTGCCAACAAAGGCTAAGAAACTCCAGAAACTTGCTGGTATGGCTGCAGCACTTAACCATTTCATCAGTTGGTTCTCTGATCGGATGAAGCCCTTCTTCTAACTTCTAAGGAAGAAAGCTAGTTTTGAATGGAAAAGCCAGTGCTCCGAAGCACTAGAAGATTTGAAGAAGTATTTGTCATCTCCTTCCCTCCTATCTACACCTGTCGCCAACAAAGAGCTTTTCCTTTACTCGGCTGTTTTTGATCATGCTGTTAGTGCAGTGCTAGTCAGAGAGGATAGAAAGGAGCAAAAACCAGTGTATTATGTTAGCAAGACCCTCTTAGATGCCGAAACTAGATACTTGTGTAGACACTCCATTTTTGACCGTCCTTAAGACTTGGATGTCATCATTTGAACACTCGATGATCATCCATGTTTGTGTTCATTTTGAGTTCCCGAAGGTCTCGGCCGCGCCCCTTGCTTCAAGATCTCTCAACTTGTCTGTTTTGTGCTTGGTTGTGGACCAAACACTTGTGTTTTTGGTTTTGAGGGAAGAGGGTGGCTTGTTGGCCATCCTCTCAACCCATCGGCCAAGGCTTGAAGCCATTGGCCTTGTTTTCTTGCCATCGGCCAAAATTGTTGGCCGATCGGCACATTATTTGGTCGGCCGGCACTTATGTTGGTCGGTCGACCATGTTTTCTGGCCGAACCCTGTTCATCTGCTTTATGCAGATATTTTATGTCAACTGTCATAGCTGGCATGCACAATTCACACCCTCCATACACGTGTATGGAGGGATTTGCACCTTTGCTTAGCTTGCTTAGGAAGCCTTTGAATTGGATTTCTATAAGAAGGGAGCTCCTCCTCCCTTCTCAGAGGTTCTAAAAAATAGGGTTAGAGAAGTTGTATCTATCTATCTCTATATTTCTCTCTCTTTACATATTTGTGTGTGTTTTTGTGCTCTAAAGGGTGTTTTGTTCACACTATTGCACACAAACACCTAGCAATACACCATCCTCTTGTTGCTGAGGTGCTAGGGAGTTGGTGTTAGGGTTCTTGAGGTGATTTTGATTAGAGAAAGTTGCTGGAGTGGTGTTCTTGAAGAGGTTCTTCAAGGGTGAGCAAACTTGCTTTTAAACCCCCATTCTTGCTTAAGCTTTTAGACCTATTTGCTTATTGTTTTAAGCTTAACTCTTAATTGATAAAAGTTCTGATTTTTGTTGCTTTAGATCTTTGTTTAAGGTCTTTTTTTGGTTTGGGGTTGTTTACCTCCTCCAAGGCCTTGTTAGGCCTTGTTTTAGGCCATCCATTTTGGCCCTTGTTCTTGGCCTTGCATGACCTTTCTAACACTGAAATCCAGAGGATTTTCAGTGGTGGAAAGGTAGTTTTGAGGTCTTAAATAGGATATGGTCATCCACTCTCCTTGTTGTCTTGTATGCTAGTATAAATGACTTATATTGGTAGCATGTTTGCTTAGCTTGTTTTAGCTCCATTTCAGCAAGTATTTGGTGTTATTTTTCCATGTTTTACCGCTGTCTAAGGTTGGTTTAATGGCTTCTTGCATGCACCATGTACTTGTCTTGTAATACTCTCTATTGCCTTAACATGCATCTTGTGTTTAGACCATCATGCTTGCATATTTTGGCTCAACTCGAAGGAGCTTTTAGTCATGTTTTACCATGCTCTAGCTCTGTTTCATGTTGTTTTGATCATATATGCCATGCTTTGTATAGCCCTAAGGCATCCTAGCTTGTTAGCTTCAAGTGTCCAAGTCTCTAGCATGCATTACTTGGCTCATTCCAATGATTTGGCATCAGTTGTAATGTTATTTCAATCCATGTCTCATGCTCATATACTTGCACTTATCACTCCTTTAATGCTTTAAAGAGTTGATGTTTTGTGCCTCATGAATGGACCATTGTGTATGCCTCCATGCTTAGGTCTTTGGGATGCCATCTAAGTGGATTTTTTGGGCTTATTTTGATATGCCATGACTCTGTTTTTCATTGGATAATTCATGCCATGTTTGGTTGTAATAGGTGTAGTGTAACCCCCCTTTGTAGCCTTGCATGTCTCATGCATTTTGGAGTTGTATTCTAGCTTGTGTTGGCTAGTTTCAAGCATGTTTTTGGTCTTGTCTTGACCTGCCTTAGGGTTGTTTTGAGTGCCCTTGGCCCTTTGGGGCTTGCCTTGCATGGCCATGGTTTGAGTCCCTTGGCTAGCCTTAAGCTTTGTGCTTTCTTGTATGCTTTGCTTGCTTTGTTTGGTTGGTTTGGCACATTTCCATGCATGATTTCAGAGCTTACCATGCTTGTAACATGTCCATATTTATCCCCTTTTAAGTGTTCTTGAAAGTTGCCCTCCCATTCCTAGGTGATAGGCTATCACATGTGCATGTTTGTATGTGCTTTTATCTATTATCTCTTAGCCTTTTGGCCACTGATTTGGGCATGTTTGAGAGCTGTCCATTTTAGTTTAAGTCCATATTCGCATGTTGTTGCATGCTTGTTGCATACTTGGCACATTACATGTTGTTACATGCTAATTCCACTACATGTTGTCACATGCTTGCTAATTGACATGTTGTTGCATGCTCATCCATCTTGCATACTTGTTAGATTACATGTTGTCGCATGCTTGTTGTTGGTATTGTTGTCACATACCTATGCCTTGCATCTTTACATGTTTAGGTTGTATGCCTATTGCATATTAGATGCATTGCATGATATTGTTGCATGTTGTTGCATGCTTGAGTTGTTTGCGTGCTTGCTTGCATGCTTAGGTTACATAGCATTGTGTGTGCATTCCCTTGCCTCTTGATCAAGCATGATAGAGGTTGGGGCTCCTTATGTGTTTTGTGCATTTCATTTGATATTGAATTGTGCACTTGGCCTCTTTGGCCATCATGTATCGAAATGCGTGATTGATGGTCCGAGGGTTGAGAACTACACTCCTTTGAGTCTCAAATATGATAAGGGGTGTTGTTGTGCAAACATTGTCTTGCAAATGTATTGCCATGCTCTGTCTGTCCTCTGTTACAGCAAAAGAAGCATTCAGCAGGAAGAGATGACCGATCGGCTATATTCAGTGCCGATCGGCTATATTCAGTGCCAATCGGCTAACAGCATTTGGCCGAGAGCCTTATATTTGGTCGATGACCAATTTCCCATGGCCGATGGCCTCTCAGCATGCCCACAAGGTGTTTCAGAAGTGTCACAGAAGTTGGCACAGTTTTCAGAGGTACAGAGCAGTGCAAACAGAGGCAACATGAAGCATGACAACGGATTTCCGAGCGAAGCCGACCGAGCATGCATTCGTCGCTCTTCCTGAGGCTGTTTTACTGTCTTCATAGCTTAATTAATTTGTTAATTATTTAAGTGTTGTAATAATTAGTTGTAGTTAGTTATTCATTTGGTTTTGTAATAATTAATTAGCTTGTTAGTTAGTTAATTAGTTAATTTGTATTATTCTTTCGGTCTCTCCGTCGAGAGGGCGCAATTATGTAATAAGCGTGCGTGTGTGTGATGCATGTCTTCTAACCCCACGTCTTTCTCCCTTTTACTTAACCGCTTACGATGGTTAGTTCTAGGGCACGTTTCATTTAGCATCCTTATGCTCGCATGTTTGCATCCATTCATCTGTATCGCATACACCAGGCTCGGCGCATCATACTAACTGCATTGTATTTCAATCCCTACTTGAATACATGTATCGAGTTGTCATACCTCATATGCCATCTTAGAATAGCCGAGCCTATTCTAGTTGCATTTTGCATGTGTTGGATTAGCCATCTCAAAATGAACTAGGATCATGCATGATTACAAACTAGTTTCTTGTTTTGGTTCGAAGTACACTGTAAGTGTTTATACTTTAGCATCTTGCATGTATGTGAGTGTTAACATGACAGCATGCTTGCCATGAGGCTAATTGCTTATATGATATAACTGCCTGAATGCCTGTGGGTGAAGGTTGGATTGCTTGAATTGGAACAATTCATCGAAATCCGCATTTTAGCCCACTTGCGAGTAGCAAACTTCAAACCGTTTTCAAACAAACAAATATGCGATGCTTTGTTCCAAATTAGGCAATCTAGTCTATACTTGTTTGTTGTGTGCATCACATGGTAAGATTAGCTAATTAATCAGAATAAGAACACATATGTTTTCAAAAACAAGATATCATGCTTAGTACAGGCCGATCTTTGATCGGGCAAGCGGGGGTGCTCATAGATGACCTTCCCCAATCGTACCCAAGTTCCTGAGCCGAGGCAACTTTGGTGATGACGAACATGTAACCTTAGGCACGAGTCAGGGTTTCCTAAATTCCCCCAAAATAAAATATTTAGGTGGCGACTCTGTATCTGACAAAGCAGTCCATGTTTGGCACTTCTTTATTAAAAATTAGTTTTCCAAAACGATTTGCCGGATTTGGACTCTTTGGTGATTTATCAGTCTCGCATTGCACTTTGCAGGATTAGATTCAGAACCGTGACATTTGAGTCCGAACTGTAGTAGCAAAGCCCAAGGGCGTGTCTACAACTTGCCATTGGATAAATTGGCATATGCCCTATTAATTGCCTCTAGGAAGCTTGTTCACTATTTTCAAGGACATACCATCAACGTCCTTACTGAATTCCCCCTCAAGTCAGTGTTCAGTCGAGCAGATTTCTCAGCCCGAACAACAAAGTGGGTAGTGGAGCTTGGAGAGTTTGACATCAAGTTCCAACCTCGAACTACAATCAAAGCTCCAGCCCTAGCAAACTTTGTTACAGAATCACTCTGGGACTAACTGTTCCCTCCGAAGGGAGCTCGGCCTTGGTCACTATGACTGCCTAGCACAAAGGGCAATCCCCAGCCGAAACATGGAAGTTTTTTATTGGAGATGTATGGAAGCTGTTTGTGGATGGTTCTTCTAACCAAAAAGGCTCAGGGGCAGGAATTGTCCTTATTTCTCTTGAAGGATTCATTTGGGAACAAGCCATCTGATTGGGTTGGAAAGCTTTTAATAATGAAGTAGGGTATAAAGCTCTACTAGCCGGCCTGCGAAGTGCTGAACACTTCAACGCGGAATATGGGTGGAATATGTACCCCAACCAAGTTGGATAGACCCACTCTTGGCCTTCTTGAGGAATGGCACCCTTCCTGAAGATAAAGAAGAAGCGCACAAGATAAGGCACAAAGTTGCTCGGTTTTGGGTCTCCCTATCTGGCAAGCTTTATAAGAAGTCCTATTTGGGCCCTTATCTACTCTGTGTTCATCCAAGTCTGGTGGAGAATGTGCTTTACGAGATCCATGATGGAATCTGTGGGAGCCACATTGGTGGTCGGTCCTTGGCCCACCGAGCTCTAACACATGGGTATTGGTGGCCACATATGCAAAAAGAGGCTCAACAGTATGTTCGCAAGTGCGACAAGTGCCAAAAGTTTGCTCATCTCATTCACCAGCTAGCCAAAGCTCTGACCCCCCTCACTAGTCCTTAGCCATTCGCTTAGACATTGTTGGACCACTAGCTAAGGGAACTGGGAATAAAAGTTTCTTCATCACTGCAATTGATTACTTCACCAAGTGGATGGAGGTGGAGGCCTTGTGCAACATCAAAGAAGAAGACACTAAGGGGTTTGTTTGGCGCAATGTTATGACTCAATTTGGCATTCTCAGAGTCTTTCTTTCTAACAATGGCACACAATTTGATGGCAAGATCTTTAGAAGATTTTGCAATGACTTGAAGATAGAGTTTCGAAACTCCACTCCGGCCTACCCACAGGGCAATGGCCAAGCTGAGGCGTCCAACAAGACGATCATCGATGGGATAAAAAAGCGTCTTGAAAAAGCCAAGGGCAAATGGGTGGAAGAGATACCAAATGTCCTCTGGGCCTAAGGAAATACTCCTCGCCAGTCGACCGGCGAGACACCTTACTCTCTTTCCTATGGGATGGAAGCAGTCATCCTTTTGGAGGTTGGCCTTCCTACCATCCGTTCTGAGATCTTTAAGCCAGTAGACAACGATGAAACCATTGCCCAAGCTATGGGCATGGTCGAAGAGCGTAGGGAAGCTGCCCTCGTTCAATTGGCGGCTTACCAGTAGCAACTCACTAAGAGCTTTAACAAGAATGTGCATCCAAGACAATTCCTATCAGGTGACTTGGTACTTAGGAAGGTGATGGATCACAAGAAAGTTCCTGGACAAGGGAAACTCGGTGCTAACTGGGAAGGGCACTACAAGGTTACTTCAGCACTTGGCAATGGCGCATACTATCTAGCTGACTTAGCAGGGAAGGCAATCCCTAGACCATGGAACATTACCAACCTAAAAAAGTACTTCCAGTGATGTAGTTCTCAAAATGAAGTACTTTCAGTAATGTATTTCTCAGAACATGTCTTGATGTAATCAAAAGTTCTAAGTATTAATAAATGAAAATTTTGTTTTACAATTTGTCTTTATTTACTTGTGTTGTACATTTGTGCTCGGTGAAGCAAATTGGCCACGGGTCTTTTAACTCAAGCCAAGCCCGAATGCTCAACCTTTTGGTTAGAGCGGGGTGCCAAGTGGTATAACTTCGTGGAATTTGTGCCAAGTACCGTTACTTGGAGCACGGTCCATATTCACAATTTGCGCTCGAAGAGGGGCCGAATTACACTCTACGATGGGTTAAACCACGCCAAAACTTGACCAAGTTAGGTGGCGATTGAACAACATGATAGAAAACTTTCACAATTTTTCCTCTCCTAAGGCATGAAGCATGGTCTGACCGAACAAATAGCCTTCTGAGCCATAGAGCTCATGCTCGGCTAGGGGCATCAAAAACTCACTCAATTTTTTCCAAGGCACGAAGCCTGGTCAAACCGAACAGAAGGCCTGTTAGGCCACAGAGCCTCTGCTCAGCTAGGGGCAAACATTACATACAAGCAAAAATTGATAAGTAGTTCAACACTTGCTAAAATGTAAGAACAAGTGCATTGAAATAAAACTTCAATTACAAAAAGAGTTCAGCCTTACAAAAGAAAAGGTTTAGCCGACAGAACTCCAAGACAAATAAAAACAGTGCGAGTTGGAAATTCAACACTTGGCAAATTTAGAAGGTACTTCATTACAAAAGGGAGCTCGGTTTGTATCATAGCCTATCCGACCGAGCACTAAAGAAAAAGTTGAAGATGCTTCATTAACTTCCAAGTTTCATTACAAAAGAACTACTAAAGTAGAAAAGCAAGAACTCAAGGCAACCTAGCAACTTACTCCTCGCGTTGCTCTTCCTCGCAATGTCCCTCATCACGATGCTCCTCATCTGTAGGATTGTCAGTCTGCCCAACTAAGGAAGAGCCCGGCAGGAGAGTTGAAAGGTTAGAAGGATCAACATCCGTAGCTCCAGCCCCTCGAGGCCTTCGCCTTCTAAGTCTTGTTGCGGTCTTTAAAGGGACTGGGATATCGTCAATATCATAAAAAGGAGAAGCCTCTTCCACCTTTGCAGCGCGCAGAGCCCCAGTCCAACCCTTAGTAAAGATCTTGTCCCTCAGCTTCAAAATCTCCTCCTAGTAGGTCTTTTCGGCCTCGTCATAGGCCCTCTGTTCGGCTTCGTCCACCATTCCTTGATAATTAGCCTTCAAAGACTTCAAAGCAGCATCGGTATCTGCAGCCCTCTATTCGGCCATGAACATCAATGCTTCGGCCTTCTTCTTTGCATCTTTAATCTATTTTAGATCCTCTCCGGCCGCCTTCAAGGACATATCAGCATCAGCCAACATGTTGATCGTCTTGACCTTCTCTTGCTCCTCACGATGCCGCCTTTCATCCATGATGTACATCCTTTGAATGCACTGCACCAAACAAAGGTGTCATATTCTCAACAACCAAATTTAAGGAAATGACAAGGACATAGAAAAAGACTTACTGCGGTTAGCACATGCACCGAACCCCTGATCAACACGTCACTTGAAATGTTTTGCTCTGCCATGCCCAAAGGTAGCAGCAATGCCTTTGATAAGTCAAAGGCCAAGTAGCATGAGTAGATTGTGCTGTCTGATGTAGTGATTGCTCAACCGTTATGCTCCAAGGGAGGCACCCATTCTTCAACTGAGCCCTGCTCATTAGAACCCCTAGCAACTTCTTTACCTTTAGACCTCTTCCTTTTTGAGGCCCTATCAGCAGGAAGAGCAAGAGTAGCAATGGGAGGAGGAGAAGCAACGACATGCTTTTTTTCACCCTTAGACCTCTCAATCGATGAAGAAGGAACTCGTGTGTCGACCATCTAAGTAGCTAGAAGGTCCTCATCATCAGATCCAAAGACTAAGGCATCAAGATTGAGCTTTTGGCGGTGAGCCATTTCGTTTGCTAAGTCTGGCGATGGAGAGTAGCCTCTACTGAGTGATCCACTTGATGAACAAACAACAACGGAAGAGGAAGCTCTGGTGGTATGGCCAACTTGCTCTTCGGTTTCTATTTCAGGTGAGTGCCTCGAGAAGTCAATTTACTTTGAGTTTTCGTTGGATGAGATATCTGTAAGTTCACACATAGTTAAACAAATGTGGGCCCGACCGATCTTCGTACCTCAGTGCAACTTTGATGTCCCTCGGATGCTCTTTCTCTGACCTCCTTTTTAGTTTCTTTGAACCTACAAGTAAGAACAACAACACTTCAAAAAAAAAAAAACAAAAAACAAAAATCACAGGCAATAAGTGAATGGACAAAAGGAAACTAAAACAAAGAATGACCTAGGTGGCCGTTCTCCCGTGGAACCCGCTTTGATCGGACCACCTTCTTGGCCGCAAACTCCTAATTCCTCCGACTTGAAGGAAATCAGAGCCATGTTTGTCATTATCGGGAATTTAAGTGACGAGTTGGAGGTCCAACAACTGAACTTTGACATAATAGGTTTTGTCATCTTTGTTATAAGACAAGGAATAGCAATGAAGAATATCCCAAATACCCAATTCCAAGTCTAAGAGGTCGTTCAAGATCAAGACGCCGTTTACCACTCTAAATGTGTTCATTGATATTTGCATTGGTGTAAGTTCAAAATATGAAAAAAGTCGACGCAACAAGGGGTTCAACGGAAACCTAACACCCCTCTCTACAATGGAGGCAATTGAGAAGGGCATTGTGGTGCTCGTACACAACTGATCCGTGTCCACTGCTGCCAATGTCAACGTGACATCATTGGGAATGTTATATCTTCGGCGAAACTCGTCCATTCCAGCCGAAGTGTCCACTAAGTTCTAAAACTTACCCATGGGAGGTGTAACGTTCCACCAAACAACTACACCAGGGATGACTTGCAAGGTTGGAGATACAATGGCCGACCGAACAATCGTGTGCTAGACAACTCTCAATGTAACACTTGACCAAAACAGCGATGATGAAAGTGGAAAGAAAATGCATGGGTTCAATAACTTACGGTGCCGAAACCCAGTGGAACTCGATGGCGAGCATCTCCAACGAAGCAACCCCACTGTGGCAATCAATAGATAAAAATTGTGAGTTCACTGGAAAATTAAGAAACCACCGGAAATAGTGGTGAGTGAATAGCTGCAATTAAAGAGCACAAAAAAACAAAAAGGTAACAGTGGCTTGAAGACTTACAAAACCAGTGTTAGCAAGGCGAATCAACAAGTGACGATGGCGTACATTGCGAGAGAAGGAATGTTGGCACAAGAAATGGCGCTAAAAGGCCGTCAATACCGTCGGGAAAATAAGAAATCCGGAGCTTACGACGCTGTAAATGGCAAAGCAAGATGACGGGGGCAAAATGGGCAGGCCATAGGTGATATGATGGCGGTAGGATCACTCATTCACCATCAAAAAAGTGTCGTTCGTGGTGTCTACGAAGCCTAGACCAACATGAAATAAATAGGAGATTGGTCTCTTTAACGTTGAATTTCTAGAGAGAGAACTAGAAGACAAGCTCCCAAATTTTGAAATAGCAATTAATTTCAAGAGAGGAAACGTAAGGATAAAACCAATGTCAGAGATTCTGTTCCAAAAATAGGTCTTAGTGTTTCTAAAGTCAAAAAGTGAGGAAGTGCAGACATGGGAAAATGGGTATGGAAATTCAAATGTTTAGAGTGAGAAAGTGATGGGTAAGATGGGTTTGCTTATTTTCAAAAAACTCTGAGATGGTTTGCTTTTACGTCACATTAGCAGCCCCAAACTAATCAGATATGGATGCGTGGTAGCTCGACAGTCAAGTATGTACATCCGTCAGTGCCGAGCTTAAAGTCCAACGACAAGACGAAAATGGTGGCCAGCTAAGCGCGACGCTGAAAAGACAAAACCAAGCACAAATTAGTGATCATCGAGCTGTGTGAAAAAGCTGGTGTGAAACAAGCTATGAAATAACGGCAACCGACCAAACTCATTCGTCGACGACGACGACGAATCAAGCTAGTGACTGAGCTGCAAATTTGATGGGTTGCTCCTCTAAGGCCGAGTAACGGCAAACTTGTGGCTGAGCAACAGTCCAACCAAACAACAAAGACGACCGAACAAGATTGAACTGAGCAAAATTGAAGATAGCTGTGCAACACAAAACACGAATTTGAAGACCAAAATAATGATTAAGCTGAGTAGATGTCGTGTGTAAATTAAGTGAAGTTGCTCGGCCTTTCAAGTGTTAGAAAATGCTTGACCGAGTAATAACGTCAAAACCGAACAAGCATGACCGACCAATGCATGAAGAAGTGAGCTGAAAAAATTGATTTGCTAATCACGTATGAACTAGAGTGCATAAGTAAGACTTGGTTGACCAAGCACTAAACATCACCTTTTGATTTTTTAAATGGGACTGAGCAGATAGAATTTACCATTGTCTATCTTGGTTGGAAAACGTATTAGCTCAGAGCATATTAGACAAATTGTGCAAAGGAGTGTTCGTCCTCGTGGCCCACGAAACACTTCCATAGCAAATTTACAAAATTTGATATGGAGTACCAAGTTTGCAAGCCCCATATCTATTTCACCAAGTGCAAAACAACACCAAGCACCCAGCAAGTAATATTTGCATGATATTACTATGCATGGCACTCAAGGTATGGCCCACAAAGCATTACCCATCAACATTATCGAAACATATTAGAAATTGGCTATGATAAGGCAAGCTTAGACTATTTTAAAGCACTGTTGTGTTGCTTGGCCTAATTGATGAACTTTAAAAAATATATATACATAAAAAAAAATTGTGTATATATTTTTTTCAAGTCAAGCAGCCACGCTCGGATTACTGAGAAAGCACCAAGCTAGACAATTACGAGGCTAGTGAAGATACACATGTTCAGTTTGGGGGCACAACCGAGCTACGAAATACTGGGCAAACACAAACATTAGACCGAACAATTATTTTGAATCCAACTCACGAAACTCAAATTAAGTTGTGATCAACCGAACTTTGAAGTTTGTGACACAATTGGTTTCCGCTCTACTAAACGTAAGTGCAAGTTAGGGGGCAAATAAAGTGGGATAAATTTAACTGAGTCTTGGAGTTTGGCCCAAAGCCAGACCCGCACCAGTGGGGGAGCTAGGGGCTCAGCCCAATGACCAAACACTTGCTTCTGGTCAAGGCAATCAAGGTAGTTCGGCCCAATCCGAAATGGACCGAGCAACATGGTGGACCACCTGGTTAGGCAGGCAACTAGTCCGAAGTGGGCCGAGCAACATGTTGGACCTCCTAGTTGGACAACCACTCTAGAGTAGACCAACTTATAGAAGGCCAATTCACTAAAGATCTTTCTTGGGCTCACAAGAGACAAACAACTCTGCTCCTCTCCCTCTGTCTAAACAGAATGTGGAGACATGGAGGTGCAGATGGACAAGGCGTACACATGATAGACCTGCATCTGAGTGTCAGGCGGAGTGGTCGTCCTCCTCCAATGAGAGACGACCACTAATGAGACAAACAAGACAGACCTGCACCTGAGTGTCAGGTAGAGTGGCCGTCCTCCTCCAATGGGAATCGACCATAAATAAGACACATTGGACAAATGGCGGAGAGAGAAGGTCCTGGAGGACAAGCAACCTTCTCCTATAAAAGGTGAGCAGTATTCACTCTTAAGGGAGCTGAAATCCACACACTTAACATATATACACTCTTTGTATTCTCTCTTCTTCTTTTCCCTTAGTTCCTGACTTTACCATCGGAGGGGTTTCCAACCAAACCTCGGTTGAGCAGCCTCAACGTTTGTTACTCTGTGCAGATCTTCAATTCCCAAAGCACGTTGTTCATCCACGAAGTTCAACCCTTCTTCATAGTGCAGAAATCACCCCCGCACAGTAATCATTAACTAAATTCCATTATTTGAAATCAAATATTCAAAGACTTTGAAACCAAGATAGAACTCAAGGATTGTTCCTTCTTCACTGCCTCTTCTTCCTCTCTTAAAACATTGATTCTTTCCGGTGTGAATGGATTGCCCTTTGCACCATAATCCTGTATGATCCGAACACCTTGATTACTTGAAACCTTACCAGTCCCATCAAGGATCACAAGATGAAAAATTCCCCCAACTTTAAACAATTCCTTCAGGCGTTTTAGTGTCTCAGAATCGGAAAATGGAATGGCAAGCCATGGCATTTTCGCGAAGTAGGCATCGAATGTTTCATCAACTCTATCAGATAAGATGAAGACAACTTCAAAGTCCCCTTTAGATGAGAGTTTTTCATGAACTTCCACCAAATTTGGGGTGAAACGGTGACATGGACCGCACCTTGAGCGGGAAAAATATAGTCCCACTATCTTTCCTACCAAAGTACTGATTTTAACCTTAAAAAAATGTCAAATTAGCATTAATCTCGCTAGTTTGTAAAGGAAAATACACACCTTCATTTAAATTAAAATCCATATATGCCTCTCAACATGGCATAATGCAAAGCAAAAATATTTATATTTTCATGAAAAAAAAGTAAAGAATGTGAGGATATAGATATGGATATGAATGAAAATTTTCTGTTTCTGTATTTTGATGGACAATCTTACTATTATGGTAAAAATACACAACTAATTAGCTTCATTTCTCATCAAATCTAACTTTTATTTTTCTTTTTTCTTTGTTTTTTTTTT
Source organism: Camellia granthamiana (assembly GCA_036172215.1). Lineage (NCBI taxonomy): Eukaryota > Viridiplantae > Streptophyta > Magnoliopsida > Ericales > Theaceae > Camellia > Camellia granthamiana. The sequence continues at coordinate 115,175,206 of CM069912.1, read as the reverse complement.
GGGGGGGGGGGGGGGGGGTGGGGGTGGGTGTTTAAAAAATGAAAGTGACAAGACAATACAAAGATAGTTCTTTCTCTCAATTTCTTATCATTTCTCACAAAATTTATAAACCTCATTCTTATCAATTGTTATCATTTTTTACCAAATTGCTTGAATATAAATATTAAATAAAATTCTCAAAACAAAAGAGTTCTCTTCATTTGTTACCATATCTCACTTAATTTGTAAACTAAACATGAGCAAAACATCTCTTTTCTCATCATTTCTCACCAAAACCACTTAATCCAAACAGGCAAAAGCATTTCCATAAACCACCTACTGAAATTGCTTCCCTACAACACTTCTTAATCAATAAAACACAAAACCCAATTCTTTTTCCCAACACAAATCAAGATTACGTATCTCAAAACATTTAATTTAACCTAGAAAAAAAAACTAAAGTCATCTGGGTTATAATATACCTGGTCCCCATTGTTGCGGATGAGGGAAGTCCCTATCTTTGTTGGAAAGAAGAGAAAAGAGATCGTGAGTAGCATTGTTGTCGTTGGAATTAGCCATAGATTGAAATCTGGGTCTGGGTTTGGGTTTGGGTTTTGGATCAAATTCAGAGGCTTTTGATTATTTGTTTGTTGAGATCTCCATCTGATTGGTGATCATTTTCTTTATATTTGTTGGGTTTTTGAATGAAAAAGGGACTGTAATTTGTAGACTTGGTAAGGAAGGCAAAGGAAGAAGACTTGGGGGTTTAATGTCGAACACGTCAGACAAGACCAATGGTAGGGTTTTGGGTTTACAATAATGCCACGTACATAGGATCAAACATAGAATCAAACAAAATAATTATTTTATCAGATAAATAATAGTCACAATTGACATCATGACAGTCGCAGACGACAAGCTCTAGTGTAGATAACAGCTGCGGCTGACAAGCTCTAACCGGTCTTCCCCGAACTACCGGATGCACAGTTCTGTGTTTGAATCTGTGTTCGATCGTTTGTGCGTCTAGACTGTTTGTTTGGGTTTATCCAATGATGGATAATTTATTAGGAAGAGGTTTCTCTCCGGTAGAGTGTATTGTTGGGCTTGTGGGGCTCACCACAGGTCCCGTTTCGATGAATCCAACTGTTCAATATGTAAAACTCATCAAGTACTTCATACCTACAAAAAAATCACATTGATTGGAAATCGGTAGCCCCTTAATCCAAACACATTTTTTTTAACAATTTATTTTTAAAAATCATATTTACCATTGACAAAAATATGTTCTGATTAAGGGGTTACCAACATCTGATTAGCGTGATTTTTGACAAGAATGAAGTACTTTATGAGTTCTATACATTGAACGGTTCGAATAATTGAAACGAAATCTATAATGACCCTTATGGGCCTAATAGTACACTCCAATAAGAGAAAACTTCTCCCAATTGATTATATATGTTGATGTGCATCATCATATCACATCACCTCACAACAACAAGAATGAACAGCAAAAATCGAGTCTTTTGTCAAAAGCCTATTTTAGAAAGTAGGTTAAAAGTTAATTTTTAATTTTTTTAATTTTTTTTTTATAAAAAATATGCAATATATATATAGATGTGATGTGACTAAAAAAAGTAAAAAAAAACTTAACTTTTAACCACTTCCTAAAATAAGCCTAATGTAACAAGCCCGCGGGGGACCTCGCTACAGCTCGGACTCGATTTGAGTCACGGTTCTTAATCTTGAACCAAAGAGTCCAAATCCGGCAAATCGTTTTGAGAAAACAGATTTTTGAAAGAAGTGCCAAACATGGACTGCTTTGCCAGATACAGAGTCGCCACCTAAATATTTTATTTTGGGAAATTTAGGAAACTCTGACTCGTTGCCTAAGGCCACGTGTCCGTCATCACCAAAGTTGCCTCGGCTCGGGAACTTGGGTACGATTGGGGAAGGTCACTTCGTGAGCACCCCCGCTCGCCTGATCAAAGATCGGCCTCTACTAACCATGATATCTAGTTTTGAAAACATTATGTGCTCTTATTCCGGTTATTAGCCTAGATTTACTACGTGATGCGCACAACATACAAGTATAGACTGGATCGCCTGAATTGGAACAAAACATTTCCTGTTTGTTTGAAATATGGTTTGCTACTCGCAAGTAGGCTTAAAATGCAGATTTTGCCATCCTTAGGTGGGCTTAGAAAAGATGGTTTTGCCACTATCTAGTGGGCTTAAAACTCACAGTGAATGAATTGTTCCAATCCAGACAACCCAACCTTCACCCACAGGCATTCAGGCAGTTATATCACATAAGCATATAGCCTCATGGTAAGCATGCTATCATGGCAGTCACTCACACACATGCAAGGATGCTAAAGCATAAAACTTACCGAGTACTCCAAGCCAAAACAGAAGCTAATTAGAAATCCATGCATGATCCTAATTATACAGAAATGCCTAATGCAACACATGCAAAAATGCAACTATAGCAGGCTCGGCTATTCTAAACATGGCATATGAGATGCGACAGTCAACAAGTATTCAATTTGGAATTGAAATACAGATGCAGTTAGTATGGTGCGCCGAGCCCGGTGCATGCAAGACAGATGAATGAATGCAAACATGCTATCATACTGTATGCTAATTGAAACATGCCCTAATCTAACCATCATAAGCAGGTAAATAAAAGGGAGAAAGACATGGGGTTGGAAGACATACATCACACGCACGCACACTTATTACAATTATGCCCTCGCTCGGAGGGTCCGAATAAATAATATACAGTCCCAAATGAATAAATAATACAGTCCCGAATAAATACAAAAATCCTAATTAATTAACAAATTAAACTAGGAAAGCTATAAACTAGCATGTAAGCTAGGGACTGCCTCGACTCTGCTCCGGATGATGAATGATGCATGTTCGGGTTGCCTTGCGCGGAAATCCATTGCGATGCCCCAATTAGCCTTTGTTTGCAATTGTTTTTTGGAAAGCGTGCCAAGCTCCGGAAGGCTGCTGATTCTTGATTTGCTGCAACAGAGAGCAAGAAAGGGGCATAGCAATGTATTTTCACATATGTATGCATGCCTCGATCCTCGTGCCACCAATCACGCATCTCGATGCATAATGGCCGAGGAGTCGAATTGCACGACTCAATATGGAATGACTGCATATGAAAACACAACAAGACCAAGACTCCATCATGGATGATCCGGAGTGTCAGTGACCGGGAATTGAGACACGTTCCGTTACTCGGAGTACGAAACGTCCCTCGTTTCCCGTGCTCGGGCTAACTCCTATCCCAAGCATAATGCAATATGCATGACATGCATGAATGCGACTAATATACATCCTAGCATACACAATGCTATGAAATGGCATACACGATGCACGAGGTAACATGGCATACACAATGCGCTAACATACAACCTAGCATACACAATGCTATGAAATGAAATGGCATACACAATGCATAATGGACTTACACCAACACAAGTGGACCTCAGCCACACTCACATAGGAGGCCATTAGATGGAAAAAAGAGACACTCGAGATGCGTGCACGCATGCACACAAACCGAGGACCGAACCTAAGGCACGAATGCCACTCTAACAAAGCATGGCAAGGCATGGAACATGACATACAAGCATGCAAATTTCAGTAGCAAAATATGATGCAAAACATCCCCAAAACATGGAAACATGGCACCCGATGCATGGAATGAGACCCGAAACTCAAAACTAGGCATACGCAATGACCTATAGCTATGCAAAGCATGCATTATTTGAACATGAAGTCTAAAGACAGAATCAAGGCAGTCCCAAAACAAGCATATTTACAGCTTTAAGCAAGGCCAAACAGTGAACACAAATAGGGCTAAGCTAACATGCAAAAATGGCCCCGAAAGAGAGATAATGAAGCAAGTAACAGCTTCTGGCCCTAAATGGCCAAGAGCCCTTCAACAAAGTTGAATAGGGGCTCAAAATGAAGCACTTTACAATTTACAATAAGCCACGAAAATAAACACAAGTATGGCTAAACTATTATGCAAGAAATGGGCCAAAAGGGAGACAAAGAAGCAAGTGATGGTTTCTGGCCTCAAACAGAAGAGGGCCCTTCAACAAAGTTGAAGAGGGGCCCAAAAAATGGTATCTTTCAATTAGTGACCAAACCCAAAACAGTGCACAAATAAGCTTAAAATATTATGCAAAAATAGGCCTAAAAGGAGGTTTAAACACAAAGAGAAAAAAGGAAGCCTCAAACAGCAAAATACCCTTGATCAAACATGAAGAGGGGGTCAAAATAAGGCTATTTACAGTTCGGACCAGAGCCCAAAAATACAAGCACAAGGAGCTAACAAAACATGCAAAAATAAGGCCAAAAGAGGGATATAAAGGCAAGTGACAAATGGAAGCCTCAAACAGTGATGAGCCCTTCAAAAATGTTGAAGAAGGGCTCAAAATAAGCCACTTCATAGTTTATGACAGAGCTCAAAACAGTTTATACATAGGCCAAAAATACTACACAAGAAATAGGCATACAAGAGAGGTAAAGAAGCAAGTGCAAAAAGGAAGCCTCAAACAGTGAGAGGCCCTTAAACAAACATGAAGAAGAGCTCAAAAAAATGCTATTTTCAGTTAGGGTCAGAGCCCAAAAGTGTAAGAAATAATGGCTAAGAAAGCATGCAAAAATGAACTCAAAAGAGGGGAAAAATGACTCACCCTTGTAGACCAATCTTTGACAACCTCTTGGCACAAGAAATGGTGCTCCTCAGCTCTGGAAAGCAGCTCCAAGTGGCTGGAATGGAGGTGGTGGTGTGGTGCTAGGTGGTGGTGTAGAAATGATGTAGGAACTTAAGGGTTTTGAGGGTTAGGATGTAGAGAGGGAGAGATGCAACATATGAGGCTCAAAGCAAAAATTTCTAAACCTTAAAACTGAAGGGGAGGGGCTGGTTTTATAGGAAAATGGGTGGAAAAGAGGGGGAAAAATGGGGGGGGGGGAAATTTAAATTCAATTTTCCCCCTAAAAGGCCAAACCCTCGGACATAAGGCCTAGAGGAAAACAAAATTCACTTCTAGGACACACTTGGGGAGGGGGTTATGGCCGGCTAGCTAAAAAGGGAAAAAAATTCATTTCACCAGCTAGGTGGCCGGCCTGCTAGATTTTCTGGCCGGCCTGCTACTTTCAGGACAAAAAAAATGGGCTGCCGGAAAGAAAGGTGGCCGGTGGGTGATTGGGAAGTCCAATGGTGGCCATTCAAGTGTCCAAATTGAAGCCCCGGAAGTTAGCTTTCCAATGGCACAAACCTTGCATTAAAATTCCTCCTATGGAAAAAGTTATGCCAGCTTCTGTGAAGCCGCGCAGATTCGGTCCCAACCGGAGTGATGCCCTACTTCAATCAACTATATCTCCCCCGTCCGGAATTGGATTTAGGAGATTCTTGAGTGCAAAATGAAGCCCCGGAAGTATTATTTCCAACGGTGGTGGCCTCATAGCTTGATTCCAAGTATGCAAATGAATTGGCCCGATTTGGCGAGGGCTGCTCGACTCTTTCTTAACGGTTCATGCCCATTTTCTCCTCCAACTGGATTTCTTCCCTCTTCTCCTCTTTTCTTCAACTTCAAACCCCTAAGCAAGGTGTTTTGAAATATTTTTCAAAGATTTCATCTCTCTTTCGTTCATTTCTACTTTGTCCTTGCTCGGTTTACCGAAAAGCGCAACATTTGACAAAATGCGAGTCACGGAACGTCGTAGAAACTTTATTTCAAAAATGTTTCGAAAGAGAGGGTTTTAAGGTCTAAAAACCATTCAAAATAGCTTTGGTCCAAAATGGGGTGTGAAGTTGAGATTTGTCTCTCCCTTTGCCGAAGAAATTGGACCTTTCCCCTGCACAACTTTCTCCACCATGTAAACCATCAGTCGCGTCCAAGTCTTATGGATGGTCAAAAATGGGGTGTCTACACCTAATTGTTTGGGTGTGTATGTTTTGTTACTTATTTTTCTTAATTTTTGGTTTTATGATTTTTTTAAAAAAAATTTATTTCATTTTATTAGACAAGACGAATCAAAAAAAAAAAAAAAAATTAAAAATTGAGTAAATTACACATATACTTTTAAGACCATCTCCAACCCAGCACATCAAATTTAAATTTGATAAAAAAAAAAAAAAAGCGTAACTTTTTGTTGCTCCAGTCATTTCATCAAACTAATATGAAATCAAAGATATGTTACAATTTTCGTCAAATTGAGAATGACTACAATTTTTTCCAATTTACTGATCAAAGTTGTTAGAGTTGCAAGTAGTACAACACCACCAAATGACCAGCCGGATGTCCAGCTGATTATCCCTCGAACGACCACTTTGGTAAAAAATTGCTCACAACATATTTTAGATTTGAGTGAAAATTACACTAGCCGGTCGGCCAGCCGAACATTCGCTCAGTCGTCCTCCTGATTGACCGGTGATTTGATGATACTCCATTAGAGTACGCGATATTAGATGAAATTTTTATTTACTTTTTTATTCAAATTTAATAAAACAAATGAGTAAATGTTGGAAATATCCCAATGTTTGCTTAAATTATATTTTATTCAAATTTTTACCCAAATCATGAGAGATTATTCAAATGTTTACTAAAAAATTTTAAAACTATTTTGTGACTCTCAAATTTACCACTATGTGATTAGTAAATTGTTTACTCAAATTTACGGTTAAATATGAGTTTGTCCATTACAAAACCAACCATAAAATCAAAATGCCATAGAAACCCACCCACTAATATTAAAACCCAAATCACAAAAGTAAGAAAATTCAATACAGTATCCGAATCCAACCTCAATTAACTATCAATAAGTGTTAGTTGTATATATCTATATTGTCATTAGATATATATCTATATTGCCATGTTGTACACCTTACCATATTGTGCATTACTTCCCATATTAGCTTCTCCTTCTCCTATATAAAGGAGTCTTGTATTCACTCATAAATTCATTCATTCAATTCAATATATAGAGTTTCTCTTTTCTCTCTACTTTCATAACATGGTATCTGAGCTTAGGGTTCTCTCCTCCTTCTCTTCATTTTTTTTTTCTTTTTTTTTCTGTCTGGCAGCTTGATTCTGTCTCACGTTGGTTTTTGCATATTCAGTCCATCCCTGATTCAATGTTTGGCCTATACCATCATCTTCGTCTTTTCAAAATGAAGCTAACGCCGCACGCGCTTCCATGCGCCTCCCGAACATTAGTCACATGTTGTGACGCTTTCTACATGCCCCCATGCGCCATTTTGCCCCTACCTCGTGCTATCTTGCGCTGCGGCCTCACCTGCTAACGTGAGCCGCATGTTCTGCCGTCATCACTAACGTCAGCACTGGCCTTCAGTACGCCACTGCCCCTATTTGCTAACGTGCGCCACACCTTCTCTGCTACATTGCGTTGCGCCTCAGCCGTGCTAACGTAAGCCGCACCTCTGTTGACATCAGCTTCCCATTTGCTGACGTCAGCCACGCACCCTGTTTAGCCAAAATTCAATTTTAGGCTTGTTTTGCCTATTTTTTGCACCTTTTTTTTGATCATTTTGGCTTGGTTTCTGACTATTTTCGATGTTCCGGATTCACTGGTGCCCTCTGTTTTATCCAGTTCTACTCCACCATCACTAGTTCTCCTTTGTGATTCATTATTTAATCACATCATGGCTTGTTCAGACAGTTATCCTCAGCACGGCTGCTATTCTAGACCCTCCACAATATACAGCTGAGATCAGTCTTCAGCACATTTCGCATCTACTACAGTTGCCTCTGGTTCATCATCCGTCGTTGCCCCGTCACCACCCTACATTCTTCAGGACATTGAAGTTATTGTCAAAAAGGTTATTTCTACCTCTGGTACACCCTCTACTGTCCTCTCAGTTACTTCAGGTACCTCTTCTTGGTATTTTGATTCCGCTTGTTGCTACCATATGACCTTTGATCCTACACTTTTCTCCTTTATTACATCTTCTTCTACGTTACCTGTTATTCACACTGCTAATGGCTCTCAAATGCATGTTAGTCATATAGGTCATATTTCCACTTTTACTATTTCTCTACCCCACACTTATCTAATCCCCAATCTTACACTTAATCTTGTTTCAATTAGTTAACTCTGTGATCTTGGCCTTACTGTTCTCTTTTCTCTAAATGGTTGTGTTATGCAAGATCCAAAGACGAGACAGACTCTTGGGATCGGTCGTAGTCATGGATGTCTGTATGAGCTCATCCACCTTCGCATTCCTTCCTCTAGTCCTTCCACTGTCCAGACTATTGCACCTACTGCTGCTAGTTCTTCCTTAGGTCATGCTTCTTTTGGTCGTTTACGAACTCTAATTTCCAGCAGTCAGTTAGGCCCTATTCCAAATGAGAAAGTAGATTGTCTATCTTGTCAACTAGCAAAACAATCTGCTTTACCATTTCTATCCAGTACTTCTGTGTCTCATGTACCTTTTGATCTCATACACTCTGATGTTTGGGGACTGTCACCTAATACCACTATAGGGGGATCTAAATACTTTGTCATTTTTGTAGATGATTTCACTCGTTTTACCTAGTTATTTCTTATGAAGTCTCGCACTGAGTTACAACAAATATACTATGATTTCTCACAAATGGTCAAAACTCAATTTTCTTCCACTATCAAAGTTTTTCGTAATGATAATGCCCAAGAATACAAAGAAACAAACTTTTTGAGATTCCTTCGTCAAAATGGCACACTTTCTCACTATTCTTGTCCTGGTACCTCCCAACAAAATGGTCGTGCTGAACGTGAACATCGTCATCTTTTAGATACTGTCCGTGCTCTTTTAATTTCCTCTTCTTGTCATGAGCGCTTCTGGGGGGAAACCACTCTCACAGCTACCTATATTATCAACCGTGTTCTTTCTCCTACCATCAACAATCATACCCCATATGAGCGCTTATATGGCCAACCTCCTATCTATTCTCGTCTCCGTGTGTTTGGATGTGCTTGTTTTGTCCTCCTTCAACCACATGAGCGTTCTAAATTAGAACCTCGAGCCCGTTTGTGTTGCTTTTTGGGGTATGGATTAAACATAAAGGCTATCGTTGTTAGGGTCCTATTTCTCAACATCCTCGTGTCTCTCGTCATGTCGTCTTTTGGGAAGACAAAATGTTCTCTTCTATATCTAAGTTTCATTTGTTCAGTCCTCCCACTACATCATTCTTCACAGATCCCTCTCTTTTGTTTGATGAGCTTGATACAGACACTATTTCTGCCCTGTTGCCTCCTATAGGGGTGTGCATAATACTGCCCAAACCGCCGAAACCGCCAAAACTGCACCGAGCCGCACCGCCAAGGCAAATTCATTATTATTTGCCAATCGAACCGTCGGTTTTTGGTAAGAAAAATGGCAAATTCTAGTGACACTTTTATTAATCCGCCGGTTTCTATTTTTCTTCCAAACCGCACTGACCCGCACCGCTATTAAATCATGTTTTATAAGATTCTAAAAATTCTTTTTACTTAAGTTTGCTTGTTGTTCTATACCTTAGAATATAGTATTACATTACTGCTCAAGGGGAATTCAAGATGTCAGTAATCCAAAATAAAGTTGGATTCCAATTCACTTTTCAATCTTTTTTTTTTTTTTTCTGGCCATGTTGCAAACTTGCATCAGCTCACTTTTCAATCTAAATACTTTTCAACAGTAAATATTTTCAATATATTGTAAACCCTGAATGATATTAATTTTATGTATTGTATTTGATTATTGTAGTTTCCACAGATGCTTGTAATGAACTGATGGCATAGTCGTTGATATTATCATGTCGTTGCTACATTTGTTGCATCAGAAGAAAGCTTCGCAAGATGCTTAACATCACGGTATCTCTCGTCTTTTTTTTACTCTTTGATTTAAGTTTTGTAATTTGAATTATATTTTTTATAAACTGCCAATCCGCTCGAACCGCCAAGGCAAATCCGCCATTATTTGCCAAACGAACCGCCGGTTTTTGATAAGGAAAATGGCAAATTCTAGTGACACTTTTATCAATCCGCCACCCGCCATACGGTTTCTATTTTTCTCTCAAACCGCACCGACCCGCACCGCGCACACCCCTAGCCTCCTACCCATCCTGAGGATCCTGCTCCATCTCCTGGTCCTGCTGATGCTCCACTTCTTGATCCTGCTCCTAGTCCTGCTCTACTGCCTCTGGCCCATCTTGAGGCTCCTGCTCCGCCTGTTGGTTCTGTTTCTGAGGTACCTCTTCGTCATTCTACTCGAGTAACACAATTTTCTGTCATTCTTCATGATTTCATTGTTGGTTCTATTGTATTTTCCTTTCATGAACCCACTTCCTACCGAGAGGCTTATTCTAACCCTCTTTGGCAGCAAGCTATGACAGATGAATTACAGGCCTTTGATAAAACTCATACTTAGGATGTGGTTGATCTTCCTCCTGGCAAAAGTGTTGTTAGTTGCAAATGGCTTTACAAGCTCAAAGACTCACTTTGATGGTTCTATTGAGCGTTACAAAGCTCGTATTGTTGTCTGGTGGTTTACGCAAGAATATAGGATTGATTACGAAGAAACCTTTGCTCTTGTTGCCTTTTTGACTTTTGTTCGTAGTTTACTTGCCATTGCTATTGCTCGTCACTGGAAACTTTGTCAGCTGGATGTGAATAATACATTTCTCAATGGCGATCTCACTGAGGAAGTTTATATGCAACCTCCACCTGGTTCCTCTGTTCCGCCCTCCAAAGTCTGTAAACTTCGTTGTGCTTTGTATGGGTTGAAACAAGCTCCTCGTGCCTGGTTTGCCAAGTTTAGCTCCATTATTCATGATTTTGGATTCTCCTCCAGTGCCTATGATTCTACCCTTTTTATTCGTAATACAGAGCGTGGTACTATTCTTCTTCTTCTCTATGTAGATGATATGATTATCACTGGGGATGACATAATAGGTATCTCTAGTCTCAAACAGTTTCTCAGCCGCCAGTTTGAGATGAAGGATTTGGGTCTTCTCAGCTATTTTCTGGGCTTGGAAATCTCTCATGATCCGTCTGGTTACTGTCTCTCCCAATCCAAGTATACTTTTGATCTCTTGGCTCATGCTAGTCTTACCGATTGCAAGACTGCCTTTACTCCCGTTAATCCTCAAACTCATCTCACACCTCTTGACGGTCACCTATTGTCTGATGCTACTTTATATCGTCAACTAGTTGGCAGTCTTGTCTATCTCACGGTTACTTGTCCAGACATTGCTTATGCTGTTCACATTGTTAGTCAGTTCATGGCTGCTCCTTGCTCTCCGCACTATGATGCTCTAGTTCGTATTTTACGCTATTTCAAAGGCACTATGTTTCATGGTCTTCACTACTCCGCTCACTCTTCCCTCCAGTTACATGTATTTTCTGAGGCTGATTGGGTAGGGGACCCTATTGATTGCCATTTTACTACAGGATTTTGTTTCTTCTTGGGTGACTCTCTCATTGCCTAGCGTAGCAAAAAGCAAACTCTTGTTGCTCGTTCTAGTACTGAGGCTAAGTATCGTGCTCTTGCTGACACTACTTAAGAGCTTGTGTAGCTTCGTTGGCTTCTTTCTGATATAGGCGTTTCTCATCCTGCTGTCACTAACCTCTATTATGACAATCAGAGTGCTATTCAGATTGCACAAAATGATGTCTTCCATGATCGCACCAAGCATATTGAGATTGATTGTCACTTCATACGGCAACATGTTACTAGTGGCACTGTTCACCTTATCTTTGTTATCTCTGTCGATCAAACAATCGACATCTTCACCAAGGCTCATCCTCCAGGATACTTTTCTGACTTACTTTCCAAGCTCAAGTTGATATCTGCAATGCCACATTGAGCTTGAGGGGGGAGGGGGGGTGTTAGTTGTATATATCTATATTGCCATTGTATATATCTATATTGCCATATTGTACACCTTACCATATTGTGCATTACTTCCCATAGTAACTTCTCCTTCTCCTATATAAAGGAGTCTTGTATTCACTCATAAATTCATTCATTCAATTCAATATGTATAGTTTCTTTTTTCTCTGTATTTTCATAACAATAAGCATAACCCAGTTCAATCCAAGCTCTGAATTTTGTAAAAATTAACTATAAAAAAGGCTTACCCTGAAGTTAGCTCACCATTAAGTAGCACTTTTTTTGAATTGCAAATACAATGAAACAAGAACCGGAAGATAAGACAGAGGTACTGAATTTCAAAGCTAGTTAGCAAGAAATTTACATACCAAAAACCCAGAAAAAACCAATAAAATAGAAAAGAATTACAAATGGATCTACAGATAAACTGTTTGACCAATTGTCTAGCAGAGAGATTCAGATAAAAAGATTACTCACCAAAGGGATTTTGGGAGAAGAATATTTGTACCCACTTGAGATTGTGATGCGAACAACCCAAAACTTTATTCAATTATCAATGGAAAATGGTCCTTTATATATTTACTTATATATAAATCTATGAGTTTCCATATACTTGGGGGAGTCAATGGAGGTGTAGTGTTGGTTTACTTTTTAAAAATTAATTCTTTTTTAAATTATGATTTGGATAAAATATGTTAATTAAATATATTTTTAAAATATAATTTAAATTCTTTTTCAAAACTATTCTTTTCTCTTTTTTTATTTTATTTTATTTTATTATTATTACTCAATCACTTTTTCTCTTTCATCTCTCATCTCTCATATATCCTCTCTTCTCTCACATTCTTTCATATTATATACATTAATCAATTAAAAAAAATTACAAATTATCTCAAAATTATTTTTAAAACTCAAAACCAAATTAATTTTCTTTTTTCAAATCATGATTTAAAAATTCAAAACTCAAAATACAACTTTATACTTAAATCATAATTTTAAAACTAAACCAAGCATACCCTCTTCTTCAAAGTTCGGTAGAGAGGCAACCATAGCATGTGATCCACTCTTCCACACACATGTATTTTTTTCCCAGCTCACGAGATTATTCCCTCCCCCCCCCCTCTCTCTCTCTCTCTCTCTCTTATGATAGTCATTAGTATGATTGTAATTATATTACAATGTAACTTAATATCTCTTCATAAATTTAAATTTGAAATCTCACTCACCTTAACATCTAAATGTCCTCTCTCTACGACCATTTGGACAATTACTTGAGGTCTCGCCGAGTAATGTAAATATCTTTAGATTTTACTGTTGTTTCAAGTAAATTTTTTTAAAAAAATATATATATATATATAAAGAGAATTTGTAAAAATATTAAAGATGTACAAATCAAACAATAAAAATAAAAATAAAAATTACAGAAAGCGATATATAATAAAGTGAAATGAAGGAAAAATAAAATTAATTTTCTACTTGTGTTCACTTGATGAAAAAAACAATTTGTCAAGTTTTCTATAAAATCTTGTCTTTTTTGTGAGATCACTTTTGATGGAAAATATATTCCAATAAGACAATTGAAAATGTAATGATGATATATAATAAATATATATGTCTATATATATATATTTGGATACATCTTGAAGTGGGATAAAATTAACTAAGTTTTGGTGTTCGGCCCAACGCCGGATCCATACCAGTAGGGGAGCTAAGAGCTCGGCCCAATGACCAAACACTTGCTCCAAAGCAAGGCAATCAAGGTAGTGGCCTAGTGCCAGGCTCACTTTGAAACGGACCGAGCAACATGTTGGACAAATACTCTAAAGTGGGTCGAGCAACATATTGGACCTCCTGGTTGGGCAGGCAACCACTCCGCAGTGGGCTGAGCAACATGTTGGACAACCACTCCAAAGTGGGCCAACACAGAGAAGGCCAATTCACCGAATATCTTTCTTGGAGCTCGCAAGAGCCAAAAAAACTCTGCTCCTCTCCCTCTGTTTGAACAGAACGTGGAGACATGAAACCACAGAGGGACAAGGCACACACATGACAAACCTACACCTGAGTGTCAAGCGGAGTGGTTGTCCTCCTCTAATGAAAGACAATCACTAATGAGACAAACAAGACAGACCTGCACCCGAGTGTCAGGCGGAGTGGTCGTCCTTCTCCAATGGGAGATGACCACGAATACGACAAATAGGACAAATGGCGAAAAGATAAGGTCTTGGAGGACAAGCAACCTTCTCCTATAAAAGGTGAACACTATTCACCCTCAAGTGAGGGGAGATCCAGACACTTAACATATACACTCTTTGGGGGTGTTTAAAAAGAAAGTTTTTAGCTTTTTTTAGGCTAAAATTCACAAAAAGACAAAATAGGCTAAAATAGCTAATAAGATAAAATATTACATCAAATCCATAATTATTTTACTTTTTCTCTCACAAACATCACATCCAACTATAAAAAAATTTAATCATATTCCCAAACAGATAAATTTTAGCCTACTAAAATAATCTACTAAAATAGCAACTTCCCAAACACCCACTTTATATTCTCTTTTCTTCCTCTCCCTTAATCTCTCACTTTACCATCAGAGGGGTTTCTGACCAAACCCCGGTCAGGCAGCTCCACCGTTTGTTACTCTGTGCAAATCTTCACTTCCGGGAGCAAGCTGTTCTTCCACAAAGTTCAACCCTTCATAGTGCAGAAATCACCCCTGTACAAGTGGCGCCGTCTGTGGGAAACGTTCACTGATTACTTCGTGACGAACGCCGACAATGGGAATTGAAGGTACTTCACCACTTAGTATTAGAGAGAAGACTCCATGAACGGAGAGAACTAAGTAAAAAGTTCTAGCCCTCTCTATGGGAAACGTCGACCTAATGGACCACGACAGTCTGGCCTTTTATGAAATGGAGTGATGTCACGTCCCTGCCTTTGAATTGTCTCAATGTCTGTTTGTTAAAAAGGACCAGCGTGACTTCATCATCGACTTGATGAGTTTGGAGATTGAAGAGCTTTGTGCTCAACAGAGAAAGCAAATGATGCCTCTGGTGAAGCCAGGGAAGTTCAGAGAAGGGTCATCACAGTAAAAGAGGCGCACTCCACTTCCGCTTCCACAAAAAGAACGGTCCAACCACGGTCATGTTCGTGGAGAGCGTAGCTAGCTGATTTTGGTACGCAGCAAAAGAGCCAGTAGAAGTACAGACTATCCTAGAACGAAGAATCTTTGAGAAGACTCTCGCAAAAGGCAAAAGACTGTCAGTCATTACTCAGTAGTCTTTCCTTCTTCGCACCGAGTGATCACGCGACTTGAGGACATGGTTGAACAACAACAAATGGTATGATTGATGGTTGAACAAAGTGGCATAGTAGAGGCTAGACAAACAAAAGGAGCATCTAGATTGGTTCGTTCATTAGATGAAGCGTTGTGCTTCGAACTGACTAATCCTTTCCTCGCTCTGCCTTGAGATTGAAGCGGTGGAAGCTCCCTCAAGAAATTCATCCTCTATAATGGGTAACGGGGGTCTTAACCCATGTGCCAAGTGGTATACTTGGTGAAATTTATGCCAAGTATCATTATTTGAAAGCATGCTCCATGGTAACAACTTGCGCTCAACAAAGAGTCGAGTTACACTCTCTGATGAGTTTCTTTTCATGTGTTGTACATATTTCGGTCGACAATTGAGTAAGAATGGATTACGGGTCTTAACCTATGCCCCAGCCCGAAAGCTCGGTCCTTTGGTCGGAGTAGGACCCCAAATGGTACAGCTTGGTAGAATTTGTGCCAAGTGTCGTTACTTGAAAGGCATGGTCCATGATAATAACTTGCACTTTACGAAAAGCCAAACTACACTCTCCGATGAGTAAAACTTGCCTAAAATTTTCTAAGGCACAAAGCCTAGTATGTCCAAACAGACGGTCCACTTGGCCTCAAAGCTTCTCCTCGTTGTGAAATTTTAAATATACTCGCAAGCGCACGAACTATATAATAGTATAGGCGAATGAATGCAAGGTCAAACCCACAGGGACTTGTGAAAATTAATTATTTTGGAATTTAAATTACCTTAACCTAGTTAACAAATATGAAATTTTTGATTCTAAATTTTACTAATGCAACACAATGACAAAGATAAAGCTGGAATTGATGAAGTAATCAAATAAACAGGACTAAGGTTTCAGAATCGACACTCGAATATAAATAATAATCAAATAACATAATCTGATCAATCCCCTTAATGTCCAACACAATAATTTAGAATTCAATCTTAATTATTATGGAAGATATCATCGTTTAGTTTATTTAAAATAATAATCTTATGTATGTTCTTCCTCGCCAAATTATTCAAAATTAAATCATCTAATGTATCTGTTGGCAACAAATCACAATAGATATCCAATATTTGATTTTTAATAGAGGTATAATCAAGGCAAGTAAATTAACTCAAAAATTTCAAATCATGAAAGAAACCGAATTAAATTCATATCCAAAATTTACTGAATTAATTTAGAAGAGACAAGAACAATTAATCACTAAAACCTCAATTTAAGGAATATGATCAGATCATGTATTCAATTACTACCATACAAAAGGCTTCATCCTTAACCTTAGCTAATAATTTAGCTACTCATAATTATTTTAACATACACACTAAAATCAAACATGAAAATAAAACTTACAACTGAAAGGAGAAAATTAAACCAAAATACCAGACCAAGCTCTACTTTTTTCCCAAAAACAACTCTCCCTTCCTCTGATTCAGTTTATCTCATTTATAGAGCTCACTTCACACTCCTCAAGCTGTCTAATCTTTAGAAGCTGGGATTATTGAGATTTTGAGGCTGAAATTGTTGAAATTTGATGCATTGATTTCCATTAACAGATCGTCCATCTCCCTCTTTGTCTTCATTCTTCGGCTCCTTTCTTCTACAATTGCATCCAGTCTTTAATTCAGAGATATTGTTCAGAGATTACGTTCATGAACCTGAGGAAATGAATTTATTGTACCTGCATAATTGCACAGCTAAGTCAATGGAGTGGTTGGAACTTTCTCTTTTTTTTTTTATTATTATTATTATTTATTATTCTTTACTCCTTCTTTATTTAATAATTTATATAATATATATGTAGAAACAAACAAACGGGTGGCCTTTCATTTTTTTATTATATTGTCTTTATATTATATTATAATATTATAAAATATATATATATATTAAAATATATCATTTATAATAATTTTTATACAACACTCAAAATATATAAAAACACTCAAAATCACACACAATTATAAAATAGTACTTGTTATTAGACTAATAAAGTGTATATTAACGGGCTAAATATGTAACATTATGGCACTTATCAACTGGGGACATGGAAAGCTCTTTCCTCAGAAATTTTCTAAGGCACGAAGCCTGGTCTGACTGATTAGACGCCTCGTTCACCCTCAGAGCTTCTGCTCAGCCTAGGGCATGGAAAGCTCTTTTCTCAAAACGTTTTTGAGGCACAAAGCCTAGTTTGACCGATTAGATGCCCCGTTCGCCCTCAATGCTTTTGCTCAGCCGGGGCATGGAAAGTTATTTCCTCAAAATTTTTCTAAGGCATGAAGCCTGGTCTGATCGATCAGGCACCCCGTTTGGTCTTGGAGCCTTTGCTCGGCTAGGGGGCATAAAAAGTTCTTTACTCAAAATTTTTCTAAGGCGTGAAGCTTGGTCTGACTGATCATATGCCCCACTCAACCTCGGAGCCACTACTCAGTCAGAGGCATGGAAAGCTTTCTTTCTCAAATTTTCCTAAGGCACGATGCCTGGCCTGACTGATCAAAGGCCTCGCTCACCCTCGAAGCCTCTGTTTGGCTGGAGAGCATGGAGCCTAATTTGATCGAGCAGATAACCCTTGTTACCAATAATCTTTTGCTCGGCTGGGGGCAAGACAACTGACTTCAATTAAGGCCAAACGGACAATCTTGCAAGGTTTCCCTATTATTGCTTGACCGGAAGAGCAACTCAATTTTTCAAAGGCATAAAGTGAGTTTGGCCGAACAACCAAAGATGCAGGGCTATATTCTTGATGCTCGGCTAGGGCACAAATAACATAAACAGAAAGAAATTAAAAGTACAAGGTACAACTTCAACACTTGGTAAATTTCGAAAATACTTCATTAACTTAAAGTTTCATTGCAAAAGAAAGAGCTTGACTTAGCGAAGGTGCTACGAAACGAAAAAACTACGAAGAGGGATGAACAATAGAAGTTGGTCAGACGCATAATGCTTGGGTCGAGCAACAAAAGTTGGTCAGACGCCCAATGCTTGGGCCGAAGAGCAGAAGTTGTTCGGATGCCCAACACTTCGGCCAAGCAACAGTAGTTGGTTGGATGCTGTAGACACCCAATTTTTGACCGACCTTAAGACTCAGACGTCACTGATTGAGCGCTCAGTGATATTGCATATTGTGCTCGTTCAGAAGTTTCAGAGTCTCGGCTGCGAGCGTTGCCTCCGGACTTCCGGGCTCTTTCGTGTCTTGCCTCGGTTTGCGAACCAGGCTCTGTTTTCTCTGTTTTCTCTTCCCGAAGGGAGGGAGAGGTCTCGTAGATCATCTCTCAGTGGCCGTAGGCTACGTTTCGTCGTCGTAGGCCATTTTTCCGGTTTGGAGCCCGGTTGTCGGTTATTCGGAGCCGACGGCCGTGTGCCTCGGTTCGGGACCGCCTAACCACCTTCGTTTGCCCCGATTTTTGGTATACACCCCACCACCATCCATTCCAACAACTTGGAGCTGTTTTTCAGAGCTTAGGAGCACCATTTCTCAGACCAAGAGCTGCTGGTCCATTGGTCTTCAAGGGTAAGCTTCTTTTCCCTCTTTTTTGTTTCTATCTTGCTCTATACCTAAGCCTTGCTTGCAAGCATTTTTGGGCTCCGACCCAAACTGTAAATAGTAATATTTTGAGCTCCTTTTCATGTTTGATTAAGGACCTTTTGCTGTTTGAGGTCTCCTACTATCACTTGCCTCTTTAACTCTCTTTTAGGCCTAGTTTTGCATGGTATTTTAGGCTTATTTCTGAGCTGTTTTGTGGCTTGATGTAAACTGTAAAATGTCTTGTTTTGAGACCCTCTTCAACTTTGTTGAAGGGCTCTCTTCGGTTTGAGGTCAGCAGCTACCACTTGCCTCTTTATCTCTCTTTTAGGCCTATTTTTGGGGGGAAATTTGAATTGGTTTTCCCCCCCCCCCAATTTTTCCCCCCTTTTTCCCTTCTCTCCCTCTATAAAACCAGCAGCTCCAGCTGCATTTTAGAGGGTTAACAAAAATTGTTTGGAGCTCTTGCATTAAAACTCCCTCTCTCTCTATTCCAACTCTCAAAACACCCTTGGTTCTTGGCCATTTCTACACCAACCCATAGCACCACACCTCCATACTCCATTCCAGCCCTTTGAAGCTGATTTCCAGAGGTTGAGAGCTCCCAAACCTGGTCCAAAAGTTGTTGAAGTTTAGTTCTACAAGGGTGAGTCCTTTTCTTCCATTTTCTAGTCTTTTCTTGCTTCATCTATAAGCCATACTTGCAAGCATTTATGGGCTCCGATCCAAACTGAAAATGGTCTTATTTTGAGCTTATCTCCATGTTTTATTAAGGACCTTTCTCTGTTTAAGGTCATCTACTATCCCTTTCCTTTTATCCCTCTTTTAAGGCCTAATCTTGCATGATATATTAGCCTTGTTTTTGAGCATTTCTGGGCTCCGAGACAAACTGTAAATAGCCATATTTTGAGCTCTTTTTCATGTTTGATCAAGGACCTCTTACTGTTTGAGGTCTCCTACTATCACTTGTCTCTTTAGCCCTCGTTTAAGCCTATTTTTGCATGATATTTTAGGCTAATTTGTGAGCTGTTTTTGACTTGGTCATAAACTGTAAAGTGGCTTTTTTTGAGCCCTTCTTCAACTTTCTTGAAGGCCTCTCCTATGTTTGAGGCCATCTACTGCCACTTGTCCCTTTATCCCTCTTTTAGGCCCTTTTCTTGCATGATAGTTTAGCCTTACTTGTGTTCATTTTCGTGGCTTTCTATAAACTGTGAAGTGTCTTGTTTTGAGCCTCTCTTCAACTTTGTTGAAGGGCTCTTTGCCATTTGGGGTCAGCTGCTGTCCCTTGTCTCTATTCTCTCTTTTAGGGCCATTTTTGCATGATAGATTAGCCCTACTTGTGTTCATTTTTGAGAGTTGTCATAAACTGGAAAAGGCTTGTTTTGACATCATCTTCATGTTTTATTAAGGGCATTTTATTATTTGAGGTCTCATGCTTCTTTGTATGCTTGATTGTCCCTTGTTTTGAGCCTCGCACCTAAGCTCTTGTTGCATGCCTTGTTTGGTCTTCTAGGCACTGGAATCCAGTGGATTTCCAGTGGCTTTGATACTGTTTTGAGCCTCCAAATCAGAGGGGGGTGACCCCCTCTCACCTTGACTAGTTTGGTGGTCATTTTGGCCTTCCAAAGAGGCCCTATCTTGCATGCTTCTTAGCCACTTTTCAGGGCCAATTTGGTGAGTTTTGGGACTACCATATTTTATTTTCAGAGTTGGTTTGGTGCTGCCATATGTCTATCTTCTATGTGCTTAAGAATCCCTTGCATGGCCCTCTAAAGTAACTCATCATTTTTGCATGCCATGGTTGTATATCAGTGGTTATTTGGGCCTATTTTCACATGTTTTATTCACTGATTTTTGGTGATTTGGTGAGATTCCATGTGCATCATATACTTGCAATGTAAATCATGTTAGCTAGTCAAAGTTGCATGCTATTTTAAGTCATCTTGCTAGCATCTTTTGGCCATGCTTTGAACTAGAAAAGTTCATATTTTGGGACTGCCTCGCTTCTGTCTTCATGCTTCATGATCAAATAATGCATGCTTTGT
Organism: Camellia granthamiana; assembly: GCA_036172215.1. Classification (NCBI taxonomy): domain Eukaryota; kingdom Viridiplantae; phylum Streptophyta; class Magnoliopsida; order Ericales; family Theaceae; genus Camellia; species Camellia granthamiana. The sequence continues at coordinate 115,154,436 of CM069912.1, read as the reverse complement.
ATAGCTATAAGTCATTCCACGTGCATAGTTTTGAGTTTCGGTCTCATGCATCGGGTACCATGTTTCCATGTTTCGGGGCTGTTTAGCATCATGTTTTAGCGTCGAAATTTGCATGTTTGTATGCCATACTCCATGCCTTGTCATGCCTTGTTAGAGTGGCATTCGTGCCCTAGGATCGGTCCTCGATTTGCGTGCATGTGTGCACATATCTCGAGTGTCTCATTTCCATCTGATGGCCTCTGATGTGAGTGTGGCTGAGGTCCACTCATGTTAGTGTAAGCCCACATTGCATTGTGTATGCTAGGTTGTATGTTAGCGCATTGCGTATGCCATGTTACCTCGTGCATCGTGTATGCCATCTCATAGCATTGTGCATGCTAGGGTGTATGTTAGTTGCATTCATGCATGTCATGCATATTGCATTGTGTTTGGGATAGCAGTTAGCCCGAGCACGGGAAACGAGGGACGTTTCGTACTCCGAGTGACGGAACGTGTCTCAATTCCCGGTCACCGACACTCCGGATCATCCATGATGGAGTCTTGGTCTTGTTGTATTTTCATGTGCATTCATTTCATATTGAGTTGTGCAATTCGACTCCTCGGCCATCATGCATCGAGATGCGTGATTGGTGGCACGAGGATCGAGGCATGCATACATATGTGAAAATACATTGCCATGCCCCTTTCTTGCTCTCTGTTGCAACAAATCAAGAATCAGCAACCTTCCGGAGCTTGGCACGCATTCCAAGAACAATTGCAAACAGAGGCTAATCGAGGCATCGCAGTGGATTTCCGCGCAAGGCAACTCAAAACATGCATCATCCATCATCCGGATCAGAGTTGAGGCAGTCCCTGGCTTGCATGCCAATTTATTGCTTTCCTAGATTAATTTGTTGATTAATTAGGATTTTGTATTTATTCGGACTGTATTATTTATTTAGGACTGTATATTATTTATTCGGACCCTCCGAGCGAGGGCAATGTTGTAATAAGTGTACGTGTGTGTGATGTATGTCTTCCAACCCCACGTCTTTCTCCCTTTTATTTACCAGCTTATGATGGTTAGATTAGGGCATGTTTCAATTAGCATACAGTATGATAGCATGTCTGCATTCATTCATCTGTCTTGCATGTACCGGGCTCGGCGCACCATACTAACTGCATCTGTATTTCAATTCCAAATTGAATACTTGTTAACTGTTGCATCTCATATGCCATGTTTAGAATAGCCGAGCCTGCTATAGTTGCATTTTTGCATGTGTTGCATTAGGCATTTCTGTATAATTAGGATCATGCATGGATTTCTAATTAGCTTCTGTTTTGGCTTGGAGTACTCGGTAAGTTTTATGCTTTAGCATCCTTGCATGTGTGTGAGTGACTGCCATGACAGCATGCTTACCATGAGGCTATGTGCTTATGTGATATAACTGCTTGAATGCCTGTGGGTGAAGGTTGGGTTATTTGGATTGGAACAATTCATTCACTGTGAGTTTTAAGCCCACTAGATAGTGGCAAAACCATATTTTTTTAAGCCCACCCGAGGGTGGCAAAATCTGCATTTTAAGCCTACTTGCGAGTAGCAAACCATCTTTCAAAAAAAAAACAAACATGAAATGTTTTGTTCCAATTCAAGCGATCCAGTCTATACTTGTATGCTGTGCGCATCACATAGTAAATCTAGGCTAATAACCGGAATAAGAACGTATAATGTTTTCAAAACTTGATATCATGGTTAGTAGAGGCCGATCTTTGATCGGGGGAGCCGGGGTGCTCACGAAGTGACCTTCCCCAATCGTACCCAAGTTCCCGAGCCGAGGCAACTTTGGTGATGACGGACACGTGGCCTTAGGCAACGAGTCAGGGTTTCCTAAATTTCCCCTAAAATAAAATATTTAGGTGGCGACTCTGTATCTGACAAAGCAGTCCATGTTTGGCACTTCTTTCAAAAAATCTGTTTTCTCAAAACGATTTGCCGGATTTGGACTCTTTGGTTCAAGATTTAGAACCGTGACACAAATCGAGTCCGAACTGTAGCGAGGTCCCCCGCGGACGTGTTATAGTTTTTGGCGACTCCGCTGGGGAATTAGAGAACTTGACTCGAACTCATGATATCTTGTTTTTTTTACACTTATGTGTTTCTTTGCATTGCATTTGCATTGGTGCGCCTAGGACACCGTGTTTGCCATCTGCTATTCCTGAACGGTTTGCCGGAGGCTTGTCTTGTCAAGGCATGACCATAAGGCTAACCGGTTGTGGGCTCTGCCAGTATGGGAACACAAACCCCGATTTTACCGGGGCACCTTTTTTGACCATTCAACCTAGTGCATATTCGGATCCATAGTGACCATTCCAAACTAGGACAGGTTGCTTACCTGATAGGTTGTTTGAAACCGCTGCGTGCGTAGTGAAACCCTAACTCCTGACAAAATAGGACAGGGAAACCCTACCCTAACATAGGGGTGTTTTGGCTCTCACTTATCTACTATGTGCTTTTAGAGTGCGTCTCTACAGGGAAATGCATGTATCAGTTTACGAGTTTGGGCATCAGGCCTGCGGGCACTAGTTCAGTACTTTGGGATTCAGTTTACCTGAGGGTATCAGATTTGAGGCTGAATTTTGGGGGCAGAATTCAGTGGAGGGCACAGTCATCCTGCTACACTCGTATCTGTTTTGGTGAAGTTGAGCTGAGGTGCTGTCTGTTTTCTCTTTTGCTAGGTAGTCCTGGAACCATAGCTTCCGAAGGCTTCGATATCCCCCGAGGTTCATCGAACTTGTGCTGATAGACTTTGTCAGGTCAGAGATTCAGCTCAAGGGCAATTAGTGTTCCTTTGCCAGAGGCAGGGTAAAAGGGCCAGTCAGGCACAGATCACCAGTTCAGCGGTTACCAGATCAGTGGCCCTTATCTACCCCACCAATGAACAGTCAGGCTGAGGCCTCAGTCTTTATCACAGAGATAGATATACCAGTTAGTCAGCCGGAACAGCAGAACATGGCAGGGATGGAGGAAATGATGCGTCAGCTTCAAGAGAGCATGAAGCAAATGCAGGAGGACGCTGTCCGCCAAGCGGAGTTCTCTAAATAGCAGGCCACAATCATGGCCCAGCAGGCTGAGCTCATCACTAGACTCCAGCAGCAAGCCGGAACATCAACCTCACACCCAGTTCCTCCCCCACCAGGGGTCCCGTTACCCGAGCAAACACCAACTGTCCAGAATGTCCTGCCAAACATCCAAAACACCTTCCCAAATATCCAGAACATCCAGGAGGACACAGACCTTCCAACGGGGCCAGCTCCGCCCCCACTTCCGCCTCAACTGTCCAAGACACATACACCCGTCAACCACCCGGACTCTCCCTTCGAGTTCGAAGTAGACCCTACAGCACTAAAATTGAGCAAGCTTGAGAAGCTATTCAAAAAATCCCAAGGGGTAAAGGCTATCCCGGATATCGAGGACGGATATACCGATGTGGCTGTAACGTTGCCGGATAGGTTCAAAATGCCGTAGATCGATCGCTTCGACGGGTCTGGGGATCCCATGGTCCACCTCCGGCTATTCTCAGATATACTGCGGCCAATGGGCCTAACTAGACCCCAGAAACTTTCACTATTCGGCCGGACCCTGTCGGGTGTGGCCGCTATCTGGTATGCAAAGTTGGAGGATGATGTCAAGCGGAGTTGGGATGAAATGGCTGAGGCCTTTGTTGCGCAATACTCTTACAACACCCAAATCGAGATTACAACTCGTGATCTCGAAACAACAAGGCAGGAGCCCAAAGAGAGTTTCTCGGATTTCGTGACCCGGTGGAGGGCAAAGGCCTCGATGATGACTTTAAGGCCCACCGATAAGGACCAGATCAGGATGATTGTGCGCAACCTCCAGCCCAAACTAATGCATAAAATGATCGTGCTCCCCTTTCCTACCTTTTCAGATCTGCATGAGATGGGAGTACAGATTGAGGATGCCTTGAAGCAGGGCCTGATTGACAATGACAGAGAGCAGCCCAGAAGGGCGTTTTCCCGGAGTTCGAATGCGACCGCCAGTGGTGATGCAGCTGCAAGATCTTCTGAAGTGGGCATGGTCGCAACCACCACACCAAGAACAGCCACCCTCTTTGTTGGTGCATCCAACCCAAACCCCCGAACTTCGGACTATCTTCCCCTAGGCAAGAGGGTCTTCACTCCACTCTATATGCCTTTGTCTAAAGCCCTGGGGGTCCTACTCAAGAAAGGACATCTGAAACCGTTAGAACAACGGCCTCTACCCGATCCTCTCCCTCCAAAGCATGACCCGACTAAGTACTGTGCTTTCCATCAACAAACCGGTCATGACACCGACAGTTGCGTCCGTCTCCGCCACGAGATACAAAATTTGATTGATAACGGGGTCATCCCCGCACCAGGCCCTACAAAGTCTATCGGCACTTGATCAGTGAACTTGTGGGGGATAATGTGATGTGATCGAGGGATGAACCACCTGCGGGCGGCGTTCAGTTTATTTCAGATATGGTGTATGGCACGCACTGTTTTGATCATTTGTGAATGCTGGTTTTTGTACATTCTGACTTAGGTATTGGGTCAGTCTTGTTGTGTTATTTTGAGTCTGTCTCCTTGTTTTGAGTCAGTCTTTTTAGGGTCTGTCTTGTTATACCGAGTTAGTCCTATTTTGGTTGGAGTCGGGTGATTCCGAGGGGTGTTACCTCGGGCGTCACCATTTTGTTTTGCGTTTGTCTTTTCGTTTTGTTTTGAGTCTGTTTCTGCCAGGGAGCCAGTTATGCCAACAGATTTAAATGAACAGTAGTGATTTTCACATTCTTGTGTTCGCTTCCGCCTTGCGTCAGTTGTGCCAGAAACTCGAAAGAAATGGCAGTGCTTTTCACCTGCTTTTCTGTGCCTTGAAGTCATTGTATTGACCTAAGTTTTTCAAATTTTTTTTGAACACTGCGGTGAAAATGAAGAGGAAGGAATTCTTCGGGTTTTTGCAAAACTTTAATCATTTGAGAGAAAGAAAGGCGTGCTAAGCCCTTAATGAATGAAATCATGCTTGTTAGCGTGAGTACTGAGAAGGACCCTGGCTTGATCCAGACTGGTTTCACACTATCTTCAGCGCGAGCGATTTGTCGCTTTCTTAAAAATTTTCAAAAACAAAATGTTTTGCGCGGTCCTGCGAAGACCTATGTGGAATCGCTCTTGAGATTGTGCAGCCTAGGATCGCTCTCAGCCTCGAGACTCAACCCCTTTGCTTCCAAACCTTGAACTTGAATTCAGAATGTTCAACGGTCAACTACAACGTGAGGCCTGTGTGGCCAGATTTGAAGCAGCCCTCGAATAAGAGGCCAGGAAAGTTTGATCAAGAAGATCAGAAGAAGCTTGCAAAGCTAGAACAGAAGTACCCTTCGAACTAGGGGCAAAGATGTCAGATGTGCTCGAAGAGCCGAAGATGAGTCCTCTTGCAAATCAACAGCCACTCTCCTGGATACGGATGGCTTCAAAACCCTACAACCATTTGGCATGGACTTGTTATACTTTTACCCTTTGAGAGGCTCGCTGGGCCGAAAACCCGGAAGGGCGACCCAGGCAAAAGTTAGAGCAAGAAAAGATATATACAAAAAGCAAAAAAAAAAAAAAAAAAGGAAAAAAAGAAGAAAAAAGAAAAAAAGAAAAAAGAAGAAAAGAGGAAAAAAAAAGGAAAAGAAAGAATGAGAAAAAGGAATAAAAAGAATATAAAAAAGAAAAAGAAAAAGAAAGAAGAACAAAGCTCGCAAGGTCGAAAACCCGCGACGGGCGCCTTGGCAAAAGTTAGAGCCTTAAAAGGAGAGGTTAATACCCGAGTGTACCTTAACCTCGAATTACGTAAGGCTTGATTCCCATCTTTGGGATATGTAGGCAACTTCATTCTGAAGTCCAGCCGTAAAACACTTCAAAATTCGACTGTGTCCATGTAATGGTTTTGATCATCTTTGCTTTTTCTGAATCCGAGAATTTGGTTATGTTCGTCACTCTGAGGACTGACTACAATGCGCCGCGGTGCTATCCAAACAAGGGGCAACTTTCTGTTGCCATTTAGTATGCTGCGGCGTCATTTAAACAAGGGGCAACTTTCCGTTGCCATGCAGCTCTCTTCAAGCAAGGGGCAATTTTCCTTCAGATCTGAGGTTGTGCATCTCAAGAGTAGGTTCCGTGCTCGTTGAGCAATGGCCGTTTGCAAAATAGTTTTTGAGAATTTTTGCTGAGGTTGACTAATTCTCTCGAAAATTATCCCATTTTTCTAAAAAACTGGACCATTTCTTGGACCCAAAAAAGGAAAATTTTCAGTGCTCATAGCCTAACTTGCATGATTTCAAATCAAAAAGTTGAACAAGTATGTTAATCTAACTCTCATTTTGGTCAAATTTTTTGAGGAGAAAACTAAAACAAAAAAATGGTCAAAATGATGAAACTAGGGGCACAGTTGAGTCAGGCTTCCTGTCTTTCCCCATTGTCAACATACTTGCCAAGGAGGACACTCTACCTGCCAGAAGAGGGCACAACTGAAGCTAACAGCAAAAGGGCAGAAAGCTCTCACATCTTCCAAGCTATGAGGTATCAAGCCAAGTGCGAAGCACGAACTGGAATGGGGCCAGATATTCTACTCCCTCATCTGGACAGATCTGATCACGTCCAAACTCCCCAGCAGAGCATCGTCAACCGATGTCAGCTGCAGATTCGCTACACACCCAGTTGTAGCACAACCCCTCTGTGGGAGGAACTCACTAGCTGTGCGTAGAAGGAAAAGGATCTAGCAGCATGCTAGGGGCAAGAGCCCACAACTTCCTGTTTATCCATCAACCACCCAGGGGAGGGATAAAAAATGAGAGATTGAAGAATAGAGAGATGTGCGCTGAGAGAAAAAGTGAGAAAAGGGCTTTTTTAGAAAAACAGAGCTTGAGGGCCGAGTGATGTGAGAATCACAAATGAGAAAGGGTGGGAATAATACTCGGAGAAACTGGCTCCTCGTGCACTGAGAGGTCTCTCGTCTTTGTAACACGTCTGCGTGTCATGTCTCTTGTTTTGTTTGTCTCGATTCTTGCTTTGAGTCGTTCCGAGCGTGTCTCGATGTGTTTAGGTTGTTTTACCTTGTTTTTCCTTTGTTGAGTGGTGTTTGGGTTGTGTGCCTTTTATTTCCGTGTTGAGTTGTCTTGCTGTGTTCAGTCGTAGGCTCAATACCTGGTCGAAAACTCATCTCTCAATTTCAAAAATAAAATCATTTTGTGCTCAAAGTGCTGTGCCATTCTTCACGTTTGTGCAAAACAAGATTCGTTCTTTCATAAAACCGCACGGTTCAACCCAGGTCATGTGAGAACAGTAAAACCAGGACCTATCTGAAGCTATATGGGTTCCAGACTGCAAAGCAAAAGAAAAGAGGAAAAATCGAAGCATCTGAGTGTGTTTCACCTTCAGCAAATTCCGTGATTGTACTCCGGATATACCTCCTCAGGCCTTGTCACTACTCTGAAATATGAGTGTATCTTGGCCCCAAGCTTAAGCCTACTCCAAGTCAGAATGGCAATTAAAGCAGCAGCAGATGTTATCTCTCTCTAGTATGAACAGGGTGTGCCTGTTTTTGAGCTGAGTGTGTTGCAAACCCCTCCGAAAGGTAAATCGGAGGTCGCGATTGAATTTGGTCTCGTTAAGGCTTGTATTCCCTTATTCGGCATTTTGTTTCAAATATGCGTTGTCACGCACGTTCCACTTGCATTGTGATGCACGTTCCAATTGCATTGTTATGCACCCACTTCACTAGCATTGTTATACCCATTCATTGCATTGATTATGCACATCTATCTCGCATTGTTATGCTCATTACTTGCATTGTTATGCACCATTTTGCTTGCAATTCTTTCTCCTCGCGCGTGCGACGGGTTAGACCTCCTTTGGTTTAGAGCATTTGGAATACGTTCCAATGCCCTCATCTTTTATTTTGAAACACCGGGATACGTCCCTATGTTTCTCTCCCTTTCCGAAACACCGGGATACGTCCCTATGTTTCTCTCTCTTTTTGAAACACCGGGATACGTCCCTATGACACCGGGATACGTCCCTATGTTTCTCTCTCTTTTTGAAACACCGGGATACGTCCCTATGTTTCTCTCCCTTTCCGAAACACCGGGATACGTCCCTATGTTTCTCTCCCTTTCCGAAACACCGGGATACGTCCCTACGTTTCTCTCTCTTTTCGAAACACCGGGATACATCCCTACGTTTCTCTCTCTTTTTTTGAAACACCGGGATACGTCCCTATGTTTCTCATCCCTTGCGGAACACCGGGATACGTCCCTATGTTTCTCCTTCATTCCGAAATACCGGGATATGTCCCTACGTTTCTCTCTCTTTTTGAAACACCGGGATACGTCCCTATGTTTCTCATTCCTTGCAGAACACCGGGATACGTCCCTATGTTTCTCACCCCTTGCAGAACACCGGGATACGTCCCTATATTTCTCCTTCATTCCGAAACACCGGGATACGTCCCTATGTTTCTCCCTCTTCGGTTAAAAGTGTTCGGAATACGTTCCAATGCTCATACCATTCCGAAACACCGAGATACGTCCCTAGGTTTCTCCCTCTTTGGTTAAAAGCGTTCAGAATACGTTCCAATGCTCACACCATTCTGAAACGCTGGGATACGTCCCTATGTTTCTCCCTCTTTGGTTAAAAGCGTTCGGAATACGTTCCAATGCTCACATCATTCTGAAACGCTGGGATACGTCCCTATGTTTCTCCCTCTTTGGTTAAAAGCGTTCGGAATACGTTCCAATGCTCACACCATTCTGAAACGCCGGGATACGTCCCTATGTTTCTCCCTCTTCGGTTAAAGTGTTCGGAATACGTTCCAATGCTCACACCATTCTGAAACACCGGGATACGTCCCTATGTTTCTCCCCCTTCGGTTAAAAGCGTTCGGAATACGTTCCAATGCTCACGCCATTCCGAACACTGGGATAAGTCCCTATGTTTCTCTCTTTGTCCCCTTCCTCACACGATTTCAGCGTGTCTGGAATTTATCTTAGGTTGCGTGGAACGCGCTCCTGATTGATTTTCTTTGTTCTTCCTCCACTCACGAGTCCAACGTGGTTGGCGTATGTCACCATTTTGCATCTATTGTACTCTCTGTTGCATCGCATCTATTATCTATTGTATCACCTCTATTACATCCATTGCATCGTATCTGTTTTATTGTCTGGTCTGGGAGACCTTAAATCCTCTGGTCTAAGGAGACCTTAAATCCTGCATCATCATTCGCGCTGTTTTGCGCATCGTACTTGCATTTTACTTGCATTTCATCGCACTGTCTCATGCACTCTCTGGTCTAGGAGACCTTAAATCCTCTAAAGGTGCAATTCCTTTGGTGTTTGTCGTGCCCGAACGACTTCCGGTGGTCTGGTATAGCCACCTACCTATGTTTACGGTGAGTTCCTAGGAGACCAACTGAGATGGTGGAAACTAGAGTTCGAATGGTTTATGCCTAGAACGCAAAGGTTCGGGATTTCCGAGACTAAAGTCTGGTTTAAATACCCAGGGGTATATCCTCGGCTTGAAATCTGTATGGCAGCTCCATAGATTGAGATAGCATGTGTATGCGCCTCAATTTTGGATACTGAATCAACCTAGTCTGTCACCTTGTTGGAGAATAGAGAAAGCTGCGACCATAGTCAGGGAGAAAAGTAGTACCTGCAGTTCAACCAAGAAGAAGCGGAAGATTCCCACATCAGCATGAGGTAAGACATTGCTGGGGCAGGTCATTACCAATTGTCCCTGTAAGGTACCTTCACTTCCTATCTATTGCATCATATTATGTTTATTATATTGCATATCATTTGTATTGCTTCATTACAGTGCATTGTATAAGTCCAATCTTCAAACCGGCTTCGCGTAGCGTATAAGTCCAATCATCAAAATCTTCCTACATATCATTTTGCATCCTGCCCCTGAACTACGCTGGTTTGATTCCTTGCAAAAAGGATATGTAGGCAGCCTGCTGGCACAACCATTTATTTATCTATATTTTGTTTGTTTGTCCAAGTCTTCGGCCTTGTCAAAAATGGGTCGTCTCTGGGCTTTGACATTCGCTCCCGTCACTTATGACTTTCGAGTTCTGTCAAAGAGGGGCAACTGTAGACACCCCATTTTTGACCGACCTTAAGACTCAGACGTCACTGATTGAGCGCTCGGTGATATTGCATATTGTGCTCGTTCAGAAGTTTCAGAGTCTCGGCTGCGAGCCTTGTCTCCGGACTTCCGGGCTCTTTCGTGTCTTGCCTCGGTTTGCGAACCAGGCTCCGTTTTCTCTGTTTTCTCTTCCCGAAGGGAGGGAGAGGTCTCGTAGATCATCTCTCAGTGGCCGTAGGCTACGTTTCGTGGTCGTAGGCCATTTTTCCCGTTTGGAGCCTGGTTTTCGGTTATTCGAAGCCAACGGCCATGTGCCTCGGTTCGGGACCGCCTAACCACCTCCGTTTGCCCCGATTTTTGGTATACACCCCACCACCATCCATTCCAACAACTTGGAGCTATTTTTCAGAGCTTAGGAGCACCATTTCTCAGACCAAGAGCTGCTGGTCCATTGGTCTTCAAGGGTAGGCTTCTTTTCCCTCTTTTTTGTTCCTATCTTACTCTATATCTAAGCCTTGCTTGCAAGCATTTTTGGGCTCCGACCCAAACTGTAACTAGTAATATTTTGAGCTCCTTTTCATGTTTGATTCAGGACCTTTTGCTGTTTGAGGTCTCCTACTATCACTTGCCTCTTTAACTCTCTTTTAGGCCTATTTTTGCATGGTATTTTAGGCTTATTTGTGAGCTGTTTCATGGCTTGATGTAAACTATAAAATGTCTTTTTTTGAGCCCCTCTTCAACTTTGTTAAAGGGCTCTCTTCGGTTTGAGGCCAGCAGCTACCACTTGCCTCTTTATCTCTCTTTTAGGCCTATTTTTGGGGGGAAATTTGAATTGGTTTCCCCCCCCCCCCATTTTTCCCCCCTTTTTCCCTTCTCTCCCTCTATAAAATCAGCAGCTTCAGCTGCATTTTAGAGAGTTAACAAAAATTGTTTGGAGCTCTTGCATTAAAACTCCCTCTCTCTCTATTCCAACTCTCAAAACACCCTTGGTTCTTGGCCATTTCTACACCAACCCATAGCACCACACCTCCATACTCCATTCCAGCCCTTTGAAGCTGATTTCCAGAGGTTGAGAGCTCCCAAACCTGGTCCAAAAGTTGTTGAAGTTTAGTTCTACAAGGGTGAGTCCTTTTCTTCCATTTTCTAGTCTTTTCTTGCTTCATCTATAAGCCATACTTGCAAGCATTTATGGGCTCCGATCCAAACTGAAAATGGTCTTATTTTGAGCTTATCTCCATGTTTTATTAAGGACCTTTCTCTGTTTAAGGTCATCTACTATCCCTTTCCTTTTATCCCTCTTTTAAGGCCTAATCTTGCATGATATATTAGCCTTGTTTTTGAGCATTTCTGGGCTCCGAGAATAACTGTAAATAGCCATATTTTGAGCTCTTTTTCATGTTTGATCAAGGACCTCTTACTGTTTGAGGTCTCCTACTATCACTTGTCTCTTTAGCCCTCGTTTAAGCCTATTTTTGCATGATATTTTAGGCTAATTTGTGAGCTGTTTTTGACTTGGTCATAAACTGTAAAGTGGCTTGTTTTGAGCCCTTCTTCAACTTTCTTGAAGGCCTCTCCTATGTTTGAGGTCATCTACTGCCACTTGTCCCTTTATCCCTCTTTTAGGCCCTTTTCTTGCATGATAGTTTAGCCTTACTTGTGTTCATTTTCGTGGCTTTCTATAAACTGTGAAGTGTCTTGTTTTGAGCCTCTCTTCAACTTTGTTGAAGGGCTCTTTGCCATTTGGGGTCAGCTGCTGTCCCTTGTCTCTATTCTCTCTTTTAGGGCCATTTTTGCATGATAGATTAGCCCTACTTGTGTTCATTTTTTAGAGTTGTCATAAACTGGAAAAGGCTTGTTTTGACATCATCTTCATGTTTTATTAAGGGCATTTTATTATTTGAGGTCTCATGCTTCTTTGTATGCTTGATTGTCCCTTGTTTTGAGCCTCGCACCTAAGCTCTTGTTGCATGCCTTGTTTGGTCTTCTAGGCACTGGAATCCAGTGGATTTCCAGTGGCTTTGATACTGTTTTGAGCCTCCAAATCAGAGGGGGGTGACCCCCTCTCACCTTGACTAGTTTGGTGGTCATTTTGGCCTTCCAAAGAGGCCCTATCTTGCATGCTTCTTAGCCACTTTTCAGGGCCAATTTGGTGAGTTTTGGGACTACCATATTTTATTTTCAGAGTTGGTTTGGTGCTGCCATATATCTATCTTCTATGTGCTTAAGAATCCCTTGCATGGCCCTCTAAAGTAACTCATCATTTTTGCATGCCATGGTTGTATATCAGTGGTTATTTGGGCCTATTTTCACATGTTTTATTCACTGATTTTTGGTGGTTTGGTGAGATTCCATGTGCATCATATACTTGCAATGTAAATCATGTTAGCTAGTCAAAGTTGCATGCTATTTTAAGTCATCTTGCTAGCATCTTTTGGCCATGCTTTGAACTAGAAAAGTTCATATTTTGGGACTGCCTCGCTTCTGTCTTCATGCTTCATGATCAAATAATGCATGCTTTGTATAGCTATAAGTCATTCCACGTGCATAGTTTTGAGTTTCGGTCTCATGCATCGGGTACCATGTTTCCATGTTTCGGGGCTGTTTAGCATCATGTTTTAGCGCCGAAATTTGCATGTTTGTATGCCATACTCCATGCCTTGTCATGCCTTGTTAGAATGGCATTCGTGCCCTAAGATCGGTCCTCGGTTTGCGTGCACGTGTGCACATATCTCGAGTGTCTCATTTCCATCTGATGGCCTCTGATGTGAGTGTGGCTGAGGTCCACTCATGTTAGTGTAAGCCCACATTGCATTGTGTATGCTATTTCGATTTCATAGCATTGTGTATGCTAGGTTGTATGTTAACGCATTGCGTATGCCATGTTACCTCGTGCATCGTGTATCCCATCTCATAGCATTGTGCATGCTAGGGTGTATGTTAGTTGCATTCATGCATGTCATGCATATTGCATTGTGTTTGGGATAGCAGTTAGCCCGAGCACGGGAAACGAGGGACGTTTCGTACTCCGAGTGACGGAACGTGTCTCAATTCCCGGTCACCGACACTCCGGATCATCCATAATGGAGTCTTGGTCTTGTTGTGTTTTCATGTGCATTCATTTCATATTGAGTTGTGCAATTCGACTCCTCGGCCATCATGCATCGAGATGCGTGATTGGTGGCACGAGGATCGAGGCATGCATACATATGTGAAAATACATTGCCATACCCCTTTCTTGCTCTCTGTTGCAACAAATCAAGAATCAGCAACCTTCCGGAGCTTGGCACGCATTCCAAGAACAATTGCAAACAGAGGCTAATCGAGGCATCGCAGTGGATTTCCGCGCAAGGCAACTCAAAACATGCATCATCCATCATCCGGATCAGAGTTGAGGCAGTCCCTGGCTTGCATGCCAATTTATTGCTTTCCTAGATTAATTTGTTGATTAATTAGGATTTTGTATTTATTCGGACTGTATTATTTATTTGGGACTGTATATTATTTATTCGGACCCTCCGAGCGAGGGCAATGTTGTAATAAGTGTACGTGTGTGTGATGTATGTCTTCCAACCCCACGTCTTTCTCCCTTTTATTTACCAGCTTATGATGGTTAGATTAGGGCATGTTTCAATTAGCATACAGTATGATAGCATGTCTGCATTCATTCATCTGTCTTGCATGCACCGGGCTCGGCGCACCATACTAACTGCATCTGTATTTCAATTCCAAATTGAATACTTGTTAACTGTTGCATCTCATATGCCATGTTTAGAATAGCCGAGCCTGCTATAGTTGCATTTTTGCATGTGTTGCATTAGGCATTTCTGTATAATTAGGATCATGCATGGATTTCTAATTAGCTTCTGTTTTGGCTTGGAGTACTCGGTAAGTTTTATGCTTTAGCATCCTTGCATGTGTGTGAGTGACTGCCATGACAGCATGCTTACCATGAGGCTATGTGCTTATGTGATATAACTGCTTGAATGCCTGTGGGTGAAGGTTGGGTTATTTGGATTGGAACAATTCATTCACTGTGAGTTTTAAGCCCACTAGATAGTGGCAAAACCATGTTTTTCTAAGCCCACCCGAGGGTGGCAAAATCTGCATTTTAAGCCTACTTGCGAGTAGCAAACCATCTTTAAAAAAAAAAACAAACATGAATTGTTTTGTTCCAATTCAGGCGATCCAGTCTATACTTGTATGTTGTGCGCATCACATAGTAAATCTAGGCGAATAACCGGAATAAGAATGCATAATGTTTTCAAAACTTGATATCATGGTTAGTAGAGGCCGATCTTTGATCGGGCGAGCGGGAGTGCTCACGAAGTGACCTTCCCCAATCGTACCCAAGTTCCCGAGCCGAGGCAACTTTGGTGATGACGGACACGTGGCCTTAGGCAACGAGTCAGGGTTTCCTAAATTTCCCCTAAAATAAAATATTTAGGTGGCGACTCTGTATCTGGCAAAGCAGTCCATGTTTGGCACTTCTTTCAAAAAATCTGTTTTCTCAAAACGATTTGCCGGATTTGGACTCTTTGGTTCAAGATTTAGAACTATGACACAAATCGAGTCCGAACTGTAGCGAGGTCCCCCGCGGACGTGTTACAGATGCCCAACGCCCACTCTGAAGCGCGCCGAGCAACAAAAGTTGATTGGACACCCAACACCCATTCTAAAGTGGGTCAAGCAACGAAAGTTGGTCAGACGCCCAATGCTCACTCTGAAGTAGACAGAGCAACAAGAGTTGGTTGGACGCCTAATGCTTGGGCCAAACAGAAGAAATTAGTCAGATGCCCAATGCTTGGGCAGAGTAACAGATGTTGGTTGGACACCTAACGCCTACTTTGAAGCACGCTTGAGCAGCAGAGGTTGGCTGGATGCCCAACACCCACTTTGAAGTGGGTCGAGCAATGAAAGTTGGTCAGATGCCCAATGCTCAATCCGAAGTGGACTAAGTAACAAAAATTGATCAGATGCCCAATGCTTAGGCTGAGCTGAAGAAATTGGTTGGACGCCCGATGCTTCGGCCGAGCAACAGTTGTTGGTTAGACGCCTAACACCCACTTTGAAGCGCGTCGAGCAACGGATGTTCATTGGATGCCCAACTCCCATTTCGAAATGGGCCGAGCAACGGAAGTTGGTCAGACGCCCAATGCTCACTCCAAAGTGGACCGAGCAACAAGAGATGGTCAGACGCCCAATGCCTGGGCCGAGCAACAGAAGTTTGTTGAACGCCCAACGCTTGAGCCTAGCTCAAAGTTTGTCGGACGCCCAATGCTTGGGCCGAGTAGCAGAAGTTAGACACCTAACGTTTGGGCCAAGCAACAAAAGTTGGTCGGACGCCTAACAACTTAGCTGAGCAGCAGAAGTTGGTCGGACACCCAACGCCTAGGCTGAGCAACAGAGGTTGGTTGGATGCCCAACACCTACTCTGAAGCGCACTAAGCAATGAAGATTGATTGGATGCCCAACCCCTATTCCGGAGTGGGCTGAATACCAAAAGTTGCTTAGACGCCCAATGCTTACTCCGAAGTGGACCAAACAACAGAGGTTGATTGGACGCCTAACATCCACTCCAAAATGGACCGAACAAAGGAAGCGAGTCAAAACTAGCTAAGGCAAAACCAAGTTTCATAGCTTAAGTAAACAACCAAAAGATTGACAACAAACAAAGTTAGAAGTGCAACGTTCTACCAAACAAATACACTACAAACAATAAGCAAAGGCCGAAGGAGTGCAATGCCAGACAAAAGTCAATATTATCGAAGTCGATACCAAGACTATAACAATTATGTGCTAGACAACTCTCAAGATCAGAGGTGCTAAGGTTGATAGTAGCTTAGTGGTAGAGCAACCAAAATAAAAAATACAAACTCGTAATGCCAAAGCTGTTAGGGCTGACCAAGCAACACGGTGATGAAAAATAAAAATTATGCAAACAAGCTACTAAGGCCGACTAACTAAGTGATGGACAATTCACAAGCTGAAGGTAAAATGACCAACCAATAAATGAAGAAATGAGTTGAACAAATAGGATCACGTCCAAACAAGAAAATGGTACATGATCCGTATGACCGAGCAGTGTCAGCAAGCTATGCTTTGAGACCTTGGCTACACCAATTTATCTCCTACAAGTGGGACCGAGCAAAAAGATAGCCAATATGTCTTTCAACTTAGAACAAGGCTGTGATAAGGCACACTTGGCCTAGTTTGAAGTGCCACTGAGTTGCTCGACCCAGTCGACGAACACTGCAAAAAAAACAAAAGTATATTATTATTATTATTCTGCATATATACTTTCAAGTCAAGCAACAACACTCGGCTGACTGAGAAAGCACCGAGCTAGGCAATTACGAGATTTATAATGATGCACATGTTTAGCTTGAACGCACCACCGAGCTACGGAATACTGAGTAAAAACCAAGATAGACCCAACACAAACACTCTGAGCCAAACAACAACTTTGAATCCAAACCATGAAGCTTAAATTAAGTTGTGACCAACCGAACACCGAAGCTGGTGACGGAATTGACTTCCACTTCGTAAAGGCAAGGCAGGGGGCAAATAAAGTGAGATAAAATTAACTAAGTCTTGGTGTTTGGCCTAACGCCGGATTCGCACCAGTAGGGGAGCTAAGTGCTCGGCCCAATGACCAAACACTTGCTCCAAAGCAAGGGAATCAAGGTAGTGGCCTAGTGCTAGGCTCACTCCAAAACGGACTGAGCAACATGTTGGACAACCACTTCGAAGTGGGTCGAGCAACATATTGGACCTCCTGGTTGGGCAAGCAACCACTCCGAAATAGGCCGAGCAACATGTTGGTCCTCCTGGTTGAGGAGGCAACCACTCCGAAGTGGGCTAACTTAGAGAACGCCAATTCACCAAATATCTTTCTTGGAGCTCGCAAGAGACAAACAACTCTGCTCCTCTCTCTCTGTTTGAACAGAATGTAGAGACATGAAGGCGCAGAAGGACAAGACGCACACATGACAGACCTGCACCTGAGTGTTAGGCGGAGTGGTCGTCCTCCTCTAACTAATGAGAGACGATCACTAATAAGACAAACAAGGCAGACCTGCACCCGAGTGTCAGGCGGAATAGTCGTCCTCATCCAATAGGAGGTGACCACGAACAGGACTAATGGGACAAATGGCCAAAAAACAAGGTCTTGGAGGATAAACAACTTTCTCCTATATATGTGAACACTATTCACCCTCAAGTGGGGGAGGGAATCTAGACACTTAACATATACACTCTGGGGGTGTTTGTTTTGGAAGGATTGGGCATGGGATTGGACTATTAGTCCGGATGGGCTAATAGTCCGTTGTTTGTTTCTAAAGTTTTGTTCTGGACTATTAGTCCCATATTTGTGGGACTGTGGTATCCTATGGGGGGGTGGGATAGAAACTATGGGATAACTCATCCCATAGGATTAGGTAATAAAATTATATTTTTGCTCTCTGGTATTTAATTATGTATTATATTTAGTAAAATTTAATAAAATTTAAATGTCAAATAAAATAATTTTATTTAAATTTTAGTTTTGTTTTATTCATTTAATTTTTTAAAATAATTTTTTATAAATATTTTATTGATGTTTTATTTTAAAAATTTGTTTATATTTTATTTAATTTCATTATTTAAATTTTAATAGATGTTTTATTTTATTTCATTATTTAATTATTATTATTATTTAAAATAAATTTATTTAAAATTTTAATTAAAAAATAATATATATTTTTATTGATATTTAATTTATTTACTTTTTTAAATAAATTTATTTAATTGTGCAAAAAATAAAATAAAATAATTTTTTATTTAATCTAACTAAAAATAATTAAAATATTAAAGTTATGTTTAATATTGCTATTACTTAATAAATAATTGAAAATGATAAAATAGTCATTTGAGTATTTATCCTTCTCCATAATATCCCAAACAAATATTGGATTCACTAAAAGTAGTCCAATCCACACATCTAATCCCATGACTAACCAAACATAGGATATGAATCCAGTCCAACCAAATAGTCCGGGGACAATGTATCACAGGACTAATAGTCTGATGGATTACAATCCTCTTTATCCAGTCCGTCCAAACAAACACACCCTCTATGTATTCTCTCTTCTTCCTCTATCTTAGTCACTGACTTTACCATCAAAGAGATTTTTAACCAAACCCCGATTGGACAGTCTGATTATTTATTACTCTGTGCAGATCTTTACTTCTCGAAGCACGGTTTTCTTCCACAAAGTTCAACTCTTCACAGTGCGAAAATCACCCTGCACACATCCCCCAAAAAAATAAAAAATAAAATAAAAAGAAAAGAGCAAACAAAGAGGGCTACACCCTCCCTAGATAAGCCTAACATATCAGCCACCAATTCTGCCGCGGGATCGTTTACCACTGGGAACTCCGCAGGTTGCCCGGCGACAAGCTTCGCCATAGCATCAGTGTAACAACAGTAATATTACCAACACCCATCAAATATTCAATGTAACAACAGTAATATTACTAACTAATAATAAAACTTCAAACAAGATTGATGAATCTCAAATATTCAAATATAAGCTGGATGAAAAATGTGGTATATCAATTACAACAATGCTTGTGTATGTAATCCATAATAAATGAAAAACATAAATAAATAAATAAATAAAAATTGTGGCTTCAATACCTACAACATAGGTGAGAATATTAAAATTGATTTCACAGAACTGAAATTTTTTAAAAATCTCAATCCTCAATCAAAAAATAAAAAGTACGCATCATTTTCGTCCTCTAAACAAAAACATCAAAAAGAAAATTCATACTCAGAGAACTTGTAAGAAAATAAATTCTGGATTCCTGAATTTAAAATTTTAATAAATTCGAGAAATTATTATCACTCATCATCTCTTTTTTTTTCATGAGAAATACAAAGACGAGTAGTTATTTTTTAAGTTGTAACCTTCTGATCTTAAATGGGTGATTAGAATTACTCCAAATCTCAAATTCATCAAAATCTAAAATGGATTCAGCTAATGAAAGATATATAATTGTAAGCTTCATATAACAATAGTAATTTGAAGATCTAGATCAAAGTTCCAACCATGAATGTGAACATGTCTTCACATCCATTCACATTTCACTTCCCAAATACTTATCGTTCTAGACATCTCCACACAAAATATACAACAACAAACTCTTATTTAGCATAGGATAGCACACTAGACACTTCCACACACACACACACACACGTGCGCACACACACATATCTATGCTTTCTCATGCTTTCCGGCAGACGCCTCCCTCGCAAGTCCATCCCTCCTTCGCCTTTCCTGGTGCCCCTTCACCATTCTCTTTTGGGTCATCTTTCTTGAGTGCACACTTGGGGTGAAGATCAAAGTCACACACCTTGCAATAAAAAGACCAGCCATGCCCCATCTCCCTACACCCATTGCAAACATAACCACTACGACGGACTCGTGTGAGCTCGTGTTCCACATGGAGTTCGTGTTTCAATTTCTCAGGCCACCCCTTTGCCATTTCCTCTATCTGTTCATCCAATTTCTTCAAGTGCTCTTCGGTGAAGGGATAGGCATCTGCACCGTGGGCTTGCAACAGCGGCCTGGCTTCTGTAGTGAGTGTTCGGCCACTAGGTCCAATGGCAACAACTGCAGGAATTCCTCTGATTTTGAACCTACGTTGGAGGAATGCCTTTCGCTCATCACCTAAAGGGAGGGCTAGCCACGACATGCTTGAAAAGAAGTCATCAAAGGAGGGTTGATCGCGATCACTTGAGATGAAAATTATTTCGAATGCATTGTCCTTGGCCTTAATCTCGTCATATATTGAGATTAACTTCGGTAGAAAAGCACGGCAAGGAGGGCACCATTGGGCCGAGAAATAGAGAAGAATGGTCTTTCCGACAAGTTCAGACACTGGGACCTAACCCACAAAAAAACCAAGTAACACGATCACAATGGTAACAATGGGGGATTAATTTCATAACAAATGAGCCTAAACAAACTCAATTTTAAGAACTACAAGAGTTATCATACCTTAGAACCACTTTTTTCAATCACAAAGTCAATTTGACCTGAAACCAAAATTGATTCCAAAGTTTGTGCTTCGAGTTTTGCCTTCTCAATCTCAGCAAGCTCAGCTAGCTTCTCAGGTGAAAAAGGGTAAGCTTCAACACCATGTTCTTCAACAAACTCTGCAACATTTGGATTTACAGTTTTCCCATCTGGACCGATTATAACCAATGTTGGAAGGGCTCTAAGCTCGAAGTATCGAATAAGTTTATCACAGCACTTGTCCTTGAAAGGCAAAGCTGGCCACAGCATAGTATCAAAACCTTGCTTGAAAGACTCTTCTTCATCGTCTAGAGATACTAACACAATTTCAAAATTCTGGCCTTTTTCCTTGAGTTTCCTATAGAAATCCACAAGTTTTGTGGTGAATTCAACGCATCCTTTATGAGCAGTCATTGAGAAATACAGGCCAACCATCTTCCCTTCAAGCTCTGAAACAGGAATCTGATAGCAACCATATTAAAGGTCATTAAGGACGTCCTTAAACTCATCAATCCTATAGGCTGAGTTTGATTAAGATGAAAAAAAAAAAGTAAAGCTTTTTTCTGAATTTGTTTAGCATAAAAGTGGTGAAACTATTAGAAAGTTACCTTTAATATGGTAACTAACTTTTGAGTTTCTTGCAAAAATAAAACCCAATAAAATTTAAGGATGTGCTTGGTTTGTATTTTGAGATAAATTTTTAAAAAAATTGGGAAAGAAATTTTAGAATTTTTTTTTGATTTATTTTGAAAATTTTTGTATATTTTGAAAATAATTTGAGAGTTCGGAATAATTTGATATTTTGTGATAGTTAAGTAGATGTGTGTGAAAGAAAAAGTGATTGAAAATGAAAGAAAAGAGAGAAAAAGTAATTGATTAATGTGAAAAAGAGAGTGATTTTAGAAAAAAATTTCAAAAAATATGAACCAAACAAAATTTTAAAAAAATTTCTCAAAAATTGTATCTTAAAATACAAACCAAACAAGTCCTAAGTTTTTCCATAGTAGGAGTTACTAATAATTAAAATTTCCAATTCCTCTCTGTATTCTGGCAAAATTTGTCTCCTAATCTAATGCTTCCAAGAATTGTCTCTTAAGCAAAATTCTTTCACTTCATTTTTTTTTATCCCCGTCACTTTTCATATAATTGTAAGCATTACCTGAATTCCATTGTTTGAAATCAAATAATCACGAGACTTCGAAACCAAGATAGATCTCAAGGATTGTTCCTTCTTCGCAGCCTCTTCTTCCTCTCTCAAAACATTGATTCTTTCTGGTGTGAATGGATAGCCCTCTACACCATAATCCTGTATGATCCTAACACCTTGATTACTTGAAACCTTACCAGTCCCATCAAGGATCACAAGATTAGGAATTCCCCTAACTTTAAACAATTCCTTGAGGTGTTTTATTGTCTCAGAATCGGAAAATGGAATGGCAAGCCATGGCATTTTCGCGAAGTAGGCATCGAATGCTTCATCAACTCTATCAGATGAGATGAAGACAACTTCAAAGTCCCCTTTAGATGAGAGTTCTTCATGAACTTCCACCAAATTTGGGGTGAAACGGCGACATGGACCGCACCATGACCCGGAAAAATATAATCCCACTATCTTTCCTACCAAAGTACTGATTTTAACCTGAAAAAAATGTCAAATTAGCATCAATCTCACTAGTTTGTATAGGGAAATAAACACCTTGATTTAAATTAAAATTCATATATGCCTCTCAAGATGGCATAAAGCAAAGCAAAAATATTTATATTTTCATAAGAAAAAAAGTAAGGAATGTAAGGATATGGATATGGATATGGATATGAATGAAAAATTCCTGTTTCTGTATGTTGGACAATCTTACTATTATGGAAAAATACACATCTAATTAGCTTCCTTTCTCATCAAATCTCACTTAATTTCTCATCATTTCTCACATAATTTATAAACCTCATTCTTATCAATTTTTTACCAAATCGCTTGAACAGAAATATTAAATAAAATTCTCAAAACAAAAGAGTTCTCTTCACTTGTTACCATATCTCACTTAATTTGTAAACTAAACATGAGCAAAACATCTGTTTTCTCATCATTTCTCACCAAAATCACTTAATCCAAACAGGCAAAAGCATTTCCATAAACCATCTACTGAAATTGCTTCCCTACAGCACTTCTTAATCAATAAAACACAAAACCCAATTCTTTTCCCCAACATAAATCAAGAATATACATCTCAAAACATTTAATTTAACCCAGAAAAAAAAAAAAGAAAACTAAAGTCATCTGGGTTATAATATACCTGGTCCCCATTGTTGCGGACGAGGAAGTCCCTATCTTTGGAGGAAAGAAGAGAGAGGAGATCGTGAGTAACACTGTCGTCGTTGGAATTAGCCATAGATTGAAATCTGGGTTTCGGTTTTGGATCAAATTCAGAGGCTTTTGGGTATTTGTTTGTTGAGATCTCCGTCTGATTTGATCGTTTTCTTTTATATCTGTTGGGTTTTTGAATAAAAAAAGGACTGTAATAATAAAAAATGGACTGTAATAGTAGACTTGGTGAGCAAGGCAAAGGAAGAAGACTTGGGGGTCAATGTCCAACACGTCAGACAAGACCAATGGCAGGCCTTGGGTTTATCCATTGATGGATTATTATACAGCAAAGGAAAAGGCTTGTACAATGTCCAACACGTCACACAAGACCAATGGTAGGGTTTTGGATTTAGGGAAATGATACGGAGCTCTAAATGTAGAGCTCTAATTTGAGCTCTAATAATATGTTAAAGCAAAAAATAAAAAAATAAAAAACAAAACAAGGCACAAACATTACATCAGAGTGGGACTCACCTTCCCATTACAGCTATTAGAGCTCCTATATTAGAGCTATAAAGCATTTTTGTTTGGATTTATCCATTGATATATTTTAGCCCTCGTTTTAAACATTTTGGGGTTAAAAATTACGACTCTGGTACAGGGCCTGAAAGGGTTTCGAGCCAAACGGCTCGAATTTCAAAAGGAAGGAGGAAGAAGAAGAAGAAGAAGGAGAGGAGCAAGAAGAAGAAGGAGAGGAGGAGAAGCAAAACTGGAGGGGCCCTAAAAATGGGGTTGGAGGCGGAGGCGGAGGCGGAGGCGGAGGTGGAGGCGGAGGCGGCGGCGGGTGGAGGTGGACGAGCGACGAGCTGCGAGATCGAACGAGCGACGAGCTGCGATGCCGGCCGACGAGCTGCGACGCACGCGCGGCGAGCTGCTCTTCTCTCTCTCGCCTCTGCTCTTTTCTCTGTTCAACGAAGAAGACGAAGAGAAAGAAAGAGAAGGAAGAAAAGGAAGAAAACAAAACAAAAAAAATTCGAAGCCCAAAACGACGTTGTTTTGGGTTTCGAGCCGGATTCGAGCCCCAGATTTCGGGCCCTCAAACATTATTCTAAAAAACAAAATAGATAAGTTAATAAAACAAAATATTATATTTAAATTATAATTATTATATTTTCTTTTATAAAAATCAAAAATATTTTAAAAAAAACCAAACAAGATTAAAAAAATTTCAACACAAAAAGATTATTTGGGAATAAATTATTTTAATAATTTTTTATTTTTTTAAAAAGATATAAAAATAAAAAATAATATAATAATTTTTAATAAATTTTTAATTAAAATTAAAAATTATCATATGTTGATGTGCATCATCACATCAGGATTGGATTTATCCATTGATAGATTATATGGTGTTTTAAAAAAATGATAAAAAGTTAGTTTTTTAGTTTTTTTTTTTATAATTTTTTGGCTTTTTATGTTAAAAAAATTGGTTTTTTTTTTATATTTTTTTCCTGACTTTTTTATGTAAAAAAATTAAAAAGTTAAAAAGTTAATTTTTTTAACCTCTTCCCAAATTATCCCTATTTAAGTCTTGTTTAGGAATAAATTATTTTAATAATTTCTTAATTTGTTTTAAAAAGATATAAAAAGAAACAAAAAAATAATGTAATAATTTATAACTTTTTAATTAAAATTAACAATGTAATAATGTATAACTTTTTAATTAAAATTAAAAATTACCGACATTATTATACAACAACATATGTTGATGTGCATCTTAAATTAAAAATTACCGACATTATTATACAACAACATATGTTGATGTGCATCATCACATCACGATCACAACAAGAATGAATGGCAATAGTCTAGTCTTCTGTCCCTAATTGTGAAATGGTTTCGGAATTTTGCCCGATCTTACAAATTAGGTTAAAAGTTAATTTTTTAATTTTTTTTAAAAATACATAAAATAATTAAAATGTGTTAATTTTTTAATTTTTTTTAAAAATACATAAAATAATTAAAATGTGATATGATTTAAAAAAATTATAAAGTTCAAAAATTGATTTTTAACTGAGTTGTCAAAATAAGCCTAAGTGTTTGGTTTTTTTAATTTTAATTTTAATTTTTTACTTTTCTTTTTATTTTTGATTTTATGAATTTTTTTTTAATTTTCATTTTATTAGACATGACCAATCAAAAAATTTAAAAATTAGGTAAATTACACATACACTTCTTAGGTTTGCTTAAAATACATATTATCTCTTATAGTTTAAAAAATTATAAATATTTCCTTGTTAAAATTTTTTATTCAACATAATTAACTAAAAAATGAATTTCTTAACTGCTTTCAAATATAATAATAAAATTATTTAAATTATTAAATTTCTAATATTATTAAAAATTATTAACTAACTTGATGATTTATTGATAAAATTGATTATTTGTTATGAAATTAGAAATTTCAGGAGGTGAGATGTAATTTTTAAAATTGCAGAGGTAATTTTTATTTTAAGCAAAACTCAAATAGTGTATGTGGGGAGATGGATTTGGAAATACTCCTCAGATCCTGGAAGACGCCAATGATCCTCAGCTAGTCACCTGCAAAGATACAAATACTCCGGACGGGAGTGCCGGAATTAGCACTCCGACGGACAAGTTAGTTCCTGTACTCAAGAAAGCTTGTTCACTCAGTTTTTAGAAGTGATTCTTACATACCTTTACCAATCTGAAGCTCTTGTATTTATATCCACTCTCTGGACCTCGGGGCCAGAGTCTACTTTTATTTATTTATTATTCTTTCATTCGTCCTGATATGCCTTCTCAAGTCTATTCGGCCTTAAGAACATATTCGGCGTCCTAGTTAAGCAGAATGGAGCCGTTCAGTTCCCGGCTCCTCGGGTGTACCGGATTTCGTTCCTCTATTTATTCGGCTCCCACAATTGCCCCCCAAGCGTTCCGTCAATGACAATTGGGTGAAATGCTTGGTTCCGATTTTCAAATACTCTGAATCGAAGTTTGAGGGTTAGACTTATCACGCGGACGTTTAATTACTCCCCCTTTAATCGTCGTCTCAACTTCCCGCCCCTTTGTACACGCCTAATTATTATGGTTTGAAATCTGATGTCCTTTCGTGTCCTATGATGCTGGTTGTTGGGTTGCTCTTCGAATCACTCTTGCAATTTTTCCCATCTGTGATACTCTCTTTGTTTTTGTAAGTTCTCCTCTCCCCTGCTCTGAAGCTTTTCCTAGTTTGTTTATTCCATCGCATGTTCCTATAGTCAGTAGGTTATGGCGAAACATTTGAAAGACCTCCTTTCGTCAAATCGAATTGATGGCTTTAGACGCCATTTCTCTATCCCTGACGATGTCCACCTGTCGTTCGTGGCTGACGGCACTCTTGACATGGAGAGGAAAGACGAATCCACGATTGTCTTTCCCCTTTTGTCAATCGCAGAGGGTGGAGTCCGCTTTCCCCTTCACCCGTTTCTGAGGGCTGTTCTTCGCCATTGGGATTTGATCCCTTCCCAGCCCAATGTGAATTTCTTTAGAATTATCATGGGGGTCGTAGCGCTGAACCGTTGCCTTGGAATTAATCTTGGCATTCCTGCCATTCGGCACTGTTATGCTTTGGCCAAGTCCTCTGGTCGGCACGGGCGTTACTTCCTCAGAGCTAAGGATACAGATCATCAGTTGATCACTATGCTTTCCAGCTCCGGGAAACGAGTTGATGATGTCATGGTCGTTGTCCGCGGCAACTGGGAGTTCGGCGAAGGGGAGGATCGTGTCGATCCTATTCCTAGACGTAGGGGTGAACCAGGTCGCCGAATGCCCTCCTGCTCGTATTATGTGTTCATATTTGCCATACCCTGTTTTCTTGAGTCTTACGGCTTGTCTTGTGCAGGGAACGATTTGAAAAAAGTCCAAGCTTCAACTGACGACGCCGTCCTTTCGGACATTAGAATTGCTCTTAGTTATTTCGGCCGTCACAGTCTTCATAAGCAGGGAAGAGCGGCTCACGTTTTGCTTTGCTACGAGCCTACATATACAACCTTTTCAGTTGCGGAAAACATACCGATTCCAAAGGGGGAGGATTTTCTCGTCGCTCGTATCTTATCCGACTTCAAAAACTTGAGACAGGTAGGTTTTGAAGGGTCCGATTCGGAGAATATCGAAGTATCCCACACTGCCGAATCAGATCAGTCCGAGGCCGAATCTGAGGAGGTATTGGGTTCTACCGATCCTCCATCTACTTCGGGGCGGGGGAACCTTTCTGTTGACGACGTTCCTCAGCGTACAAACCATCTTCCCATCTCGGGACCCACTAACATGGCTGGGTTAAGCCTGACAAAGCTTGCTAAGAAGGCGAATGCGGAGAGGTTAGCTACACGGCGAAGAGCGGAGGGCCTTTCGACCGAACCGCCCACCAGTGAATCTCAACATTCCCTCCCAGTTACCGAATCGAGATCCTTAGAAATTGTTGAGAAGGCGGCAACGAATAAGTATGCTGAATCCGCGTCGGTTGGGAGAGCCGTTCAGGATGTTGAGGGAAAGGTGGAGAAACGCGCTCGGGATCGTGAGGTCGGTTTAGAAGATCACGGCGGCAGACGTCCTCGAATGGAGGGATCGAGTGAGGTTGTGCCCTTTGTGATTCGACCGATGGTAAGAAACATGCCGGTTCCTTCGGATGCCTCGGCGCTTAAAGACCCAGAAGTTGCGTTCGGCGTGGCAACGTCTTTGTCGTTGCCGTCTGATATGGAGGCTTTCCAGTTGGAACCGGATCTGAATGCGACAATGTTAGCCGCGCAGTCGGCCCTTTTGGTGCGTATTCTGATTTTTCTATTACTTCGTCCAAAAGTTGTTCGCGTTACGTTTTTTGTTTGAATTTTTCTTTTGCAGACCGTTGGTAGAATAGCCGATGTAGGCCGACGCCATCTCGACGCCGTCAAGCAGATTAGTCGCTTACGAAAGCAAGTTGAGGGCCAGAGGAAAAGGGCCGAGGACGAATTTTAAGAGCGAACCAAGAGGCTTCTCGGGCAGAGGCCGCGGTAGAGAAAGCTCGTGATGCGGATAAGTTGAGAGCGGAGGCCGAGAAGAAGGCCGACGATATGGAAGCTGCACTTGGCTTGTCCCAAAAGGCAGTTATCAACCTGGAGGCTGAGTTGGCTGAAATGAAGGTGGCGAAAGTGCTTGCCGATTCGAAAGTTTTTGAAGCCGAAAAGCAGGCTGGGCTCGCGGAGTATGTGGACCAGGTCTCTCGGTTTGAGAATCGGGGCTTCAAACATGGTTGGCACAAGGCCCTTGCTGCAGCTGGAGTTTCGCTGGATATGCCAATACCGTATGAGCAAGTGGACATCGATCCGTTGGAGACTGATTCCGAGGGTTGATCTTTACGATACACAATTGTTATGATTTCGAGAAAGTACTTTTGCCGTTTGTTTTTGTCATTTCGTATGTGTTCATCAGACATTTTTCATGCGGGCTGATTATAAAATGTTATGAATTCTGCTCAATGTGCTGATATTTCCGTCATTTTATGGTGATATTTCTTAATGGATCTATAATCTGCCCTTGCCTTGGCCAGGGCGCGAGTGTGAAGAGCCGGACGGTTCGCACTCGTGGATTGGCCGAGGCATCTTTGAAAAGGCGGCCGATTAGATTAATAAATCTGCCCTTGCCTTGGCCAGGGCGCGAGCGTGAAGAGCCGCATGGTTCCCACTCGTGGGCTGGCCGAGGCATCTGTGAAAAGGCGACCGATTAGATTAATAAATCTGCCCTTGCCTTGGCCAGGGCGCGAGTGTGAAGAGCCGGACGGTTCGCACTCGTGGATTGGCCGAGGCATCTTTGAAAAGGCGGCCGATTAGATTAATAAATCTGCCCTTGCCTTGGCCAAGGCGCGAGCGTGAAGAGCCGCATGTGTAACAACCCTCGTACTGATTACCGATAAACTACTGAATTAGCTACTAGTTACTGCTAAACTGAACTGATAATGACTGATAATTGAATTAACTGAAGTACTGAATGGACTGATTGAAATCGAAACTGAAATTGGATAAGTTTATCTATTGAATTGCATATTGCATCTGTTTGATTGATTGATTATCTGTTTGAATTCATGTGTTTAAACTGTTAATTGGAGGCCTTATCGGCGGCCGAATTAGAAACCGTTTAGTGTTTTGGACTCAGTAGAATATTTGTGATTTAATGGTATATTTATTTGAAAATTGATTAGGAATGATTAAATTAGATTAAATATTGATTTAATGCCAAGATTGACTTAATTACACTTAAGCCACCTAGTGGACCTTTATTTATTATCACTTGAGCCTATACACTTGATCAAAACATTCCAAGGCCCTATTCTTGCATTCCAACCGACCAAACTAGAGAGAGTGAGGGATAAGAGAGAATTGGACTCAAATTGTTGAAATTGCTAGAAGAACTTGAAGATTTGAGGCATAGATTGTATCATTGAGCTTGTCATCTTATAATTCAAGGTCTAAGGTAGCATTCCATCTTCTTATTTTAGTGTTTGAGCTTAATCTTGCATGATTCATGCCCAATTAGAGAGCTAGGCCATGATTTAGTGCAAATAGGTTGGATTATGCTTGAATTGTTGCATGCATGCTTGAATTGGTGCATTTTGGAGTTGAATTCATGATGGATTGTACATGCATGCTCATATTTCTATCAAAGTCCATGTTTTCATTTTGTTTTCCAACTATTGAGCTCATTAGAGCAAAATTAGAACCTTGAATTTGGTTAAAAGCTCATGCATTGCATGTTCATCTTGCTCTTGAAAAATGGTTTGAATTTGGGTTTGAATTAAACACCCTTGGGCTTTGATTTCTTAAATTGAGTTTTGAAACTTGTTGTACATTAGGTTTGCAAGAGTTTTTCCAGAAAATAGCCCAAGAGGATCGAAAATATTTCTTTTGAACTTGGTTTTGAGCTTGGGACTCAAATCTGGGATTTCCAGATTTTTGTTGTCCGCTCGAGCGGAAGAAGTAGCGCTCGAGCGGAGAAATCGAGCTCCCAGCATCTTGCACTGTGCATCAGTCCGCTCGAGCGGAGTATTGGGCGCTCGAGCGGAGGACTGGGTGACACGCTCGAGCGGGCGTCGAGCGGAGATTTCACTTATCCAGTACTTTTTGGTCCGCTCGAGCGGGGATGTTGCGCTCGAGCGGGGACCTTTGTTTGCTTGTCCGCTCGAGTGGGGAAACCTGCGCTCGAGCGGGACTCTGTTTCACTGAAAATTCTGTAAATGTTTTCTAAGTGCATCTTTGCATCCTCTTTCCATCCTAGGCATTCCTAGGGCATATTTAAGGCATCTTAATGAGGATGTAGGTGTAGAACACACCGAGGCATAATAGGAAGTTAATTATTGTACTTCTCCAACTGTTAAACTAGTGTGTTCAATTTGTTAACTGTTTAGGGTTGGCACTCGGGGACGCGCTCTAGCATACTGTAGCCCAATCTCTGTGAGTAACGATTGTGTAAAGATATGTTCAAAATGGTTATCCTTGAATACTGAACTGAACTGTTTATTGAACTAATATTATTTACTGAATGAATGTATGTCCTGTATTCTGAACTGTATTGTGGCATCCTTAGCACTTACTGTTTACTGTTACTGTTACAGAGCTCTGTCGGTTCCCTTGTGGAACCATACTGTTTACTGATTGATGGCCATCATTACTGTTGGGTCTGTTAAGACCCGGTCCTTTTGGACCTACTGTTTATAGGCTAATGGGTGTACCACATATGACTGATTGACTGAAATACTGAAAGACTGAAATACTGTTTAATGAACTGTTTTCATTACTGTAAGGACATTCATTCATAACCTCTTTACGCTTTATGTTATTCACTGGGCTTTAGCTCGCTGTTTATATATATATGTAGGTTCTCAGCAGCCAGACCAGAGCTAGGAGCGTGGGTTGGTCCCCAGTTTTGTCAACCCAGCCTATGTGCCTCACTGCGAGGTTCCGAGTTGCCATGCTATGGCTTGGGGTGTTTTGTGTCCCCCATCGGTCTCCTTACTGTTTTGTACTGCTGTATAGACCGTCTACTATTTTACTGTACTGTTATCGAGGGATTAGGTCCCCGTACTGAATGTTTGTATATGATGCTATATACTGTATATAGACTGTACTGTTCTGAACTGTATGAATGCATGAAAAATGTTTTTGGCATACAGATTTTCACAGCTCAATGGACATTAGTTACTTACTGTATTGGCTTCCGCCAGGCCCTGTACTCTGTTTAACTGTATTACTGTTCAGAGGGCCTTCGGTAATCTCGGATTACTGGCCAGTTACGGTACTAAACCCATAGGGCCGGGTTTGGGTCGTGACAGAGTGGTATCAGAGCGATACTTAACCACGAGTTATACCGCACACACGTGTCCAAATGAGCTATAGAGTGTCCTAGAAAAGCAATTAGGGCATCTCATGAACTTGAAAAGTGTGTGCTTATGACTGACTGATTATATGTTAAAATGCTAAACTGTTTAATTACACAACCGCTTATAATGATAACTGTTATAACTGTTTATAGAATAATGGATAATGCAAGCACTGCAAATGAAACTGAATCCTCATCAACTGAGGCCAGAATGGCCAGAATGGAAAGAATGATGGAACTGATAACTGCTAGACTTGACCAACAACAGAACCAACAGCCCCCACCACCTCCTTCGGTACAGCCGGAACCGAATGTGAATGTAAATGATGGGGACATAATTGCTCTCACCCAGAAGTTCAGCAAAATGAAACCGCCATCCTTTCAGGGAGGCCTTGAACTGCTGAAAGCTGAAGCTTGGGTACTTGAAACTGAAAAGCTATTTGAAGTGTTTCCGTGCTCCGAGGCACATAAAGTACTGTTGGCCACCTTTACTCTGCAAGAAGAAGCTAGAAGGTGGTGGATGCTCATCCGAGATGAAAATACTGTTATGACTTGGGCTCAGTTCAAGGAGTCCTTCTTTGAGAAATATTTTCCTCAATGTGTCAGGGACAGAAAGGTAACCGAATTTGAACAACTGAGACAGGGCACAATGTCTGTTGCCGAATATGAGACGAAGTTCACCGAGCTTGCTAGGTATGCACCGCATATGGTGGACACCGACTACAAAAAGGCCAGGAAGTTTGAAGGTGGCCTGAATGTTGCTATCCTTGACAGAGTCAACATGTTGAAATTGCCAACTTATGTGAATGTTCTTGACCGGGCCTTGATGGCCGAATCAAATATTGAAGCACTGAAACAAATTGAACCACCAACAACTGAATGGCGTGGTAAAAGACAGGGTTTCAAATTCAAGAAAGGCAAGCACAACATTTCCAACAAGAAACAGAATACGGGGTCAACAACTAGCCCCAGCCAAGGGAGTGGATTCATTCCACCCTGCTCTACATGTGGCAACAAGCACAAAGGAGTTTGTCACAACATAACGGGAGCCAGCTTCAGATGTGGCAAGGTGGGCCACAGAATTAAAGACTGCCCTTCTGCTCCACCAGCTAGTAGTAAAGCTACACCGAGCGCAGCAGCATCAAATGTAGCACCAAAGCCTAACCCCAAAGCTACCGAGAAAGAGCCGATGAGGCAGGGCCGAGTGTTTGCCCTAGTACCGGGAGACGTTCAGAATACTGAGACCGTTGTGTCAGGTATCCTCCCTATTTGTACTCAGAATGCATATGTATTGATTGATTCGGGGTCTACACATTCGTTTGTATCGCATGCTTTCTCACGAAAATTGAATAGACCCTTAGAACCCATGAACTATCTGCTAGCTGTATCATCACCTGTTGGGGGATCCATGACATGTGCATATATGTATCCTGCTTGTGAAATTATTGTTGGGGACATGCATCTGTTTATTGATTTACTGCCATTGAACATTGATCACTTTGATGTAATATTGGGGATGGATTGGCTACAAAAATATCATGCCACTATAGACTGTGTAACAAAACAAGTAGTTTTCCGTCCGCCTGGTTTGCCTGAATTTGTGTTTAATGGAAATGGAGTAGTACCTCCTCCGTATTTGATTTCTTCAGTGAAAGCTGTTAAATTAATTAGAAAAGGGTGTAAAGGATATCTGTGTTCTGTGCTGACTGTGCCTATTGATGATAGTGTTAAAACTGATGTGAATTGTATTCCTATAGTCAGAGAATTCCCAGATGTATTTCCAGATGATCTGCCAGCGGATTTGATTGACAGGGAGATTGAATTTACCGTTGATATGATTCCGGGAACACAGCCAGTGTCTAAAGCTCCTTACAGAATGGCCCCAACAGAACTGAAGGAGTTGAAAGTGCAATTGCAAGAACTGTTAGACAAGAAGTTTATCAGACCCAGTACTTCACCGTGGGGTGCACCTGTTTTATTTGTAAAGAAGAAAGATGGCTCACTGAGACTGTGCATTGATTATCGTGAATTGAACAAGGTAACTGTAAAGAATAAATATCCATTACCGCGTATTGATGATTTATTTGACCAGTTACAGGGTGCACAAGTGTTTTCCAAGATTGATCTCAGATCGGGGTATCATCAATTGAAAGTTAAACCAGAAGACATTGATAAAACTGCTTTTAGAACAAGGTATGGACATTACGAATTCTTAGTTATGCCTTTTGGAGTTACTAATGCACCTGCAGCATTTATGGACCTCATGAATAGAATCTTCAAACCGTACCTTGATGATTTTATTGTAGTATTTATTGATGACATACTGATTTATTCTAAGACTGTTGAAGAACATGAACACCATCTGAGACTTGCCCTGCAAACCCTAAGAGAACAGAAACTGTATGGTAAACTGTCTAAATGTGAGTTTTGGCTTGATCATGTTATGTTTTTGGGGCATGTTGTTAGCAAAGATGGAATTTCTGTTGATCCGCAGAAAATTGAAGCTGTAGTGAACTGGCCTAGACCAACAAATGTGACTGAAGTCCGAAGCTTTTTGGGATTGGCTGGATATTACAGAAGATTTGTCAAAGATTTCTCCAAAATTGCTTTACCATTGACTCAACTGACACAGAAAGGGATATCATTTGACTGGACTGACCAGAGGGAATCAGCGTTCCAAGAGTTGAAAACCCGATTGGTGACTGCACCTGTCCTTACTCTACCTTCAGGTACGGATGGTTATACTGTATTTAGTGATGCTTCTCACAAGGGTTTGGGATGTGTTTTAATGCAGAATGGGAGAGTTATTGCTTAGTTGAGACCGCATGAAAAGAATTACCCAACCCATGATCTGGAACTTGCTGCAGTGGTATTTGCATTGAAAATCTGGCGTCACTATTTATATGGAGCAACATGCGAAGTGTATACTGACCACAAGAGCCTGAAATATTTCTTTACACAGAAAGAACTGAACATGAGACAGCGGAGATGGCTAGAATTGATAAAAGATTATGACCTACAGATTTTGTACCATCCGGGAAAAGCCAACACCGTTGCCGATGCTCTGAGCCGAAAATCGATTGGGAACTTAGCCTGTTTGCTGACTGGACAGAAAGAATTGCTCCATGATCTTGGAAAATCTGAAATTGAAATTGTCTTGAGGGAACAAGGTGGAACCTTAGCTGCTATTTCTGCTCAACCAGCATTGATTGAAGAAATTAAGGAGAAACAACAACTGGATGATTACTTGAAAAAGGTTATTGAAGAAAGAGATTCTAAACCGAGACCGGGGTTCAAATTTGAGAACAATGTATTGAAATTTCAAGAAAGACTGTGTGTGCCGAATGACATTGAACTGAAACGAAGAGTACTGCAAGAGGGCCACAATTCAAAATTTTCTATCCACCCAGGGAATACGAAAATGTATCAAGATTTGAAATTGAATTTTTGGTGGCCGGGAATGAAGAAAGAATTTGCCGACTTTGTGTCCAAATGTCTTCATTGCCAACAAGTCAAAGCTGAACATCAGCGACCCGTAGGTTTATTGCAGCCCTTGCCAATACCGGAGTGGAAATGGGAACATATTACCATGGATTTTATCGTTGGGTTGCCTCGCTCCAGGAAAGGTATGGATTCAATTTGGGTTATTGTTGATAGACTGACCAAATCTGCTCACTTCTTACCTGTTAAAACAATTTATAATGCGGACAAACTGGCTATACTCTATATTGATGAAATTGTTAGACTGCACGGAGTGCCTGTGTCTATTGTTTCTGACAGGGATTCGAAGTTTACATCGAGGTTTTGGCAAAGCCTACAGACTGCATTGGGTACTGAATTGAGGCTGAGTAGTGCCTATCATCCTCAGACAGACGGACAGTCAGAAAGGACCATCCAGACCCTGGAGGATTTACTGAGAATGTGTGTCCTTGATTTCCAAGGAAACTGGGAAAGTCATTTGCCATTGGCTGAATTCGCCTACAACAACAGCTATCATTCGAGTATTGGCATGGCGCCTTTCGAGGCATTGTATGGCAGAAAGTGTAGATCTCCAATTTGCTGGGCAGAAGTTGGAGATGGGCCTTTGCTTGGGCCCGAGATTGTATATGAGACGACTGAAAAGATAAAACTGATACAACAGAGACTGAAAACTGCACAGAGTAGACAGAAGAGTTATGCAGATATTGGAAGACGAGACCGAGAATATGAAGTGGGTGATCACGTTTTTGTGAAAGTGACACCAATGAAAGGCCAGACTCGTTTTGGAGTCAAAGGCAAGTTAGCACCGCGGTATGTCGGACCGTATCAGATTATTGAGAAAATCAATCCGGTGGCGTATCAAGTTGCACTTCCTCCTGAAATGGAGCATATGCATAACGTCTTCCACATATCTATGTTGAGAGATTATCTCCGGGATCCTTTCCATGTGATTGAGCCTACTCGAATAGTGTTGAGTGATGACTACACTTACGAGGAACGGCCTATACAGATTGTAAACCGACGGATCAAGAAACTGAGAAACAAAGAGATCCCGCTAGTGAAAGTTGATTGGCAGAACCATGGTGGTGTGTATGCCACTTGGGAAAGGGAAGATGACATGGCTAAAAGATACCCAGAACTGTTTCCACTGAATCCTGTTTTCTTCTAGAATGAAGGTAACTCGAGTTTAGAGGACTAAACTCTTTATACGGAGGGGAGACTGTAACAACCCTCGTACTGATTACCGATAAACTACTGAATTAGCTACTAGTTACTGCTAAACTGAACTGATAATGACTGATAATTGAATTAACTGAAGTACTGAATGGACTGATTGAAATCGAAACTGAAATTGGATAAGTTTATCTATTGAATTGCATATTGCATCTGTTTGATTGATTGATTATCTGTTTGAATTCATGTGTTTAAACTGTTAATTGGAGGCCTTATCGGCGGCCGAATTAGAAACCGTTTAGTGTTTTGGACTCAGTAGAATATTTGTGATTTAATGGTATATTTATTTGAAAATTGATTAGGAATGATTAAATTAGATTAAATATTGATTTAATGCCAAGATTGACTTAATTACACTTAAGCCACCTAGTGGACCTTTATTTATTATCACTTGAGCCTATACACTTGATCAAAACATTCCAAGGCCCTATTCTTGCATTCCAACCGACCAAACTAGAGAGAGTGAGGGATAAGAGAGAATTGGACTCAAATTGTTGAAATTGCTAGAAGAACTTGAAGATTTGAGGCATAGATTGTATCATTGAGCTTGTCATCTTATAATTCAAGGTCTAAGGTAGCATTCCATCTTCTTATTTTAGTGTTTGAGCTTAATCTTGCATGATTCATGCCCAATTAGAGAGCTAGGCCATGATTTAGTGCAAATAGGTTGGATTATGCTTGAATTGTTGCATGCATGCTTGAATTGGTGCATTTTGGAGTTGAATTCATGATGGATTGTACATGCATGCTCATATTTCTATCAAAGTCCATGTTTTCATTTTGTTTTCCAACTATTGAGCTCATTAGAGCAAAATTAGAACCTTGAATTTGGTTAAAAGCTCATGCATTGCATGTTCATCTTGCTCTTGAAAAATGGTTTGAATTTGGGTTTGAATTAAACACCCTTGGGCTTTGATTTCTTAAATTGAGTTTTGAAACTTGTTGTACATTAGGTTTGCAAGAGTTTTTCCAGAAAATAGCCCAAGAGGATCGAAAATATTGCTTTTGAACTTGGTTTTGAGCTTGGGACTCAAATCTGGGATTTCCAGATTTTTGTTGTCCGCTCGAGCGGAAGAAGTAGCGCTCGAGCGGAGAAATCGAGCTCCCAGCATCTTGCACTGTGCATCAGTCCGCTCGAGCGGAGTATTGGGCGCTCGAGCGGAGGACTGGGTGACACGCTCGAGCGGGCGTCGAGCGGAGATTTCACTTATCCAGTACTTTTTGGTCTGCTCGAGCGGGGATGTTGCGCTCGAGCGGGGACCTTTGTTTGCTTGTCCGCTCGAGTGGGGAAACCTGCGCTCGAGCGGGACTCTGTTTCACTGAAAATTCTGTAAATGTTTTCTAAGTGCATCTTTGCATCCTCTTTCCATCCTAGGCATTCCTAGGGCATATTTAAGGCATCTTAATGAGGATGTAGGTGTAGAACACACCGAGGCATAATAGGAAGTTAATTATTGTACTTCTCCAACTGTTAAACTAGTGTGTTCAATTTGTTAACTGTTTAGGGTTGGCACTCGGGGACGCGCTCTAGCATACTGTAGCCCAATCTCTGTGAGTAACGATTGTGTAAAGATATGTTCAAAATGGTTATCCTTGAATACTGAACTGAACTGTTTATTGAACTAATATTATTTACTGAATGAATGTATGTCCTGTATTCTGAACTGTATTGTGGCATCCTTAGCACTTACTGTTTACTGTTACTGTTACAGAGCTCTGTCGGTTCCCTTGTGGAACCATACTGTTTACTGATTGATGGCCATCATTACTGTTGGGTCTGTTAAGACCCGGTCCTTTTGGACCTACTGTTTATAGGCTAATGGGTGTACCACATATGACTGATTGACTGAAATACTGAAAGACTGAAATACTGTTTAATGAACTGTTTTCATTACTGTAAGGACATTCATTCATAACCTCTTTACGCTTTATGTTATTCACTGGGCTTTAGCTCACTGTTTATATATATATGTAGGTTCTCAGCAGCCAGACCAGAGCTAGGAGCGTGGGTTGGTCCCCAGTTTTGTCAACCCAGCCTATGTGCCTCACTGCGAGGTTCCGAGTTGCCATGCTATGGCTTGGGGTGTTTTGTGTCCCCCATCGGTCTCCTTACTGTTTTGTACTGCTGTATAGACCGTCTACTGTTTTACTGTACTGTTATCGAGGGATTAGGTCCCCGTACTGAATGTTTGTATATGATGCTATATACTGTATATAGACTGTACTGTTCTGAACTGTATGAATGCATGAAAAATGTTTTTGGCATACAGATTTTCACAGCTCAATGGACACTAGTTACTTACTGTATTGGCTTCCGCCAGGCCCTGTACTCTGTTTAACTGTATTACTGTTTAGCAGGCCTTCGGTAATCTCGGATTACTGGCCAGTTACGGTGCTAAACCCATAGGGCCGGGTTTGGGTCGTGACAGCATGGTTCCCACTCGTGGGCTGGCCGAGGCATCTGTGAAAAGGCGGCCGATTAGATTAATAAATCTGCCCTTGCCTTGGCCAGGGCACGAGCGTGAAGAGCCGCATGTTTCCCACTCGTGGGCTGGCCGAGGCATCTGTGAAAAGGCGGCCGATTAGATTAATAAATCTGCCCTTGCCTTGGCCAGGGTGCGAGCGTGAAGAGCCGCATGGTTCGCACTCGTGGACTGGCCGAGAAATCTTTGAAAAGGCGGCCGATTAGATTAATAAATCTGCTCTTGCCTTGGCCAGGACGCGAGCATGAAGAGCCGCATGGTTCCCACTCGTGGGCTGGCCGAGGCATCTGTGAAAAGGCGGCCGATTAGATTAATAAATCTACCCTTGCCTTGGCCAGGGCGCGAGCGTGAAGAGCCGAACGGTTCGCACTCGTGGACTGGCCGAGGCATCTTTGAAAAGGCGGCCGATTAGATTAATAAATCTGCCCTTGCCTTTGCCAGGGCGCGAGCGTGAAGAGCCGGACGGTTCGCACTCGTGGACTGGCCGAGGCATCTTTGAAAAGGCGGCCGATTAGATTAATAAATCTGCCCTTGCCTTGGCCAGGGCGCGAGTGTGAAGAGTCGGACGGTTCACACTCGTTGGCACGTGGATCGTCGTCCGACGTTTGGCGTTCGGTCATACTGACGCTGCCTTGGGGGAGCTGCGCGTGTCGCAGAATAAATGGGGTAAGTTCGTATCGAGGGTCCTATTTATTTGGGTATAGGGTTGAGCCAATGCTGGGGAAGAACCGAGATTGGCTGAATTCAAACGTCAAAATGTATCGCAGCAGCGAGCCCACTGGTATGGGAAGAAGAGCATCCAAGGATCGGGAAAAACAGCAGCGCTTTAGTCGTCGAAGCAGGTCCCCTCAAAAGGACGTCCAACGGGGAGGTGCCCTACGCCTGCGACCAGGAATCGAGGTGGACGGTACGCCGCGGCCATTGAATTTTGCGGTTTTTGTGAAGAATAAACCGATGACAGAGGCGGATTCCATCATTAAAGATCCAGATGTGGCAGTCGAGTTTGCTCGACAGATTTTTCCACCGGAAGTCCGACAATCGATGGTTGGTCGTCGTGATTTCGAAGTTTTTCGGGACGGCATACATGGGGCTGTAAAGGGGTTATATAATGCTTATGAAATTGGCATACGTCTGCGTGCGATGAGACGTGACATTGAGAAAAAGGACGAAAGGAGTCGCAGCCTGGAAGCCGGCGCGAAAAAGGCCGAGAATGAGCTTCGGGAGCTTCAGAAGGTTCGAACGGCTGAGCCGGCTACGGCCGGTCAACTTAAAGTGGGCGGAATTATGTCCCAAAAGGACCCGGGTTACGAGAAAGGATATCAGGACGGTTTCAAGGCCGGGGTCAATAAAACCCAGACCGACCTTGCCGAGGAAGTCTGCCGACGCGAAAATCGCGGTTTTAAGAATGGCTGGATCAAGGCCCTTCAAACCGTGGAGGTTCTTGGGTCCCTAGGCATAAATTCAGCTTCACCCCTATATCACCGATGTTACCTTCCCTATTCCAAACTTGAAATCGAGAAGAGCGACGATGAGGAGGCCGATTAACTAGAGTGTAATGCAACAACAGACTTCACTACGAATAAATAGGCTTTCATTTTGAATGTCCGTCTTTGGTTGTAAGATATTTTGATTGCAAAATGTTTCTAGTCTAAACGTGTCGATTCATTTTATGGGAATATTTGGATTTTGATTAGAATATTTTGCACTGCATGGTATAAACGTTGAGAAATGCATTAGTGGGCCCCAAGGCGTCATGCCCTAAAGGGCGCTCCGAATCCGGAAACTTATTCGGCCTAAAGGCGTCATGCCCCAAAGGCCGCGATGCATTCCGGAGACTTATTCGGCCCCAAGGCGTCATGCCCCAAAGGGCGCTCCGAATCCGGGGACTTATTCGGCCCTAAGGCGTGATGCACCAAAGGGCGCTCCGAATCCGGAGACTTGTTCCGGCCAATCGTGACATCCACGAAGGGCGCTCCGAATCGGGAGACTTATTCGGCCCTAAGGCGTCATGCACCAAAGGGCGCTCCGAAACCGGAGACTTGTTCTGGCCAATCGTGACATCCACGAAGGGCGCTCCGAATCCGGAGACTTATTCGGCCTTAAGGCGTCATGCACCAAATGGCGCTCCGAATCCGGAGACTTGTTCTGGCCAATCGTGACATCCACGAAGGGCGCTCCGAATCCGGAGGATTATTCGGCCCTAAGGCGCGATGCACCAAAGGGCGCTCCGGATCCGGAGACTTGTTCGGCCCTAAGGCGTCATGAACCAAAGGGCGCTCCGAATTCGGAGACTTGTTCTGGCCAATCGTGACATCCACGAAGGGCGCTCCGAATCTGGAGGCTTATTCGGCCCTAAGGCGCGATGCACCAAAGGGCGCTCCGAATCCGGAGACTTGTTCTGGCCAATCGTGACATCCATGAAGGGCGCTCCGAATCCGGAGGCTTATTCGGCCCTAAGGCGCGATACACCAAAGGGCGCTCCGAATCTGGAGGCTTATTCGGCCCTAAGGCGTCATGCACCAAAGGGCGCTCCGAATCCGGAGACTTGTTCTGGCCAATCGTGACATCCACGAAGGGCGCTCCGAATCCGGAGGCTTATTCGGCCCTAAGGCGCGATGCACCAAAGGGCGCTCCGAATCCGGAGACTTGTTCTGGCCAATCGTGACATCCACGAAGGGCGCTCCGAATCCGGAGGCTTATTCGGCCCTAAGGCGCGATGCACCAAAGGGCGCTCCGAATCCGGAGACTTATTCGGCCCTAAGGCGTCATGCACCAAAGGGCGCTCCGAATCCGGAGACTTGTTCTGGCCAATCGTGACATCCACGAAGGGCGCTCCGAATCCGGAGGCTTATTCGGCCC
This sequence comes from Camellia granthamiana, assembly GCA_036172215.1. Taxonomy (NCBI): domain Eukaryota; kingdom Viridiplantae; phylum Streptophyta; class Magnoliopsida; order Ericales; family Theaceae; genus Camellia; species Camellia granthamiana. The sequence continues at coordinate 115,113,466 of CM069912.1, read as the reverse complement.
TAAGGCGCGATGCACCAAAGGGCGCTCCGAATCCGGAGACTTATTCGGCCCTAAGGCGTCATGCACCAAAGGGCGCTCCGAATCCGGAGACTTGTTCGGCCCTAAGGCGTTGAGCTCAAACATGTAAAAACACGAAATCTTGCATTACAACGACATGGGTACAAGTATCAAGCCCACAGGTCGGGTCATTGATAAAATTTACGTAGATGTGTTGAATTCCACGGCCGTGGCAGGCTTCTTCCAGACATGTCCGAGAGCCGATATGCCCCTGTGCCTGCAACGGAATCTATCTGATAGGGGCCGTCCCAGTTCGGACCAAGCTTTCCATCGGCCGGCCTCCGGTCAGCTGGTAGTACCTTCTTTAGGACCAGTTCTCCTGGATTGTAGCGACGCAACTGAACTCGCCGATTGTATGACTTAGCGAGCTGCTGCTGATAACGTGCCATAGATGCTAAGGCGCGGTCTCTTCGTTCTTCAATCAAAACCAGGTCCAGGGCGAGCATCATGTCATTTCGGCCCGTGTCAAAGGCTTGCGATCTGAGAGTTGGTAAGCCGATCTCTGGGGGTAAGATTGCCTGGATTCCGAAGCATAGGGCAAACGGCGTTTCTCCGGTAGATCGTCTTGGCGTTGTACGATGGGCCCATAGCACACTCGGCAACTCTTCAACCCATCTGCCTTTGGCACTCTCTCGTCTCTTTTTGATGCCGTCCAAGATGGATTTATTTGAAGCTTCCGCCTGACCGTTACTTTGGGGGTAGGCTGGCGTAGAGAAGTAAGGCTCAATACCATACTTGCTGCATAATTCTCGGTATACGCCACAATCGAACTGAGTACCATTATCCGAGATCAACGCTCTTGGAATACCGAATCGCGTAATGATGTTCCTCCACACAAAGCGCTTAATGTCGGAATCTCGTATATGGGTTAGAGCCTCCGCTTCGACCCACTTTGTGAAGTAATCTGTTGCTACGATTAGAAATCGCTTGTTCCCTGGGGCCCTCGGCAATGGTCCTACGATATCAAGTCCCCACTGAGCGAACGGCCAGGGGCTTGTGATGGAATTCAAAGCTTCTGCCGGCTGATGAGTTAGTGGGGAGAAATTTTGGCATTGTTCGCATTTCTTGACATAATTTTGTGCGTCGGCTCTCATCGTCGGCCAATAATATCCCTGTGTTATCGCCCGATGGGCCAGGGAGCGTCCCCCCGAATGGGCACCACAGCTGTCCTCGTGTATCTCAGTGAGCAGCTCCTCCACTCTGTCCGGGTGTACGCATTCCAAATATGGACCAGAGAGGGACTTTTTGTAAAGCCCTCCTTGTGGATCTAAGTAGTACCGCAGGGCCTTGTTTCACAGCTTGTGTGCTTCCTTTTTGTCCTCCGGGAGTTGCTCAGAAGAAAGGAATGCAGCGATGGGATCCTTCCAACTTGGAGCCGATTCTATAATGTTGATGTGGGTTTCCTCCGGAGGGCCGATACTTGGTTCCGGGACGAAACCTACTTCGATGGTACGCTTGAGCTCGGAGTTGATGGCGGAGGCTAAGCAAGCCCAGGGCATCCGCGTGTGTATTTTGATCGCGTGTTATTTGGTTTAATTCATGATGGTCGAATTTCGTCAGCAAGGAGTTAGCCGTTTTCATATAGACCGCCATACGCTCGTCTCTCGTCGCGTACTCCCCCTTCAGCTGGTTGATTACCAATTTTGAGTCACAAAACACCAACAGCCGCCGCGCACCGAGCAGATGTGCGTTCCGCAGTCCGGCTAACAGGGCTCCATACTCGGCTTCGTTATTTGATGCTTCGAAGCCGAGCTTGACGGCCTGCTCAATTACTGCGCCGTCTGGCGGCGCCGCTGCCCCCGTTGATTAGACGATCCATCACAGTATAACTGCCAAATGTCCCCAACATAAATTCTCCAATCTGGCTTTGACCGAACTTCGGCCTTTGGCTGGACGTCATCAGGCTTGAGGTCGGCAAGCCCTCCTGTGAATTTGGCAACAAAGTCGGCAAGCACCTGCCCCTTGATTGCGGTTTTGGGTAGAAACTGAATGTCGTACTGGCCGAGTTCGAGAGCCCACTTCGAAACACGTCCTGATGCTTCTGCATTCCGTAGTACTGATCGAAGGGGGTATTCTGTTAGCACCCTAATGCTGTGTCCTTGGAAGTAATGCATCAGTTTTCTTGCTGCCATGACCAAGGCTAGGACGAGTTTTTCCAGTGGTAGGTAGCGTGTTTTGGCGTCCACCATTGCCTTGCTCACATAATACACTGGCTGTTGCTGCCCTTCCTCCTCTTTTAATAATACGGCACTGACGGCCCTGTCGGAGACTGCAAGGTATAGAATGAGGGGGTCACCGGCGGCGGGTGTTGTTAGAAGAGGTACTGTCCGGAGGTAGGTCTTGAGCCCGTTAAAAGCTGCTTCGCATTCGGCGGACCATTGGAAAGCTCTGACCTGACGTAGTGTCTGAAAGAATTGTCTGCAGCGATCTGTAGATCGGCTGATGAACCTGTTGAGTGCAGCAGCCATTCCCATCAACTTTTGGACTTCTTTCACTGAACGGGGGGAACTCAGTTCCAAAATTGCTGTGATTTGCCTCAGGTTGGCTTCGATTCCTCGGTGGTTAACGATATAACCCAGGAATTTGCCGGAGCCGATCCCGAATGCGCATTTGGAAGCGTTTAGCTTCATTCTGTATTTGCGTAGGGTGTTGAATGTCCTTTCCAGATCGGCTATATGGTTTTGTTCTTCTTTGGATTTGACCACCATGTCATCGATGTATACTTCCATAGTGTGTCCGAGCTGTTCTTTGAACATCGTGGTGACCAGTCTTTGGTAAGTTGCCCCTGCATTCTTTAGTCCAAAAGGCATAACCCTGTAGCAGTAGGTTCCTCTTGGAGTGAGGAATGCAGTTTTGTCCTGATCATCCGGATTCATGGCGATCTGGTGGTAGCCTCTGTAGGCATCGAGGAAACTCATGCGCCGGTGGCGTGCTGTCGCATCGACGAGTTGGTCAATTCTAGGTAAGGGGAAGCAGTCTTTGGGGCAAGCTTTGTTCAGATCCGTGAAATCAACGCACACTCGCCAAGTTCCATTTTTCTTTTTCACGACCACTGTGTTGGAGAGCCACGTGGGGTAGGTGACTTCTCTAATTGCCCCGGCGTCAAGCAATTTGTCAACTTCTTCTACAACGGCGGCGGTGTGTTCTGCGGAGGATCGCCGGCCTTTCTGAATGATCGGCTTACACCGGGGGTCGACATTGAGGTGGTGCTGTGAGACTGACGGGTCTACTCCCGGCATCTCGTATGGAGTCCACGCAAAGACGTCGAGGTTGCCGAGTAAGAAAGTGATCAGCTGCTGTCTGTCGACCTGGTTCAAAGAGGCGCCGATCATAAAAAACTTTTCCGGGCTTCCATCGATGTCGACCCGGTCTAAACCTTTCGTGGCCTTTTCGTTTGGTTGACGCCCGACGTCATCCAGGATCGCTTGACTGGGCACTTCAATGGAGTTTACTTGCAGTTCCTTTGGCGTCTTGGCGGCGAGAAGGTAACATGCTTGCGCCGACTGTTGAGAGCCACGGATCTGCTCAACGCCGTGTTCCGTTGGGAAACGTAGCAGCTAGTGGCAGGTGCTTGGAAAGGCCTGCAGGGTATGCAACCATGATCGCCCCATGATGAGATTGTACGGCGATGGTAGCCTAACGACCAAGAATTCCACATCCACCGTTCTGGAGCCAGCTCGAACGGGTAGACTAATCTTTCCCAATGGGTACTCCGGGTTGGCGTTAAAGCCGAATAGTGGATAAGGAGCTGGAGTCAGATCCGAATCGTTGAACCCGAGTTTGATGAAGGTTTTATAGTACATAACCTCTGAAGTGCTTCCCTGGTCGATAAGGACGCGTTCCACGGTGAACCTGTTTACGCGTAGCGCAACAACCAGAGGATCTACGTGAGGGAGTGTTACGCCGCTCAAATCAGAGTCGTCGAAGGTGATGGTTGGCGCTTCTCGAAGCCGGGGTCACTTTGTTGGGGTGAGCTGATGCTGGGGGCTTGGAAGTGACTGGATTGTATGTACAGTCGAGGCTATCGGCATGCTGTATATCATATGCACGGTGTCAAGCGGGACGCCTCTTGGGTGACGTGCGTCCTCTGTTACCTCCTCAAGGTAATCGGTTAAGGCGCGGGGACTGTCGGCATTATGCTGTTGGCCTCGAGGTCGTTGAGGACCTGCCCGTGGGAATCGCTCAGGAACCTTGAGACCTGCCCCTTTGGACTTTTCTTTTTCTAAGGCCAGATCGCGGCGAAGACGTTCGTTCTCAGCGATGATATTATCCAAACTCTGTTTGGTTTGTCTGACTTGTTCTATGGTCGCTTGCATTGTCTCCGTCGTTGAAGTCGTTGGTGAGTTGGAGTTCGAGGCGCGTCGCTGCGCGACGGTTTCCTGTCCGAGCGTATTAGCTAGGGTGAGGTCGTCTTGCTGTGTGATCTCATCGGTGGCTATCGGAGGATCTTCGGTCACGCCTTCCATGGATGTATTTGAGTATTCCCACAGACGGCGCCAATTGTGGGGAGATGGATTTGGAAATACTCCTTAGATCCTGGAAGACGCCAATGATCCTCAGCTAGTCACCTACAAAGATACAAATACTCCGGACGGGGGTGCCGGAATTAGCACTCCGACGGACAAGTTAGTTCCTGTACTCAAGAAAGCTTGTTCACTCAGTTTTTAGAAGTGATTCTTACATACCTTTACCAATCTGAAGCTCTTGTATTTATATCCACTCTCTGGACCTCGGGGCCAGAGTCTACTTTTTTTTATTTATTATTCTTTCATTCGTCCTGATATGCCTTCTCAAGTCTATTCGGCCTTAAGAACGTATTCGGCGTCCTAGTTGAGCAGAATGGAGCCGTTCAGTTCCCGGCTCCTCGGGTGTACCGGATTTCGTTCCTCTATTTATTCGGCTCCCACAGTGTATTTAGGTTATTTTGGGAAGTAAGTTAAAAACTAATTTTTTAATTTTTCAAACTTTTTTTAAAAAGGGAAATTTGGCCATAAACCCCTCTTACCTTCATTTTCTTGTTAAAAGGACCAAAAAATATTTATATATATATACTTTCAAAACCCCTTCATAATTAATAAAGTCTTGTATAAAGGATAAAAAATTTCAAATTTATATTTTTTTGTGACAAATTTACCCCTTCACACACACACACACACACTCTCTATCTTTCTCCTCTATCTCTTTCTAAGAGCTCTCTTCACCACCACTATTACCATCTCTACTACTACGACTACCATGACTACCATCGTTTCCACCACTTTCGTCGTCTCCACCAACCCCATCTCAACCATCAATGTTGTTTGTCACCACCACCACCACCACCATCGTTTCACCATTAGCATCTCAACCACCAGCGCTATTCGATGCCACCATTGTCATCCTTAGCGTCCAAGACTTCCGATCTGAGATTGATAACGTCAGATTTGAGATCTATCATCTTAGATCTATATTCTCTCATTCTTTTTCTATTTGTCTCCTCATCATGCTCTGTTTTTCAAACAGTAAAATTTTACTTTGGTTTGAACCAAATCTAAGGCAATATATGTGCTCTCTCTATCTCTCTATTTCTCTATTTTTTTTCTCTGATATGTCCTCTGTTTTTGTTTGACAGAATGAGAGTAAAATTTTACTCTAGTATATGTTTTGTTTTTGTTTGACAGAATGAGAGTAAAATTTTACTCTTGTCCGTGTTGTATTTTTGTCTAATAAAATGAGAGTAAAATTTTACCTGTAAGGCAATATATGTGCTTAACGATATAAAATTTTATTTTAAATCATAATAAATTTTACTCTGAAATATACTGTGAGGATGACTTTACAAGAGAGCTGATATATATATATATATGAGGGTAGTATAGTAAAAGAAACAAATTTTAAAATATTAGGAGATTTCGAAAGGATCTATATAATTCTTGTCATTTTGAAAGACAAATTAGACAGTAAGGGGTCTATCACCAAATTTCCCTTTTAAAAAACGTATAAAAAATTAAAAAGGTGATATAATCCAAAAGAGATTAAAAGTCAAAAAGTTATTTTTAGTAGGTGTTAAAAAGTGCACTTTTTTTTACCTACATACACTTATTTGATTCACATCTATCAATATTTTTTCTCTATTTTTCTAATCACTTTCTCTATTTTTCTACACATTTTTTTATAAAAGGTCAAAAAATACGCTTATTTAGAACATTCCAAATCACCCATAATCTCGTCTCCAAAAGATTACCCATAAAAGTTTTAAAGAAAGTACCCAAAAAGCAAAAAGTATTAGGCTTTTTCAACTTATTTTGAATTTTTTTTTTTCTAAAAAAAAAAATACTTTTAAAATTTGTCTATACAAGACAGATCGAAAAAATAAAAAAAATTTAACATAATTTTGATAACAATACTAAAGACAAAAAAAATTAAAAAATTAAAAAATGGTGGTTTTTTTTCTTGGTTCCCAAATAGCCAAATTTTTAGTCAAGGTTAGGCTTGTATGAGTATTGATTTTTTCAGTAAATTTTTTTTCTTAAATTTTTTTTCTTAAATAAAAAAATGTACAAAAGAATAGTAAATAATGATTTAACAATTTATAATAAATTTTTAATTTTTTTTTGACTAAAATATATGGTTCTCAAACATCCCCTTAGTTAAATGGTTACTCCTTCAATAAATAAATAAATTGTAACATTATTATAAAAATATTTTTTAAATTATTAAATATATAATATCTTCAATTTAGAAATCAAAAATTATCGTAATATTATTAAAATATTATACAATATTTATTATAGAAATTCATAACATTTGCCATAAAACTATGTAATAAGATACATATCATAAAATTTCCTTAATACAATATTTAGCCCCTGTTTGGAAAGATGAGTTGGGTTGGGGTTGGGGTTATTTTAGCCATAAAAAGACAAAATAGGCTTTTTAGCCCAATAAGATAACACATCATATCCAACTCATAATCATTATATTCTTTCTCTCATAAAAAATTGAAAAAAGCCAAAAATCCCTTCCCAAACGAGGCTTTTCAACTCTAGACTAAAATAGTCAAAAAGTCAACCCACTTTCCAAACGAACCCTTAGTGTTAGTTAAAGATTTTATTATAATCTATATATTATATAAGGAAAAGGGAGTTTCTAACCTACAAACCTTGTAGGAGCTCCAATTTCTCAATCTTAATTTTTTAATTTTTTGATTAAAAAAATTCTCAACATTTATTAATTTCTCTCAACCCACAATCCTTTTTGACTTCTCCCATACCTACTATCGCACCATTTTCAACTTCTCCCATACATTATGGGTGTGTTTGATTGGACGGACTGGATAATGAGGGATTAGAATCCATCGGACTTGAGTCCTGGGACTGTGAATCTCCCGGACTATTTGGTTGGATTGGATATGTATCCTGTGTTTGTTTTTTCATGGGATTAAATGTCTGGAAAGGACTATTTTTAGTGAATCCAACGTTTGGTTGGACGGACTGGATAGGATAAATGAACAAAAGACTATTTTACCCTTTTTCAATTGCGTACTAAGTAATAGCAATATTAAACATATCTTTAATATTTTACTGTGCGGATTACAATCCGCACAGTAAATAATCCCCCCTTATCCCCCCCAATCAAACACACCCTATGGGTAGTGATGGGATTGTTAAATTATTTTTATAAAAAATCTAAAAAAAAAATAATTTGTATATTAAAGAAATATCTAAAATAAATATAAATTCTTATTAAAAAATAACAGGTTGTAATTGCGAAGAGAAAGAGAAAAAAATATTACACTGTAAAAAATAATTTGTATATTAAAAAATATCTAAAAAAAATAAACAAGTTGCAATTGAAAAGAAAAAAAGAAAAAAAATTACACTGTGCATTTCATTAAAATCTAAAAAAAATAATTTGTATATTAAAAAAATATGTAAAACAAATATAAATTCTTATTAAAAATAATAGGTTGCAATTGTAAAAAAAATTAAATTAAATTAAATTAAATTACACAGTAAAAAATAATTTGTATATTAAAAAAATATATAAAACAAATATAAATTCTTATTAAAAAATAACAAGTTGCAATTGCGGGAAAAAAAAAAAAGAGAAAAAAATTACATCGTGCATTTCATTAATAATGCTCAAAAAATGTGCCAAGTATTTTTGTAAAGATTTAACACGTTTCCACTCTCAAATTATTAAGTAAATATAAGTGAAATCAAAGAACTCAGCTTTAATGGCTAACAAATATTAAAAGCTTGACCATTGAAGCCTAATAACTACTAATTAATAGAATTCAGCAATTAAAAGGTCTCAAACCACATCTCTTTGTCTTCTCAAATGTTCTCTTTTTTTTAATTCATGCATTCTTTCTAATATTGATAGAGAATTGCGTGTAAAAAAGTGAGAGACATTAAAATTATATATTGAGTTATGTAATTATAGTAATGAAAAATAAAGGTTGTCTTCCTCTTTTATAGCGATTTATCTGGTTATACCTCAAATTAAAACGTCAAGTGTGCTTCTACATTATCATTGAATGTTGCTTTCATTTTTTTTAGATATTTTATATCACAATTGTTTGTATTTTGTGTTATGAAATTTATTATATCTGTTCTTGCTAAAGCTATTAGATGGACTTAATGAAAAAAATGCAAATTATTTCAATATCATTTTTAGGATTAGAAGTACAAAAATATACACAAAAAGTATATGAATAGACAAAATTTTATAAAATTTGTTTGTGAGTCTCACTTCTTAAAAATCTTATAATTCATTTATTTTTTGTATTATATTTTATGTTTAGTTTCTGTCCTTTTTTTTATATATAGTTTTCTTTGTTTTCTTTAAAAGTTTATTTTTAAAAATTAATTAATAAATAAATAAATCATTTTATATTTCAAAAAATTTTATTTTTGTTTTTATCTTTATTTTTCCTTAAGGTAGTTTTAGTTTTGGGTAATTACTTACCTTTTTCTATTTTTTATATATTGTAATTCTGTACATTTTAAGTGTATGATGTTTTCACTAATATACACAGAAATGCACTATGAAAAAAGTAACATGCGAAAATCAAGTAAGAAGAAGAAAAATAAACAAAACAAAACAATACGATGAATGTGAGGCAAAGATCAAAGATCAAAGATCAAAAATCCCAAAGTAAGCAAGCAAGCAAACAAACAATTAGAACAGAATAGAATGTTTAACAATAGACATTTGAAAATTTGCAACAAAATTTTATAATTTTTCTTTTTGCTAAGAAAATTCTATTTGGTGCTAGATAAAAAAAAATGCTTTTAAAATATATTTTTTTTAATTTGAAATTAAAACTATAGTAAATTTATGTAGGTATGATTGCTAATCACATTTTTTTACTTAATGTATAATATTTATATTAATTGCCTTTTTTAGGTTTATTTTTTTTAAGTATTTATATAGAAGTAAAAAAATATCGTCAGGAATAATTTTTTTTTTTAATTTAGTTATAAATTTTGCACGTACATTATTTTTAAATTTTGAAAAAAATAAACATAAAATAATTGATTAAAAATATGCTGTGTTTGTTATATTTCTTTTTTTATATAAAAAAAATTAAAAATTTTAAATCATAATTTACATATATATATAAATAATTACAAACACAACTCGTGGATGGTATCGACGGAACACTAGTTAACATTAATTTTCAAATACTTTTGTTCACTTTCTTTCCATTTGTTCCAGTTGTTGATCTCAGCTTATGATAAAAACAGTGACGGAGTTATGAAGGGAACAGGGAGCGCGTGGCCCCCTCATTTTAGATTTTTTTTTTTGAAAAATAATTAATAAATAAAAAATTTATATAGAAATAACATTTAAAATGATTTCTTAATGATATTTTTTAAATTACAAAACTAATGATGATTGTTTTGACTAAAAATAAAGAAACTAGAATAAGTCACATTATTATGTATAAAAATTTTATATTTGAAAAAAAAATAGTGCAACCAAATCATCACTTACATGTAAATATAATTAATTCTACTACAAAAATGTGCCCATCGGGGTGGTGGCCCAGTGGTGAATGTTGGAAAAAATAGTTTTTTTGGTGATTTTAATGTAAAATTAAAGTAGGTCTCAACCATTGGTTGAGGTGAGATTAAATGGGTTTAGATTCTTTGTAACAAGATCTTTACACCACAAAAAGAATGATAAAAAAATCATTAAGAATTGAATGAGAAATTGTCTCATAAAGATGGCCTCATGAATGAGGTATTGGGAATTGTGTATTGAAAAATTTAGAAATCCCCTAGATGTTGATTTGTGATTATATATCAATTTTAAGCAGTAAACGACAATCCCAAACAAACAATCAAGACAAATCGACACAACGATTTTACGTGGAAAAACCACAATTGGACACCTCCAATTGTGATAAAAAAATCACGGGCAACAGCCACAAAATAATCTATTAACAAGATATAAAGGAATTACATAGGTATACTCTCAATTACCTAGGGAATCCACGCCCGAATTGAACCGACCCCTATGTGCTTCTTCCAACCCCGTCTTCACCTCGGAATTGTCTTGACGATGAGCCACTCCAGAATCCACCAAAGCTTCAGGCTCGAATTCTTCGGAATCCACCGAAGAACAACTCTCTCTTTTGTGTAGAACAAACAAATAATCCTTTGATGTATACTCTTTAAACCATGAGTTGAATACTCAATCAAAACATCAAAGAAAAACTAGCAAAATATCCCCAGATATAAACCTTAATATCTAAAAAGAAGATCTGGAGAGCTCATACTAAAATCTGACAGAAACCCGTACTTATAGAAATCCAAAGTAATCCTACTTTTGGAAGAAAACCAATTCTTTATAGAAATCCGAATTTTGAAGCTCGCTCGAGCGAAGCTTCTCTAGCTCGAGCGAGAACCTTAACTCGCATGATTTCTACTAATGCCTTCGCTCGAACCACGTAACCTTCGCTTGAGCGAACAATGAACACTTTTAGGTTTTTATGCAGAAGCAGTTCTTCGCTCGAGCCACCAACTCTTCGCTCGAGCGCACATTCAACTCTCTCAGGTTTTTGCGAAACGCAGTCCTTCACTCGAGCGAGGACTTCTTCGCTCGAGCGAGCAAGGGCAGACAGCCAACTTTGAATGCAATTTTGCATTTTGCTTCGGGCGCGAGCTGACCGGGTAGCTCGACCCCCGTCATAATCAGCGAAGTGGTAATCTTGAAAGCATTAACATCACAAACTTCTCTGCAAGACTCGATTCGGGTTGGATTCGCATCTAATAAACTCATAGCCTCTCTGAAATAAAAGTGCGAAAACAAATACAACTGAAAGGAGTTTTGTCAAACGGGATTGCCAAGAATAAAAACCTAACAATCTCCCCCTTTGGTAATGCCGTGACAAAACATACCTAGCAAATAAAATCCTAAACACCCCAACCCATTACAACCAACAAAAACAAACTTCTTTCTGACGGTCAAGATCTGCAGAACAACTATTAATGCCATAAACTCCAAAACAACGATTAGTCCCACAAGAGTAGAAAAAACAATAAACATATGACTAGATTATCTGGAAGCATGAGATAAAAAAAATGAATAGATGGAAATTGGAGATTTTAAGAACATGTAGCATGAAAACATGAAAACTAAGACTTGCACCCGACACATTGTAATAACCCTCATCACTGCTTACCGATAAACTACTGATTACTGCTAAACTGAGACTGATTATGATTGATAACTGAAGTAATCGAAATACTGAACTGACTGACTGAAATCTGAAACTGATTGATTGACTATATCTGTTATATTGCATTTCTATCTGTCGCCTGTTTGATTATCTGTTCATGTTTTTATGTTTGAACTGCAAATTGAAGGCCTTATCGGCGGCCGAACCAGAAATTAATTGGTGTTTTAGGACCATCATAATTTATGTGATTTTATAGTGTAATTATCTGAAAAGTGATTTAGTATGATTAAACTAGATTAAAATAAGCTAAACTACATGAGTTAGGTTTATTTATAACTTTGCCATTGTGAGTGGCCCACTATCTAAGCATATTTGAGCCTACACTTGATCTCATAACACATTACATCAGCCATTCTCCTTGTCATTGCTGACCATAGAGAGAGAGAGACTAGAAGAGTTGATTTCATCTCACTTTTGCTTGATATTGCTTGGTGATCTTAAAGAATTGAAGGGCAATTGCCTAATTAAGTTTGTGATTGAAGACTTAGGTAAGGAGATTCAACCTCTTAATTGTGTCTTTAAGTTTCTTGTATGGTTCATGTCATATTGAGGAGCTAAGTTATGAATTAGTTCTAGCATGTTGAATTGAAGCTCATTCCATGCATGCATGTTGGTATTGTTGAGTTTTAAGTTGTTTTCATGGTAAAATGTTGCATGCATGCTCATAATTATGTTTAAGTCCATGAGTTCATCTTGTTTTGAAAAGAATGAGCTCATTAGAGCATGTATTGAAGCTTTAAAGTGGTTTGAATTCATGCATGTCATGTTTGATGATTGATCATGAAAATTGATTTGAAATTGGGTTGAAATTGGATTTAATTAACTCACCCTTGGGCTTTGATTTCTCAAATTGAGCTTTGAAACTTGTTGTATATTGAGTTTAGATGTGTTTTCCAGGAATTGGGCCCAAGAGGTCGAGTTTTGAGATAAGGAATGCTTGGTTTGAGCTTGGGAGGCAAATCTGGAAATTCCAGAATTTGGCTTCTTCGCTCGAGCGAAGGATTCCACGCTCGAGCGACCATCGTTTATTCTGAGCTCCGCTCGAGTGAAGGAATGGTGGCTCGAGCGTAAATTGCAAGCTCTCAGATTCTTGGTGCATGCAGACGCACGCTTGAGCGAGAGAACCTACGCTCGAGCGATGACTGTGTCTTACGCTCGAGCGGGCGTCGAGCGAGCATCGAGCGGAGATTTCCAACATCCAGCACTTTTTGCATTTTTACAGACCGCTCGAGCGAGGAAGTCCACGCTCGAGCGACCCCACTGTTTTGACAAGCTCGCTCGAGCAAAGAAAGCCATGCTCGAGCGAGACCCCTGTTTTCTAAAATTCTGAAAAATGCTTTTAAAGTGCATCTTTGCATCCTCATCCCATCCTAGGCATTCTTAGGCCTAGTTTTAGACATCTTAATGAGGATATAGAAGTAGAACCACACCGAGGCAAATTAGGGATTAAGTTATCATCTTTCCCAACTGTGTAGCTTAGTGTGTGTTCAATCTGTAAACTGTGTAGGGTTGGCTTTCCGAGGAGACGCTCTAACTTACTATAGCCCAGAACTCTGTGAGTAACAATTGTGTAAAGATATGTTCAACTGTGAATATTTCTGACTGTTTAACTGAACTGCTTTCTGAACTGAAACTGTTAATTGAATGAATGTATGTCCTATATTCTGAACTGTATTGTGGCATCCTTAGCAACTACTGTTACTGACTGTTACTGTTACAGAGATCTCTGTCGGTTCCCTTGTTGGAACCACTACTGTTTACTGACTGATGTCCATCATTTACTGTTCGGTCTTTAAGACCTACTGTTTACTGTACTGCTATGCTAACGGATGTACCACATATGACTATTATGACTGAATGACTGATATACTGAATCAATTGACTGTTTTCAATACTGAAAGGACATTCATTCTTAACCTCTTTACGCATTATGTTATTCACTGGGCTTTAGCTCACTGCTCATATATATATGTAGGTGTATAGGCACCAGACCGCGGCTAGAAGCGTCGGGGTAAACTCTAGTTTTGTCAAGCCAACCTATGTGCCTCACTGCGAGGTTCCGAGCCTGTCAAGTTATGGCTTAGGGGCGTTTTCATTCCCCCGTATGTCTCTGTATCTGTTTTTGTAATGACTGTTTAGATTGATAGTATTGTACTGTACTGCGTAATAGGGATTAAGTCCCTGCTCTGATCGATTGTAAATATTGTGCATACTGTTCTGCCACTGACTGTATATATGTATAAAAAGTCTTTTTGCATATAGACTGTCACAGCTCATTGGACATTGTTTATTTACTGTTTTGGCTTCTGCTAGCCCTTGTACTCTGTTTTACTGTCTTACTGGCCGGTTACGGTGCTAAACCCATAGGGGCGAGTTTGGGTCGTGACACACATGAATGGATGAAATCACATTACGACACATGTGCATGATAACATGAACAAAAATTTTAACAATTTCCCCCTTTTTGTCATGAATTGACAAAGGAAACTCAATCAACAAAAGCAAGATCAAAAACCACACAAGCAATGATATGATGATGTAAATATCAGGAGCATGCAAGAAGGAAATAATAAGCAAACAGTGCATAGTAACATGCAAAACAACTAAAGCCAATCTCCCTTACCAAACAAATCAAAGTGATCATGCTAACAAACTCTTACAATGATAAACCAAACTCCCCCTCACTAAAAACAATGAACAAGAAGTAAAATGACAAAAAAATAGTATGGTGGAGCAAGCAGGGAATTTCAGATTTGTACCTTAAAACACACAAGACTATCCAAGAAGCACAATTACTTGAAAACACAATGTGCACAGCCTCTAGAAGATTTCTCATAAAAGAAAGTGATGCATTATGTGAAAAGCATAGATCCCATGAAAAAGTGTATGTGTGACTCTTGGGGTTCGACAAACACTAGATTCAAATCCTAGTAGTGATATGAAAGCTGGATCTCTGACAAGAGAATCTGAGCACAACTAAGGAAAGTCAAACCACTAGGAATCATGGGGTATTTGGTGAGTAAAAGCGGAGGCTCCCCATCAATCAATGAATCCTTATTTTTTTATTAATTTTTTTCTCACATCTTTTTCTTTTCTTTCTTTTGCACATCTTTTTTTTTTTTTTTTATTGCACATTTTTTCTTTCTTTTGCACATTCATTGGCGGCTGACACGCTCAAGAGTATGGAAACCGAACCAGAGAAGCATGGATATTATAAAAATGGCCTGGTTGGTGACTCTGAGGTAGCCTTTTCCTCATGCCTGGACTACAAAGAATAGAGGGGGAAAGCCGTGGAGATGCAAAAAGATAGAAGGTGGTTAAGAGACTCAACATCACCCATGATATGCTAGTATAGGTCAATTCCTCTAGAAAAACAAAAGATACAATGCCAGAAGTCCATAAAAAAAATAATCACTAAGGCAGAAGACTCCGATATTTGCTAATCCAAGAGTGTGTACAGAATGAGACATACTAATCAAAAAACACACATTCCAAAATGAGTAACGACTACAGAAAGCACACACATATTAACATGTAATGGATATTCTTATCAATTCTAATATGTACCAAGGACTACTCAAAAATTTCAAGCTTACAAAACCATACAAGAAAAGCTTTTTGGATTTTTTATTTTTTTTTTCTTTTTCTAAACAAAGAAAGATAGAAAACGAATAGGCAGACAATAAATGACCTAAAAAAAACACACACACAGAAACCCAAAAAACTAAAAAGAATAAACAAATTAGCACAAGTCAAGTTTTCTCACCCAAACCGCTTTAGTATAAACAAAGTGGTGAGCATTGCGGTTCTTGGGTGGTGTCTTGACGTTGTAGTTCCCTTTGCTTTCAATGGGAACCCATCTCGACTTGGTTTCCAACTTCCTATTTTTAGGTCTAGGCAAATACAATCTCCCATGCAATTTATAACAATAAGGGCGAATATGACCATGCATACCACAATGATGACAAATAAAAACAGGGTATACAGGGTGTACCTTCTTTTCTTTTACCTTACTAACTCTAAGAAGTTTTTAGAAGTCCATCCTTATGTTGAATTTTTTGTTCTCCCTTTCCTTGAGTTCTTGTATCATGAGATGTAGATGCACTCTGTTTTTGCTCTTTGTGACCACCAAACCCAATGCCACTCTTGTCAGAACAAATTTGTTGAGACCCAATGATATTGTCCAAAGTCTTTGATCCTTTGTTCCAAAGACCAATGGTAGCCATAGCACACTTGAGTTCTTCCTCTTTCTTGATGATTAGTTCTTCCAAGGCAACTTGAGACATCTCGAGAGATTCAATCTTTTCTTCATATGTTGCATAGATTTGCTGTAGCTCATTCCTCTATGTCTCACGAGTCAAGAGTTTTGCACAAAGAGCTTGTCGATCATTAGAAATCTTGATGGCATCAATCCTAACCTCAGAAATCTCCTCCTTAAGTTTGACATTCTCACTTTCACATGCTTTGAGTTTCATTGTGAGTTTGTCATTCAATTTGGATAAGTTAAGAGACTCCTTATACAACTTTTCATAAGCTTGCTTGAGCTCTTCATCATTACTCTCCGAGGATTCATCATCAGTGGCATTCTCAACCGACCTCTTCGGATACTCTATTCATCCTTTAGTTTCGGAAGCCGCCATGAAAGCAAGGAATTGTTTATGTCCCTCTTCGCCTTGATCTTCGTTGTCACTTTCATCTTCATCAGATTCTGATTCATCATCCCAAGTGATAGCGAGGGCTTTCTTCTTCTTCAAACGAGTGGGGCATTCTAAAGCAAAGTGGCCAAATCCTTGGCATTCATAGCGTTGGACTCTTTTAGAGTTCCCTTGTATCTTTCCTTTCTCCTTCTTGGCTATAGAATTAATTTTGAGTTTATCTTTGCCTTTAGATTTATGAGTATGAGTAGATTCCAAAAGATTAGGATTCTTTTTCAAAAAAGATTTTTTAAATTGTTTAACAAAAGCAGCTGTAATCTTGGAATCTATCTCACAATCCTCATCAGAATCCTCTCTAACTCTATGAGCACTACTAAAAGCAATATCTTTTTGCTTCTTTTTGAAATTCCTATGTGCCTCATAAGTTTGGAGATTTCCAACCAAGTGATCCAGCTTGAGGTTGTCAACATCTTGAGCCTCCTCAATAGCTGTAACTTTTGGTTGGAATTGATCGGGCAAGGATCTCAAAATTTTTCCCACAACTTTGGATTATGGTATTTTTTCACCTAAATTGAAGCTGGAATTTACAATGTCACTCAACTTCGCATAAAATTCATCAAAGGTCTCACTATCTTTCATTGAAAGGTTTTCGAAACTAGATGTAAGCCTTTGAAGTTTTGAGCGTTTCACAGAAGGAGTGCCCTCATGAATAGTTTGTAAGATATCCCAAGCCTCTTTTGCGACTTCACAATTACAAATAAGACTAAACTCTTCAGGTGTGACAGCGCAAAAGAGAGAATTGATAGCTTTGCTATTCCAACTACTATTTTGGTAATCAATTGTGTCCCACTTATCGATTGGTTTGGGGAAAGTTACTCCATCAACGGTAATTGTCAGTTCAGTCCACCCATACATGACAGATTGCCAAACTTTTTCATCAATAGATTTTAAAAACGATCTCATCCGAGCTTTCCAAAATGAATAATTGGATCTGTCAAGTAGGGGTGGTTGAACCACTGAATTTCCCTCACGAATTGAATCCATTATCACCAATCAAACAAGATCTCGTTCTAAAAGATTTAAAAAAAAAAAAAAATAGAACGACCCGCTCTGATACCAATTGAAAAATCTAGAAATCCCCTAGATGTTGATTTGTAATTATGTATCAATTTTAAGCAGTAAACAACAATCCCAAACAAACAATCAAGACAAATCGACACAACGATTTTACGTGGAAAAACCACAATTGGACACCTCCAATTGTGATAAAAAACTATGGGCAACAGCCACAAAACAATCCACTAAGAAGATATAAAGGAATTACACAGGTATACTCTCAATTACCTAGCGAATCCACGCCCGAATTGAACCAACCCTTATGTGACTCTTCCAACCCCGTCTTCACCTTGGAATTGTCTTGACGATGAGCCAATCTAGAATCCACCAAAGCTTCAGGCTCGAATTCTTCGGAATCCACCGAAGAACAACTCTCTCTTTTGTGTAGAACAAACAAATAATCCTTTGATGTATACTCTTTAAACCATGAGTTGAATACTCAATCAAAACATCAAAGAAAAACTAGCAAAATATCCCCAGATATAAACCTTAATATCCAAAAAGAAGATCTGGAGAGCTCATACTAAAATCTGACAGAAACTCGTACTTATAGAAATCCAAAGTAATCCTAGTTTTGGAAGAAAACCAATTCCTTATAGAAATCCGGATTTTGAAGCTCGCTCGAGCGAAGCTTCTCTCGTTCGAGCGAGAACCTTAACTCGCGTGATTTCTACTAGTGCCTTCGCTCGAGCCACGAAACCTTCGCTCGAGCGAACAATGAATACTTTCAGGTTTTTATGCAGACGCAATTCTTCGCTCGAGCCACCAACTCTTCGCTCGAGTGCACATTCAACTCTCTTAGGTTTTTGCCAGACGCAGTCCTTTGCTCGAGCGAGGACTTCTTCGCTTGAGCGAGCAAGGGTGGATAGCCAACTTTGAATGCAATTTTGCATTTTGCTTCGAGTGCGAGCTGACCGGGCAGCTCGACCCTCGTCATAATCAGCGAAGTGGCAATCTTGAAAGCATTAACATCACAAACTTCTCTGCAAGACTCGATTCGGGTTGGATTCGCATCTAATAAACTCATAGCCTCTGTGAAATAAAAGTGCGAAAACAAATACAACTGAAAGGAGTTTTGTCAAACGGGGTTGCCAAGAATAAAAACCTAACATGTATAACTACCAATCTCACATTGATTGTAGAGGAAAACTTTGATAGGTATTTAAACCTCAAGATTATGAGAAGGGCATAAGCCTTTTGGGGCATCCAAATTTTCTGAAGGAATGGAGGTATCAATGCTTCAAGGATGGGCTTGGGCCAAAATTATGGTCCAAGTTGGTTATGGCAAAATTGCCACACGTCGCCCGCCCGGACCGGGCCGAGTCTATGTCCGTGATCCGTGGATCTTAGATCTTGGGACTTGGGCTTGGGCTTGGGCTTGAAGCTTGAAAGAATGGATTAGGTTTGGGCTGGGCCGGATTGGTAATCTTTTTAGGCTAAGTTTGCTGCAGAGATATAAACTTGTGTATACAGAATATTATTACCCCATCAGTTTTGGACCATTACTCCAGCAGTTTTGCAGGAGTAATGAGCATTGGTGGGTAGCCTTCATGGTTGGAGGCTTCTTCTCTCTCCCCCATAGTGTATAAAAGGAGACCCATCTCCCTTGGTTTTGACACATAATTTTGCTCTCAGATTATAGCCAAGTTAGTCTCCTCCCATATAATTTTCTTTCTCAACACACACTTGTGTATATAGAATATTATTGCCCCATCAGTTTTGGACCATTACTCCATTAGTTTTGTAAGAGTAATGAGCATTGGTTGCCAGCCTTAATGGGCATTGGTTGCTAGCTTTCATGGCTGGAGGCTCCTCCTCTCCCCCCCATAGTGTATAAAAGGAGACCCATCTCCCTTGGTTTTGACACAAAATTTTGCTCTCAAATTATAGCCAAGTTATTCTCCTCTCATATAATTTTCTTCCTGTGTTGAGAGAGTGCTGCCACTGTCGGTTCGCCAAAGCTAACAGAAGATACTTCTGCTTAGCCGGTCTAAACCATCTTATCACGGAAAACAAAAGTCAACGTTCCTCCAACATCCACGGTGCGGCGGCTAATCTATTTTAAGGACACTATGTTGTCACACAGAATTTGGTTTGATTCCTTATTTTCAATATTTCAGTTAACTATGTATATCTGTTAATCATGTTTTATGCTTGATGTATTTGATGTTCTATTTTAATAAATCATGAATCTATTTATCTTGTTTAAGTATACAATTTAGACAACAATCTTAAAACAGATTAATTATGTTTATCATAAAATTGTACATATAGAATTCAAGTATTCACATAGATTCATTTTCGGATTGTGCACTTAGCCCACTGTTTTCATTTTCAGTGAATGTTTATGATTAGGAGAAAAAAAATATATATTTTGCCCACTCTGTATGTTGACCACTAATATATATATATATTGTTTTTTCAACTAGTGCATATAGGTTATTGGTTATATATTCAATATACGCATAGGCTGCTTGTTTTGTTCCCCAGTTGTTACTGTTTTGTTTTTTTTTCCCCTGACTATTTCGTGATTAGAAAATAGACAGGCTACTAGTGCATGCTTAGAATAATACATAAAAACAAAACAGTTTCTTGCTAAGGTTTTTTTTTGGTGGTCTATACATTGTTCTACTCCTGGTTTTTATTTTTACTTTATGCCTACTATATGTATGGGATACCCATGATTAGCCTAATCAAATATATTCTAAACCCACACTGTTTCTTGTATGGAGTACATGATTAGGAATATTGTAGAATTGCCAATTAACATATGTAAGGGTCTGCTTTGGATTTTTCCAGCTTGATCAAAATGTTTTCTCTGTTGCGTAATTCGTATGCTTATTTAGTTCTAAAAATAATTTTATTTTATGAGGATGATTAATAATTTCCTACCATGTTAATATTGACATGCTAAATATCTTCTATTTTTTAGTTAATTCACATGTGTTTTAGATTCTAGAATTGTAGGATAATTTACATGTTCAAAAATATTCTAGATTTTGATTTGTTACATGCCTATTATTTTCTAGACTATTTGCATGATTTTAATTGCTAGAGTTATTTGCATGTTTAATGTGAACTAAATTTATACATATAACTCTTGACTATTAATTTTAATTTAATTCTTGGAGTTATAGTTTTATTTTTGTAACTCTTGTTAATTAAAAGTGTTAATTGTATATTTATTTACATGATTACTGTTGTCAATTAATTTTTAGTTTAATTTTTAGAGTTATAAAGTTTGTAATTTATTTGGGATTTATAAATTTAATTGTATAACTTGTCTAACATAATTAACTTTGCTATTAAATTAATTGATTAGTTTTACAAGTTTCTTTAAATTATTTATTTGTATTTTGTAGTTTGCTACTAACCTTCTTTGTAGACATACCTATGCGAAAGGGAATGTAAACAATACAAATCCAAATTAATAGAATTTGGGAGTGCAAGAAAAAGAAAGGAAAAATAAATAAATAAATAAAAATTTGGACTACTTACAACTCTCAATTTGGATTGATTTACTCGTCTTATATTTAAAGCTTTTTTTTTTTTTTTTTTGCTTGAGATTTATTTGGTTGTTTACCAATTTGTAAAAGCAAGTTTTATTTGCTTGGATTGTTGTAACAATTTTTTATATTGTTTGTAATTTTGTTAGCGATTTTTTAGATGTGACCCCTCCAGTCTTCTTGGAAATATTCTTGACCATGTTCGATTCTAGGTTTAGTGGTGAGACGAATTTTGAATTAATTTTTCAACTGTGGAATTTTCTAGTATTAAGTTTAATTTTTGGAAACACATAAAGTGGTATTCTGTTGTATTTTTCAAAAATGACAACTGTCACCGAGCTGCTGCTACTGCTAATGTTGGTGGGGATTTGAACCCTGGGGCAACTGGCTTGCCAACCCTAACTGTGACTTCTGTGGTTAACCCTGGTGCTACTCCGGCTGTTACGGGAGGACCATTCAGTCACCATGAACGCCCAGAGAAATTTGCTGAGGTGAACTTTAAGAGATGGCAACAAAAGATATCATTCTACTTGACCACGCTAAACCTTGCAAGGTTTTGAGCGAGGATTCTCCAGCCATGGCAGAGAATGAGCTAGACAGGTAGAAGTTCATGGCACTTAACACATGGAAGCAGTCAAGAATCATCAAAAGGAGTTATGGAAATCTCTGGACAAAAATATAAGAACGAGGATGCCGAGGCAAAAAAATTTGTCGTTGGCCAGTTCTTGGACTTTAAAATGATAGATTCAAAAACTGTGATAAACCAAGTCCAAGAGTTCCAAGTAATCTTGCATGAAATTCATGCTGAGGGGATGCTTTTGAACGAGTCATTCCAAGTTACTGTGATTATTGAGAAACTTCTCAATGGTTGGAAGAACTTCAAGAACTACTTGAAGCACAAGCGCAAGGAAATTTCAGTTAAAGACCTGATTGTCCGACTCCGAATTGAGGAGGCTAATAGAAAGAAAGGAGGGAGTATCTCCTCTGTAAAGGCCAATGTCATTGAGCATGGCAAATCTTTTGGGGTGAGGAAGAAGCCCACTGTGAACAAGGACTTAAAGTTGGGGCCAAGGAGTGGTGTTACAAAGAAGCCGACATACAAGCCGCAGGAACTTGGTTATCGGTTCTTAGGGAAATGCTACAACTGTGGTAGCGAGGGGCGTCGAGCTAGTGACTGCTGCAAGCAGAAGAAGCCATACAAGACCAAACCTCTTGCTCACATAGCAGATATACAAGAACATTCCCATGACGAGGATGACATGCACTTGTCTGTCGTTGTCTCTAAGGTGAATCTGGTGGGTTCAAACCCAAAAGAATGGTGAATTGATACTGGGGCTATAAGCCACATCTACTCTAAGAAAAGGTTGTTTGCAACTTTCGAGCCAGTTACAAATGGTGAGAAATTGTTTATGGGAAACTCTGCTACCTCAATTGTTGAGGGGAAAGGAAAGGTGGTCCTGAAGTTGACCTCAGGAAATGAGCTAACCTTGAACAAAGTCCTGCATGTTCCAGACATTCATAAGAATCTTGTCTCAGGGTCTCTTCTCAGCTAATATGGTTTTCGCATGGTCTTTGAATCCGACAAGGTCATTTTGACCAAGAGCGGAGTGTATGTGGGTAAGAGATATATGTTGGGGGGTATGTTTAAACTCAATGTAATGACTCTTATCGAAAAGATGAATAAAAATGCATCTACTTCTGTTTACATGCTTGAGTCTTCAAATTTGTGGCATGGTAGACTAGGACATGTGAACTTTGAATCTTTACCTAGATTAATCAATTTAGATCACATACTATCTTTTAAGATTAATCCAAAACACAAATGTGAAACTTGTGTTGAAGCGAAGTTGACAAGATTTTCGTTTCATTCTATTGAAAGATGTTCGAAGCTATTGGACTTAGTGCATAAAGATGTGTGTGACTTAATATTTATACAATCACATGGTGGCAATAAGTACTTCATCACTTTTATTGATGATTGCACTAAGTATTGTTATGCGTATTTGCTCAAAAGCAAAGATGAGGCTATTGATAAGTTTGTTCTTTATAAGAATGAAGTTGAGAATCAATTAGGCCACAAGATTAAGACTTTAAGAAGTGATCGTGGTGGTGAGTATGAATCATCGTTTATTGAGATTTGTGCTCAATCCAGGATTATCCATCAAACCACAATGCCTTATTCTCCTCAGTCAAATGGGATTGTTGAACAGAAGAATAAGATGATAAAGGAGATGATGAATGTAATGTTGATAAGTTCTAAATTACCACAGAACTTACGGGGGGAAACAATTCTTTCCGCGAATTACATTCTAAATAAAATCCTTCGGAAGAAAATAGACAAGACTCCATACGAATTATGGAAAGGCCGCAAGCCTTCTTATAATTTCCTACAAATGTGGGGGTATCTTGCAAAAATGGCAGTACCTACACCCAAGCGGGTTAGGATAGGTCTGAAAACTGTGGATTGCATATTCATTGGTTATGCACAGAATAGTAGTGCATATAGGTTTCTTGTGCACAAGTCTGATATTTCAGATATCCACAAGAATACCATAATGGAGTCAAGGAATGCGTTTTTCTTTGAAGACATATTTCCTTGCCGAACCCGAGGAGATGATCAAAGTTCTGAGAAGGAACTTGAAGATGATCAAGATGATGATCAAGATGAGGAAGTAGATGCTCAAAAAAGGAGTAAGAGGGCTAGGACTGCCAAGTCCTTTGGCCTAGACTTCTTGACTTATATGTTAGAATGAGAACCTTGAACTTTCCATGAAGCCGTGACTTCACCTGAAAGTCCCTTATGGAAAGAAGCTATTAAGAGTGAAATTGACTCCATTTTACAGAGCTATACTTGGGAGTTGGTTGATCTACCCCCAGGCAGTAAGGCCTTAGAGAGTAAGTGGACCTTTAGAAGAAAGAGGAAGGCTGATGGGCCAATTGATAAATATAAAACTAGGCTAGTTATCAAAGGATATAGACAGCGAGAAGGCATGGATTACTTTGATACGTATTCACCTGTAACAAGGATTACATCCATTCTCATAGTGATTGCGATAGTCACTTTACATGGTCTAGAGATACATCAGATGGATGTAAAGACAGTTTTCTTAAATAGAGATTTAGATGAAAAAATCTACATAGAACAACCCGAGGGGTTTTCAACTCCAGGGAAAAATAAGAAAATTTGTAAGCTTATCAAATCATTATATGGTTTGAAACAAGCGCCTAAGTAATGGCATGAGAAGTTTGACAACATTATGTTGTCAAAAGGGTTTAGAATCAATGAGTGTGACAAGTGCGTATATGTTAAAGACACCGACAGAGATTGTGTCATTTTGTGTCTATACGTAAATGACATATTCATTGTTGGTAGTAATGATGAAATGGTTCGAACTACCAAGAGATTGTTAAATTCAAAGTTTGACATAAAAGATATGGGCCTTGCAGATGTCATTCTAGGTATTAAGATTACTAAAACATCTAGTGGTATTGTACTTTCCCAGTCTCATTAGGTTGAGAAAATACTTGAGAAATTTGAAAAATCAGATATAAGTGTGTCTAGGACACTGGTAGACGTGAGTCTACATTTGACCAAGAATAATGGTGAGAGTGTCTCTCAGCTAAACTATTCTCCGGTCATTGGAAGTTTGTTGTATCTGATGAGTTGTATAATACCAGATATAGCCTACTCTGTTAGCAGGCTTAGTAGATACACGAGTAATCCGAATGCCACTCATTGGAGAGGCATTATGCAGGTGTTATGTTATCTACGCTACACCCGGGATTATGGGCGGCATTATACTAGATATCTAACGGTACTAGAAGAGTATAGTGACGCTAATTGGATATCTAATATAAAGGACTCCAAATCCACTAGTGGTTATGTGTTTACCCTCGGAGGGGCAGTCGTGTCTTGGAAATGTTCCAAGCAAACGTGTATATCGAGATCAACGATGGAATCTGAGTTTATTGCTTTGGATAAAGCAACCAAAGAAATTGAATGGCTTCTCCAGTTCATTGAAGATATTCCATGTTGGTCAAAATCTGTGCCAGCTGTTTGTATTCATTATGATAGCCAATCGGCGATTGAACGGGCATAAAGTCATATGTATAATGGAAAGTCTAGACATATCGATCGTAGACATAATTCTATACAACAACTACTCTCTAATGGAGCTATCTCTCTAGACTTTGTAAAATCTAAGGACAACATTGCGGATCTGCTAACCAAAGGATTAACTCGAGAGTTAGTAGAAACGTCGTCAAGAGGAATGTGATTAAGGCCTTTAGTAATGTTACTGAACGGAAAACCCAACCTAATGGACTGGAGATCCCAAAATCTAAGTTCAAAGGGACAACCTAATTTTATGTAACGGGTGAGTCACTGAAGAGGTAAATCCTCTTGCCCATTCCTTTATACAATGATACTCGGTGGGGGTGGATGGTTAAGCTAATGCTTTTAATGACCTAAGTGATATGAATAGTCAACCGTGGTATAATGCGATACCTTATATAGGTCACTTATGTGACTGCAAAGTGGGGCTGCTTTTTTAAGAATTAGAAAGGCCAAATTCTTTAAAGCCACTTACTGAACCAGGCTAGTGTTCCAGGGCTATACCAAACACACTAGTGAGAACAAAAACAATGGTTGGACTAACTCTTGTGTGAGGTCTATTGTCTCGGTTTACACAAATGGCAGAATAGTTCAAGACATCTGTAGACATCCCATTTTTGACCGTCCTCAAGACTTGGACGTCACCGCTTGAACACCCGGTGATTATCCATGTTTGTGTTCGTCTTGAGTTCCCGGAGGTCTCGGTTACGCACTTTGCCTCAGAATCTCTCGACTCGACCGTTTTGTGTCTAGTTTTGCACCAAACACTTGTGTTTTACCTTTGAGGGGTAGGGAATGGCTTGTTGGCCATCCCCACACATCACCGGCCATGGCTTGAGGCCACCGGCCATTGGTTTGTTGCCACCGACCAAATGTTTGGCCGGCCGGCACTATAGATGGTCGACCGGCCATCTTTTTTGGTCAAATTGCATTTTTGGCTGGCCGACCACTGTTCATCTGCTTTTGCAGATATTTTTGTGCCAGCTGTGATAGTTGGCACCCACCTTTGCTCCCCTCCATACACGTGTATGGAGGGATTTCAACCTTGTTAGCTTGCCTTGGAAGCTTTACAAGATTGAATCTTCTATAAGAGGAAGCCTCTTCTCCCTCTTTTAGGTTAGACAACATTTTCAGAGGGCTCTGGTTTTAGGGTTTGAGTTATGTATCTATCCTATATCTATATCTCCCTCTCTCTTGTGTTTTGTGTGTGTTTTGTCTTACTTTTGTGCACAAACACCCACCATCACACCTTCCTTTAGCTACTGAGGTACTAAGAGGCTGTTCTTGAAGTTTTGGAGCTGGTTTGAGCCAAAGAAGCTGTTGGTCCATCATTTTTGAAGAGGGTCAACAAGGGTAAGAACTTACCCCTTTTATTCCCCATTTTTGCATAGCTCTTTAGCCTGCCTTGCAACTGTTTTTAGACTTGGTGTATAACATATAAAAGTCTTATTTTTGCCTACTCTAAATAGTTGTTTAAGAGTATTTTGTGGTTTGAGGTTGTTTGACCCCTCTTATGCCTTGTTAGGCTTCATTTTTGTGCTATTTTGGTGAGCTCCGGGACCACCTTGTTTGGGCCTCCTCACCACTGAAATCTTGAGGGATTTCAGTAGTAAGGATAGTGCCTTGAGGTCCCAAGAAGGAGAGGGCCACCTCCTCTCCTTGTTGTCCTTGAAAAGGGCCATTTTTGCCTCATTAATGAGCACCATGTTTAAGTTTATGTTGGCCATGCCTTAGCTATTTTTTCGTGCTTATTATGTCATAATATAGCTCTATTTTTACTTGGTTTAGACACACCTTGCATGCCTTGCATACATGTCTTGTAATGCCATGTTTTGGCCTTAACATGCTTTAGGTTTTGACCCTTGTTCTAGCATGATTTAGGCTTAGCTTTGTGAAGCTTTTATGCTTGTTTTAGCATGCTTAAGTTCTGTTTTTGGTTGTTTTGGCCGACCATGACATGCTTAGTGTAGCCACCTTGCATTTTGGCTTGTTAGCCTTAGGTATGTAGGTGTGTAGCATGCTTTACTTGCATTATTTCAGTGGTTTGGAACCACTTATCATGCCATTTCAGTCCTCATGACATGCTTGCATGCTTGCATTTGATGCCCCTTTAATGTGTTAAAAGGTTGTTGTCTTAGGCCCCTTGTTTAGGCCCTTGTGTATGCTTGCATGTTTAAGCCATTTAGATACCATCTAGATGTGTTATTGGCTTTGTTTTAATATGCTAAAACTCTTATTTTTGGTCACTTAATTCATGCCATGTTTGATTTTGCTAAGTGTAGTTCAATACACCTTTGGCTTGCCTTGAATTTTGGCTTTGCTTGCATGCCTTGTTTGTCTTGTCTAGTTGGTTTGGCACCTTTCATGACTTGATTTTCAGAGCTTATAATGCATGCCATTTATCCATGTTTTCATCCTCTTAAGTGTGCTTGAGAGTTGCTTTTCAATGCCTAGTATGCATTGTGCATTGTATGCTTGTCCTCATAGCATGTTAGCTAACATGCCTAGGTTGCATATCATTGCATGCATCTTTTACCTCTTGATTGACCATGATAGAGGTTAGGATTCATTGGGTGTTCGGTGTGCATTACATTTGATATCAAATTGCACAACTTGACATCTTTGGCCATCACGCATTGAAATGCGCGATTGGTGGTCCGAGAACCAAGAACCATGTCCCTTTGAGTCATAAACATGATAAGGGATGTGTTGGTGCATACATTTGCTTGAAATGCATTGCCATGCCTTGTTTTGCCCTCTACTGCTGTCAAAACAGGATTCTGCAAGAAGTTTTGGCCGGCCAGCCATCTGCAGTGCCGACCAGCCATCCATCAGTGGCCAATAGCTTAATCAGTGGCCGGTGACCATTCCCCATGGCCGGTGACCATTCCTCATGGCCGGTGGTGTTCCACAGCACTCATAGAAGCAACCATGGAGTTTGTGCAATTTTCAGAGGTGCCAGGCAGGGAAAACAGAGGCAACTTGTGCATGGCAGTGGACTTCCGAGCGGAGCCGAGCACGCATTGCATTGGGCCCTCTTCCCGAGGCTGTTTATTGCTTAAATTAGATTAGTTATTTGTTTAACTAGTTTAATTGGTCTGTAGTAATTAATTAGCTTGTGGGTTAATTAATTGTATTATTCTTTCGGTCACTCCGAGCGAGGGCAAATTTGTAATAAGTGTGGGTGCGTGTGTGCATGTCTTCCAACCCCCACTTCTTTCTCCCTTTTACTTACCTACTTTGATGGTTAGTATTAGGGCATATTTAATTTAGCATACCTTATGCTATGCATGCGTGCATCATTCATCAGTATTGCATGCACCGGGCTCGGCGCATCATGCCAACTGCATAGTATTTCAAATCTGACTTGAATACGTGCTACTTGTTGCATTCTACATGCCATCCTAGGATTAGCCGAGCCTATTATAGTGACATTCTGTATGCGTTGCATTAGGCACTTAACATGGACTTGGATCATGCATTGATTGCTAACAAGTTCTTTGTTTTGGCTTGGAGTACACTGTAAGTATTTTGTATTTTAGCATCTCGCACGAGTGTGAATGTTAACATGACAGCATGCTTACCATGTGGCTAGATGCTTATGTGTTATGAACTGCTCGAATGCCTATGGGTGAAGGTTGGATTGCTTGAGTTAGAACAACTCATCAAAATCCGTGTTTTAGCCTACTCGCGAGTAGCAAATTTCAAAACATTTTCCAAACAAATGGATATGCAATGCTTTGTTCCAAATTAGGCGATCTGGTCTATACTTGTTTTGCTGTGCGCATCACATAGTAATTCTAGCTAATTAACCGGAATAAGAATGCATGTGTTTTCAAAAACAAGATATCAAGGTAAGTAGAGGCCGATCTTCGGATCAGGCGAGAGGGGCTGCTCATAGCTGACCTTTCCTAATCGTACCCAAGTTCCCGAGCCGAGGAAACTTTGGTAATGACGGACACGTGGCCTTAGGCAAACGAGTCGGGGTTTCCTAAATTTCTCCATTAAAAAAATATTTAGGTGGCGACTCTGTATCTAACAAAGCAGTCCATGTTTCGTACTTCTTTTCTAAAAATCTGTTTTCTCAAAACAATTTGCCGGATTTGGACTCTTTGGTTCAGATTAAGAACCGTGACACAAAAGGGAGTCCGAACTGTGGTGGCATAAAGCCCGAGGGCGCGTCTACAACATCACGTTCACTAGTCAGCTAGTAAATCCGATAGGCTTTCACTACGAAAGGTTCAAGGCCAACAACTACTTTTTCTAATGCAGTGTTAGTCTGTGTGCTCTCTTTCTGAGTCTTTGTTGTAACCGTTGTTCGTTTTCTTTATTCAGTCAATTTTTATTCATGTAGGGGATTGTTGGAAAAAAATGATTTTTTGGTGACTATAATGTGAAATTAAAGTAGGTCCCAACTATTGGTTGAGGTGGGATTAAATGGGTTTAAATTCTTTATAACACAGTTTTTACACCACAAAAAGAATGACCAGAACCATTAAGAATTGAATGAGAAATTGTCTCATAAAGATGGCCTTATGAATGAGGTATTGGGAATTGTGCATAACTACCAATCTCACATTGATTGTAAAGAAAAACTTTGATGGGTATTTAAACCTCAAGATTATGAGAAGGGCATGAGCCCTTTGGGGCATCCAAATTTTCCGAAAGAGGGGAGGCATGGATGCTTCAAGAATAGACTTGGGCCAAGACTATGGTCCAAGTTAGTTATGGCAAAATTATCACAAGCGCGCGTGCGCACGCCACTCACCTACCCGAACTAAGCCGGGGCCAAGTCCGTGATCCGTAGATCTTGGATCTTGGGCTTGGGCTTGAAGCTTGAGGCTTGAGGCTTGCTGGAATGGGTTAGGTTTGGACTGGACCGGATTGGTGGTCCACCAACCTAATCTTTTTTCTACTGTAGATATATAAACTTGTGTATACAGAATATTATTACCCCATCAGTTTTGGACCATTACTTCAGTAGGTTTGCAGGAGTAATGAGCATTGGTTGCTAGCCTTAATGGGCATTGGTTACTAGCCTTCATGGCTGGAAGCTCCTTCTCTCTCCCCCATAGTATATAAAAGGAGACCCATCTCCCTTGGTTTTGACACAGAATTTTGCTCTCAGATTAAAGCCAAGTTAGTCTCCTCCCATATAATTTTCTTCTTGTTTTGAAAAAGTGCTGCCATTGTCGATTCGCCAAAGCTAACAGAAGGTGCTTCTGCATTAGTCGGTCTAAACCATCTTATCATGGGAGACAGAAGTCGATGTTCCTCCAGGACCCACGGTGAAGCGGCTAATCTGTTTTAAGGACACTATAGTATCACACAGAATTTGGTTTGATTTCTTATTTTCAATATTTCGATTAAC
Source organism: Camellia granthamiana (assembly GCA_036172215.1). NCBI lineage: Eukaryota > Viridiplantae > Streptophyta > Magnoliopsida > Ericales > Theaceae > Camellia > Camellia granthamiana. The sequence goes on along the minus strand of CM069912.1, from coordinate 115,082,913 downwards.
TATGTATATCTGTTAATCATGTTTTAGCTTCATGCTCTAGAATGTAATTTATCGAATATTGATTTATTTGATGTTCTATTTTAATAAATCATGAATCTATTTATCTTGCTTTAAGTATACAATTTGAACAACAGTGAAGGCATTGCCTTCCCACATCAATGAGTCAAGTTCGACTCCTAGGGGGCATGAAAACACTAGATTTTCTAGCAGTTCTCTTCAAAATCTCGCGCTGTACTCCGATCGAAGCTTGGCCTTGCTAGGGGATGGTTAATGAGTTCCATTGGTGCCTCGGTGATGGATTCCTTCCTATGGTTTGGGTCAAGTCAGGCTGACAATCGGTTAACCTGGGACCTAGGCCTGGGCCCACAGATGCCATGATGACACCTCAAAGCATCCTTGTTTTCTAGATAAATTAAAAAAAAAAAAAATACTACAAAAATATGGAATTATTAAGTTGTTAATTATATTTGACAAGTGAGATTAACATTTCATGCATTATTTTACTATTGGTTGGTGATATTATATATCGATGATTGATGTGGTATCACTATTATTTATATATTATTATATAATCTATCATAAGGCATACAAGACTCTTTTGCATTACCTTAACACTAGTTATAGGTAACACTACATTTCCAATTCTGATTTTTCACAAGGTCAATTGTAAATACAAAAATTTAGAAACTTTTATACTAAATATTTAAGATTTTGTGCTTAATATTAATTTAAAAAATTATTATCTATTTTTATTGATTATGAAAAAAAATTTTAAAATTTCAATTAATAAGTATCCCTCTAAACTATTATTCTGACTCCGTTACTAGACAAAAATATTTATGTTGGTTTTAGTGGTGGTGTTAAAGGAGGCATTAAGTTTTTTTATTTGAACTTGGATTTGTGGAATTCAATCTGAGAACATATCTAAGAAAGAAAAAAGAAAAAAAAATTCAAGAAACCACTCTTGGAGAGTGGAACACCACCCTTTGTTGATCCTAAATTTTAACAATTCGTCTAGGGATGGATTCAATTTTGTACTTAAACATAATTTGTAGTTAATCCGTAGATTTTATAGCAGTGATTACTCAACTTTAAAATCTAATAGTTTCATTCTTTCCTTTCCCTTGAGACTAACCTTAGAGTTTTGGTTCAATAATTACATAGTATTAGTAAGATAGGAGCATTATATGTACTTTAATTTTTTTGATTTTTTTTTTTATTGACATATTCAGAGAATAGATGGGGCAAAACCCCTATGACTCTCATGAGCAAAAAAAAATAAATAAAAAATATCAAAGATGATACTTTTTTATTAATGTTCTTGGTCACAACCATCTCTCTTGGACACAAGAAAGAGATAGAGAGAGTGACACCGAATATTTTACTAATTTCAAAACAAAAATTTTAATTTTAATAATAAATAATGTTCCGAAATTACTCATTAACATTTTGTTAGTATTTGTGTTTGATTATGACACAAGTAGGGGACATGTGTGATGTATGAAAATTTATTTTTAAAATAAAAAATTAATTTTGAGTGTTAATATGTAGAAAATTTTAATAATTAAAAATCAAATACAAATAGATTTTTTAATGGCTAATAAAAATTTTTGTCACTTTGTATGATCCTATGCAAAAGGTTCATAAAAATAATATTTCTTTCAAAGTTATAAATAAATAAATAAATAAATAAAGTGTATTCTCAACCTGAAATTAAATTTTCATTTGAGTTAATCAAATTTACCAAAAATTATGAATTTCACTTGTATCTAATTTTTATTTATTTTTTTTTTTTTGAAAAAATTAAAATATCAAAAAATTTTATAATATACAAATTATTATGGTTATTAATCGAAAAGGTTTTTGCTAATTTCTTACGTTTTTAGTTATGTCTAAAGTGTATGTTGTTGTTTTTTAGTACAAATGTTTTCCATATTCTCAAAAAAATGAAAAAAAAAAAAAGAAGAGGAAGAAGAAAAAAGTGGTGCATTGGGTCTTTAATTATACTTTAAGTGATGTTTAATTATAACTATTATAATATTTTTACATGGCAATAACCAAATCAAATCAAACCAAGTCTTAAATCCTATCAAATGGGGTCGGCTACATAAATCTTTATTCTTCACTCGACTCTATCAATGGCCATTTGGTTAGTCAAATTAAGGAGATCCATATCTCTATTTACTACACTCGCATACGTCAATCTAGATCTGCACATTTCCCTATGTAACGCCCTCAAAAATAAAGAGGATAATCCAATCCAAGTGATTCATAAATATAATAGAAAATGTTATACTTTCATTCATCAGAGTTTATATTACAAGAGATATTACATGCATTATACCTTCATAAATGTTCATTCTGAAACTACAGCATGTAACACTAATTGATTACAACAAAATAAACGCCCTACGGACTTACATCTTTCCAAGATATCACTTGGTTACAACAAAAGAGTCCTAAGCTCTATACATGTAAAGCCCTTGGCTTGAATTAACATTTAAGCATAAATGTAACAAAAGCAGAGCCTTCAGCCCCTAGTCCTCATAAGCTATGTCCTTGGAGGTGGCATATCATCAGTACCTGAAAATGGTTTTCCAAATAGGGTGAGCCAAAACCCAATAGAGATAAACTAACAAAATATATAAGATTTAACTAAGATATAAATGTCAAATAGAAGTCCAATACTCAAGACAAACTTACATTCTCTCCATTACCATTCAATTTTCATGACCACAACCTGATCCATTTCCATTCATTCATTTCAAATCAATGCATAAGTATAGTTCCTTATCATTTAAACAATCCCAAATGAGACTACAACTCATTCATTCACATTTCAATAACATTCATTATTCAAACACTTCAAACTTCTTGTCATTTTACGGATTCTCGTCCGAGGGAATCGGTACCCAAATATACATATATAAGGTTTTGGGACTTTCACCCTAGACACTCCGGTCAACTTAATTTTAAATGGAGTCCATCCCCTATCTCCTCCCAAATAATGAAATACATCCCTTATCTCCTCTCAAACAATGATACATATACAATGTATTTAAAAGCGTTGTCATATACAATGACTATCCAAATCACATATTCAATGATTTAATCAAACCGTCATATTCAATGACATAATTCAAATGACCAGTTTCAATTCACTTAATCCTCACATAGTTTTTACAACAATCATAGCTATCCTCCACCGATAGCCCAAAACAGATATTTCTAAACAGATATACAATCTATCAACAGATAATTTATCAAATTTTCCATAGGTGAGTGATTTATCAAATCCAACTACACCATTCATTCACATATCCTCCCAATTTCATATTTCACATATCACTTTCATTATTTATACAAAATAATTATTTAATACAAACTAGGGCAATTTTCTCCCTTTTTCCAAAAATCAACCCCAAGTTCAGATTTCATCATTTTAACCTACATAACCTCATATTCAATACCCCATATATATGTTCATGGAACCCAATATAAAATCCCTCTTTTACTTTTGAGATTAAACCCTAACTTTACCCAAATCCTTCTAAATCCCACAATTTATACAAAATGACAAATACCTAGGTTAAAAACCATAACAAGGTGTAGAATATCTCTACCTCAAATGTAGAAGCTCAAAGGAGATGAAGAAGAAACTCAAAAGTGTCCAAACTCGATTTTGCTTGGATCAAGAGAAAACCCACAAGATGCTCTAACTCTTTAACAAAGGGAGTAGGGTGGAGAGACCCTTAGATCATGGAGTACTTGTAGAGAGAGAAAGAGTTTTAGAGAGAGAGTGTGTCGGATTAGGGTTTTTAAGAGAAAGGAAATCAAAAAGTAATGTAAAAATTCTCTGCTGCGAATTGATATACGTGACCTTCGCTCGAACGAAGGAGTTGTCGCTCGAGCGACCAGACACAACAAGTGACCTCGTTCGAACGCAAGAAGCGTCGCTCAAGCGCAAAATGCAAAGCTTCAGAAGTTTTACAGATGCACATGCTCGCTCGAGCACAAGAAGCCTCGCTCGAGCGAAGAAGCCAAAATCTTGGCAACAACAATTTAGACCAACTAACAACCAACCTGTTCCAAACACGCCCAACATGTTCCAAAACTCAAATTCAAAGAGTTAAAGGAGGAAAACAGGACATGGATACAATATTAAACCACGAAACCCGAGTATGGAATGTAACAAAGGTCGGGTCAAAACCAGGATCGCTATACCCTAACACTTCCATCTACCGTTATTATATTACACCTTTTACTACTACCTTTGTTGGTCTCCATTATATATGACCAAACCATCTCAATCTATTCTCTCTCAACTTATTTTCTATCGGTGTTACTCTTACTCATTCATGAATATACTCATTTCTGACTTTGTCTTTTGTATTCTTGCCACACACTTACCTTAGTATTCTCATCTCAGCAACACTTATCTTATCTACATGTTGTTTCTTAATTGCCTAACATTCTGGTCCATACAACATCGCTAGTCTAATAGTCGTTTTATAAAACTTTTCCTCTTAGTCTCGTGTAGGGGTGTGCGCAGTGCGGGTCGGTGCGGTTTGAGAGAAAAACAGAAACTGTTTGGCAGGTGGCGGATTGATAAAAGTGTCACTAGAATTTGCCATTTTCCTTATCAAAAACCGGCGGTTCGGTTGGCAAATAATGACGGATTTGCCTTGGCGGTTCGGGCAGATTGGCGGTTTATAAAAAATATAATTCAAATTACAAAACTTAAATCAAAGAGTAAAAAAAAGACGAGAGATACCGTGATATTAAGCATCTTGCGAAGCTTTCTTCTAATGCAGCAAGTGTAGCAACAACATGATAATATCAACGACTATGCCATCAGTTCATTACAAGCATCTGTGGAAGCTACAATGATCAAATACAATACATAAAATTAATATCATTCACGGTTTATAATATATTGAAAATGTTTACTGTTGAAAAGTATTTAGATTGAAAAGTGAGCTGATGCAAGTTTGCAACATGGCCAGAAAAAAAAAAAAAAAAAAAAAGATTGAAAAGTGAATTGGAATCCAATTTTATTTTGGATTACTAACATCTTGAATTCCTTTCGAGCAGTAATGTAATACTATATTCTAAGGTATAGAACAACAAGCAAACTTAAGTAAAAAAGAATTTTTAGAATCTTATAAAACATGATTTAATAGTGGTGCGGGTCGGTGCGGTTTGGAAGAAAAATAGAAACCGGCGGATTGATAAAAGTGTCACTAGAATTTGCCATTTTTCTTACCAAAAACCGGCGGTTCGATGGCAAATAATAATGAATTTACCTTGGCGGTGCGGCTCGGTGCGGTTTTGGCGGTTTCGGCGGTATTATGCACACCCCTAGTCTCGTGGATACTCATTTATCATACAGTGCCCCAGATACACTCCTTCACTTAAGCCACCATGCCTTAATTCTATGGACCACACCCGTTTCAATCTCTCCAACTGTTGTGATAATCGAACTTAAATAACAAAAATGGTCATTCTTTAGATAGTTCTTGGTTCTCAACCTTCACTTCTCCTCTATTTCCACTGTTACTGTTACTAAAATTACACTTCATGTACTCTGTCTTAGTTATGTTTATTATAAATCTTTTAGATTCAAGTACTTCTCTTCAAGTCTCCAACTTAGTATAAACTCCTTCTCCAGTCTCATGCACTGACATAATATCATCCGCAAAAAGCATATACCATGGTACATCATTCTAAATATTTCTCGTCAACTCATTCATAACGTAACATTTTGTCACCTCTTTTTTCTCTAACACCTACCAAATTATATCCCGAGGTACTCTATCATATGTTTTTCTCAAGATCGATAAAAATCATGTGAATGTCTCTTTTTTTTCTCTATGCTTTTTTATTACTCTTCTCAAAATATAGATCGTTTCTATTGTTGACCTATCATGCATAAATCCAAATTGATTCTCTAACACCTCTGTTATATATCGTAATCAACGTTCCATCACCCTCTCCCACACTTTCATTATATGACAATATTTAAGTATTTTATTACATGAAAAAACTCTCAAGGTTGGTTGACTCAAAGATAGGATTTATGATTATATTAGTAAGATCGTAAGAGTTATTCACATTGATCCATAAAAAATTATAAATTCAAATCATAAATAGTATTCTCAAAGGGAATCAGACACAAAATTACTATAGCCTTAATAATTTCAGTTCTGAAAGGGTTCAGATTAATTTTGTGACACGTCAAAATAATCACAAATTTTTTATTTCAATCAAATTATTTTTACATATCTTTTGTGCAAAACTCATGAATATGCATTATTAGTAATACTATAAATTCAAAACTTTTATTTAAAAATTATTCAAGAAACATCAATATATGCCTTAAATATACACAATTGTTTTCAATGGATCATTATTCTTTAAAATAATACTCCACACTATTATCATTTGACATTTATCAATTTATCTTCTGAAAACTTAACCAAAAAAAAAAAGTATTGAGTTCCATTATTTTAATCAATCAATATCAAATTGGACACTACAAGTGTATGTAAATCACTTTTAGAAATATGATGTCTAACAGAAAATCACAATGGAGTTAACTTTAATCAATATAATGATATTTTATATTATAATATATGTTGCAAAAGAATAATTTTAATTTTAATTTAAAATAAAATCAAATTTAAATTATTTATTTTAATAAAAATGTTAGTTGAATATTTATATATAATAAATTTAGTTAAATTATTTGCTTATTTTGATTATTTTAGTTTGATTGTGCTATAAGAGTGTAATTATCATATAATGATTTTACATGATATATATTAAAGGAAAATGATTTGCTCCCCTAAAAATGCCCCCCTAATCCCTCTAATGCCCAAAACGACGTTGTTTTGGGCATTTTTTTTTTTTTTTTTTTGGCCTTGGTCTGAAATTTCAGGGGATTAGGGGGCCAAAAATTATGGCTCCCTAGCACAACCCTATATTAAATTATATAATAGTAAAATAAACACTCATTTGGATATTAAAAATAATAGTTAAATTAGGAAGAGAATTAATAATATAAAATTAAAAGTGATTCCAATTATTTATTTTTATTTTTATTTGGAAAATAAAAATATGTATAAATAGAACTACATAAAATTTATTTAAAAGATTAAATATATTATATTGTGATTGTATTAAGAAAAAAATACATAAATTAATTATGTAGAGTATTGATTTTTTTTTTTCTTTAATATTCTTTTTGAATTATTCATACATATTTTATATAGGTATATAAAATTTAAATTAAATATAAATGTTTTGTAATAAATAATTTCAAAGTAAATAAAAAATTAAATATAAATTAAAATAAAAAAAATTATTTTGGTTCATGCAATGCACTTAATTAAGCTCATTATGTTTTATTTATTTATTTGTATATCGAAATAATTTATTTTTTCAAATATCATAATAATAAAATTAAAATATCAATTATATAAAAGAAATCTAACAACGACAAAACTAAATATATGATGAAAAAACATATGAAAAATAAGTGTTTTTTAAATAAAGTCCATATAAAATTGTTATTATAATTGAAATTGTATTTGTGTAGAATTTTATAATGTAAATGGAAAAGACATGTTGATATGCCTTTTTTAGAAGAAAAAAAAAATCTTTAGAATATGCCACCTAAGTAAGAAAAAAAATAATACATTTATCTTAGCGTTATCATTCTATAAAAGTGCTAGTTGAATACTTATATATAATAAATTTAGTTAAATTATTTGCTTATTTTGATCATTTTAATTCTATTGTGCTATAAAATAGTAATTATCATATAATGATTTTATCTGATATATATTAAATTTTAAGATGAAAAAAATAAACACTCATTGTAACACTCCGAAATAATTATAATAAACCAACCGCAACGATAATTAAATAACAACATAAATCAGAGTACGATATTCTTCCATTTCATGAAATTCAGTTGTACAAAAGATGTGGCACATGTGAATATACATTCATAAGTCCTAACCCTGAATTTTTAGCATGTGTCAATACAAAAAATAAGAAGTAGAAGTTAAACAGATAATGGAAATGCCCTGAAGGCTACAACTTTCCAAAACAATGCTTGGTTACATCAAAAGTGAGTCTTAAGCTCAATACATATAAAGCCCTAGGCTTGTACAAATATTAAATACAAAATAACAAAACTGAGCCTTCAGCTCTACAGTCCTCCCGAGCTAAGTACTTGGTGGAGGCATCTCACAAACACCTGAAAATGGTTTTCCTATATAGGGTGAGCCAAAACTCAGTAGAAATAATCCAACACAATATATGAATCTTAACAAAGATATAAGGATGAAATGTATATGCAATGCTCATGTCAAAACGGTTTACATTTCTTTCTTAAAATCATGCCATGCTCAATTTATATCATAATTATCAAATCATATCCTTTACCATTAGAAATAAGGGGAAATTCTCAAACCGGTTCAACCTTTCACGCATATTTCGTCCACGGGAAACCGTCAAGCGGCATCTGTATAAACGTAGTTTATACAAGCACTACTATTGTCATTTTACGGATATTTCGTCCGTAGGAATTGGCACCTATGTATATGCGCATTTTTCGGGACTTTCACCATAAATATACAAGCTAACTTAGTTTGGTGATACACTCCTCTTTCCAACATTCACTTCTTTTCTCAATTTCATGTACATATGCAATGTATTAAATGAGCAACAATGTTCAATGCACAAAGACGAGAAATTAGTTTCAATTCACCGAATCCTCATGCAATTTCTACAACAATGAAAGTTATCCTCCACCGATAGCCCAAGACATATATTTCTAAACAGATTTATATAAAATCTTCAATACATATAAACTTTCAAATTTCAGGATGAGTGATAATACATATCAAACTCCACCATCTATATCAATATCCATCCAATTTCACATTCCCAGCATTAATTCCATTTATTTATACAACATAAATATTTAAAACATTTAGGTCAAAACCCTTTTTCTTTCAAAATCCAATCCAAGTATCAAAATCAATAATTTTATCACCACTCAACCTTATTTCCACTCCCACAACCATTTTCCATACAATCATTTGAAAACCTCTCTTTCGATTTTAAACCAAAACCCTAGGTTTATTCAAAATCCTCCAAAATCAAAAGATTGTTTTATAAAAACAAATAGCTAAGTTAAAATCATAAAAGAGTGTAGAGAATCCTTACCTTAAAGTTGGAAGACGAGAAAAACACAGATGAAACTCGAATGAAACCGAAACCCAATTCTATTCGGATGAAAATGATGCTCTAGGTGAGCTCTACCTTTTTAACAAAGGGAGTAGGGTGGAGAAATGGGTAGATCTTGATGTATTTCTAGAGATAGAGTAAGTTTTAAAGAGAGAGTGTCTCAACTTAGGGTTTTGAAATGTGTTTAAAGAAAGAGATATGAAAAAAGTGATGTAAAATGACCTTTTTACGAACTGATATATGCACAGCTCGCTCGAGCACAAAAGTTGTTGCTCGAGCGACCAGAGACAATAAGTTGTTTTGCTCGAGCGTAGAATACATACTTTCAAAAGTTTTACAGACAGAAGATTGCGTCGCTCAAGCGCAAGAAGTCTTGCTCGAGCGAAGAACACTACCTCCCTAGTATCTCTGCAGGCCTGCAAAAGTACTGGAAGCTTACAAAGCTCACTCGAGCAAAGAGGCCAAATTCTGGACAATCACAGTTTGAACTGACTAGCAACCAACTTATTCCAAACACAACCAAGACACTTCAACACTCAAACTCAATGAGAAATAAGGAGGAACACGGTATGAATATCTAAACAAGACAAATGAAACTTGGATTCAAAATATCAACGGGTCGGGTCTAAACCAGGAACGCTATACTCATTTTGATATTAAAATAATAGTTAAATTAGAAAGAAAACTAATAACATAAAACTAAAAATGAATCTAATTATTTATTTTTATTTTTATTTAGAAAATAAAAATATGTATAAATAGAACTACACGAAATTTATTTAAAAGATTAAATATAAATATATTGTGATTGGATTAAGAAGAAAATACATAAATTAATTATGTAAAGTATTTTTTTTAATATTCTTTTTGAATTATTCATACATATTCTATATAGGTATATAAAATTTAAATTAAATATAAATATTTTGTAACATATAATTTCATGTTAAATAAAGAATTAAATATAAATTAATAGTAAGATATCAATGAGATAGACAAAAATAAAAAATATAAAAGAAAATTAATTTGATCCATGCAATGTACATAATTAAGCACATTTTGTCTTATTTATTTGTATATTGAAATATATATTTTTGCAAATATCATATTATTAAAATATCAATTATGTGAAAGAAATCTGACAATGACAAAACTAAATACATGATAAAAAAATATATGAAAAATAAATATTTCTGAAATAGAGTCCATATAAAATTCATTATTATATGGAGAATTTTTTTTAAGGTTCCTGATATTAAGATTTTATAAGATAAAGGATATACAATATTTTCATAGTAGTTAAGATCCTTCAACATTTTCACAGAGACAATTTGACTCAAAGAAATTTTATCTGACTCAAAGAAATTTTAGCCCTGACAGGGAGAAAATTTTAATTTTCACAAAGAAGTTTCTCTAATTTCACAAATAAATTTTAAAATTTCTCTGGTATGATCACAGAAAAATTTCATTGAGAGACTTTATCTAATAAAAAAAATATCTTGGACTTCTCATACTACACAAAGTTGGAGAGAGATATTTCATTAGTTTTTTCTTCTTATAATTGAAACTGAGTTTATGTAAAATTTTATATGTAAATGGAAAAAAGGTATGCTTATATGACTTTTTTAGGAAAAAAAATAAAATAATAAAATCTTTAGAATGTGTTATCTAAATAAGGGAAAAACGCTAGTTATATATATATATATATATGATATGAATGGAGACTTAAAAGATGATAACTTTTTCAACTACTCCATAAAATAGAGAGAAAATTAGTGAAAAATTCACTCTAATAATTGTGTAGGGGATTAGGTTCAAGGGATTTTTTTTGTTGATGAGATATCTATACTTTGTAAAATAGTTTGATGAGAGGTCTTGGAGAATATTTTGTTTTCAATTTTATCCCTTAACTTTTTTTTATTTGTTTGACTTTTCGTTGACTATTTGTTCAAATTTATATATTTTTTTTATCTATTCAAATTATTTTCTATCTGTTTAATTTTTTTTTGTCTATCTGTTCAAATTTTTTGTCTATCTGTTGAATTTTTTTAACCTATGTATTAAATTTTTATAATTTATTTTTTTATATCTGTTCAAATTCACACTATTTTGAAACTCTCTCTCTGCCTCTCTTTCTCTCTCTACCTATTTCTCTATCTTCTTTTTTCTCTCTCAATTTATTGAATTTTTTTTGAATCCATTTATTAACATTTTAATCTATCTGTTAAATTTACTAAGCTTATTTTTAATCTGTCTATTCAAATTTTGATCCTATCTATTCAATTTTTTGATTTTATCTATTTAAATTTTGATCATATATTTTAATCTATTCAATTTTTGACCTATCTGTTTAATTTTTGTATCAAACACAATATTTTCTATTTTATTTAGATCAAACACAACATTTTTTTGTCCCAAACACAATAGATAAACACACACACACACACACACACACACACACACACACACACACAGACACGCACACACAACTGGAGAGATAACCACAAGCACTATAAACTCCTTACCAATTTCAATCCTTTAGTTCTTAATTATGACAAAATTCAATCAAATTCAACACAAATATATAAGAAATAGAGATAAATTTACTTAAGCCTAGAAATTTGCTCAAATGTATGACAATCCACCATTTGAAGCAAAACACATTGCAGAAAACAACATTAGCACTGGTGTTGAAGGTGCTAATTCAATCAACAAAAGAACAAAAAACAATTGATTGGCTAGGGTTTTTGCGATCTCAATACAATAACAAAGAGAATGATTTATGCCTAAATTAAAGGTATTCCTCTGAGTAATAAAATGTGATCCATTGGAAAGAGATTTGTAGAGAGAGAGGAGGGCTTACCTACAACGATTTGCGAGGTGATGAGATAGAGAAGAAGCAGAGACAAAGCATGGATTAATTATCATAGGATAAAATGCATCACCAACTTCGTCTCCATGGATCTCATGGCCAACACTTTTCTCTCTGCCGGCACATCTCCAGCTATGATACACTGATGGGTCGTTTCATACACCAAAAATAAACACTAAATTATACCAAATTCTTTAGAATAGTGGTAAGTCCAAGTATTGATCCACAGGGACAAACGAAAAATTAAACTAATTTAATTGTTAAATTCCTAAATTAATTTTGATGAAAGAGATGGTTATTCAAAACCTAATGATAATTAAATTAAATAAAGCGAATAGACTAGCAATTATAATCAAAGATGAAGTTACTGATTTTAGAAAAAACCTAGGGTAATGAATTCACCATTAGTTACAAAAATACGGTTTCAATTTGAAAATCAATTATGTTATGGTTCAAACCAAATAATACTTCGCAACTACAAACTCGAAGCATTGATCAAGAGAATTAACATATTCAATGTATAGGTATGAACCATCTCAAGTAGTACGAGTCATTCACTCTAAACTAGGGTAGCAACACGACTCGTCCTTCGTAGTATGGCTTGTCTCATACCGTGAACATGAAAGAAAAAAAAAAAACCAATGCATGGAAAGTATTCAACAATCACAAAAAGCAGAATACTTAAAGAAATAAAGGAAAATTTTATTTGAAAATTTCTTGAATACCATACAACTGTTTAAACCATTACATAAAAGAAAACCAAAAAGAAAACCTATTTATTTGGCTAGGGCTTCATTAAAACCCTAGAAATAGGAGCCTAGCTACTCATGAAGGAGTAGGAAGAGGTGGAGGGAGAAGAAGCCACCATGGGAGACATTTCCAACTTTCAAGTTCTTTTTCTTCCAAACCCTAGCCTCTCTCTTCCTTTTCTCTGAAATATTTTCCACCCCAAAGAGCAGCCTATTTTCTTCCTTTTATTCCCGGCAGAACAGACTGAAATTTTTGCTCACGCAACCATAGGTGGGCCGCTCGAGCAACCCTAACTTCCGCTCGAGCGGTGGTGGGCCGCATGTGCAGTGGAGGCTGGACGCACGTGCGGTGAGGTGGCAAGCTAAGAATTTTCACTACTCGCACGGAGAATCTACTTTTGCGCCATTTTTTGCTTGAATTTGCATGCTGCCTTCCAAATCTGTACAAATGCACAAAACACATCATCTCCACCAAATAAACAAAATTCAAAGACTATAAATGCAACTTAAGCGACCTCAATGTGGTACTTTTCGGCGTACATCATACACTCGCTCCATGAGATTTTTGACTTTACCCCACATGCCGACGCTCTCTTTGTGAACGTTGGTACTCTCACTGCCGAATAGATGTCGACGATGCAATTGGCAGCGTAGTCCGATAAACGTTCCCGATCTGTATGGAAGGGCATTGTCTCCTCCGTGACTGACTTCTTCGGCGGTGGCATACGGTGGATGAAGAGATCATGTACTAAAGAAAGCCAAAGCTCGTCGTTGTTCATCAGCGCGTTCTTAAATCTTAGATTTGGAGACTCAGATCTGGATCTCAATCCTTCTCATAGTCGTTATCGACATACGGTTTCACTGCGTCCAAAATCGACTTCACTGCACTCCGCTGGCATTGATTGTCAACAATGCTCATGAGAGAGAGAGAATAGAGAGACACAATTAAGAGAGAGAAAAGACACAATAAAGAGAGAGACACATACACAAAGCGAGAGAGAGAGAGAGAGAGAGAGAGAGAGGTTTGATAGGAAAATAGAAAGATGTGTGGTTTTAAATGTCTGGGGATAGTTTAGTAATTATGCAGAAATATGTCCTTATGGACATGATAATTTCGGGCCTAAACCTTTAGACAACTATTGGACAAAGAGCCCTAAAATAAATTAGTAGTACTACATGCATCAATTAGTGTATTAATTAGTGTATTAATATATGTTATGACATTATTATTGATCTCACTCATTATATAAATTACAAATACTAAAGACCTCTTAAATTATGTCACATTATCAATTAGTACACTAATTGATATCTTAATTGGTACATATAACATTATTTAAAAATAGGGTCCGGCATCTGTCCAGTCCGGGATCGGACTGGACCGTGCTGTTGGGCCCGTGGGGGCCCACCACAGGTCCTGTTTTGAAAATCTGAACCGTTCAATGTGTAGAACTCGTCGAGTACTACATGCTTGTAAAAAATCACGTTGATTGGATATCGATAGCTATGTGATCAAATCAGTTTTGTATAAAAAAAAAATGGACGGTGAAAAAATTAACAGTTGATAAAAAACCATTTTGTTCACAAAGCTATCAATATCCGATCAACATGATTTTTTATAGGCATATAGTACTCGACGAGTTCTACACATTGAACAGTTCAGATTATTAAAACGGGACCCGTGGTGAGCCCCCACGGGCCCAACAGCACGGTCCAATCTGAACCCAGACTGGACAGAAGCCATGCCCTTAAAAATAAATTATATTTCAAATAGTGATTAATGCGCGTGATGAATGCACTTGTTTAATAACTTTCACGTGTTTTCATATTTTATAACCTTACCTTAGTAATATAGGGTTGTTTTGGAAAGATGTTAGGAAATTAATTTTTTTAATTTTTTAGTTTTTTTTGAAAAAAAATTGTAAAAAAATTTGACAGATGATATGACTCAAAATTGATTAAAAGTTGAGAAGTGACTTTTAACCAACTTCTCAAAGATCATATTAAGGCCATGAGAAATTAAGAAGATATTTAAATTGATACTAATTATAAAATTTGTATGATTTATCAGTTTATACTCATAATTCTGTACCAATCTAAATATAGAATATGATACACAATTCAATTAAATTAAAACTTAAAAATATTAATCCCATCTAATTCAATCTATTAAAAAAATATGATCTACATAATATTTTGAATAAATCACATTGACCTTCTTAAGGTTTTGGTATAATTAACTAGAAAAATTATATTATCATTTTTTTTACATAGAAATATATATATTTTATTTATTCTTGCATATTTATACTATCTACATTAATTAATTAATATATTTATCTTACTAAAAATAAAAAATATATTTTTAGTATCTACATTCTTGTATATATTTTTTATAAGAATATATTTATTCTTATATTTTTTATACTAAAAATAAAAAATATACCTACATTCTTATAAGAATATATCTACATTCTTGTACTAAAAATAAAAAATGTATTTATACTATCTACATTCTTGTATATATTTTTTATAAGAATATATTTATTCTTATATTTTTTGTTAATTACACTTTGCTTGGTTAGAGTTTTTCAAAAACACTTTTCAAAAAATTCTACTTTCTTATTTTCCGTATTTTTTTATTTTTACTGAATTTTTTTAATATTTTAAGCAATTTGTTTTTAATTTTTAGACATACCTAACATAAATATATCTAAAAAGTAAAAAATTTGTGAACAAAAACTTTCAAAATTTCACTAAATACCAAAAATATAAAAAAAATACGAGAATTCAGTACATTTTTTATATTTTTATGTATTTATTAATTTTTTAAAATATTTTTTCATAATTTTTTTACTTTTTAGATACATCTAAGTATGGTGCATCTAAAAAAGTAAAAAAAATATTTAAAATGTTAAAAATATTCACTAAAAATTAAAAAATACGAAAACTAAAAAACTCAATTTTAAAAAAACTTAATTCAAAAAATTCAAACCAAACCAATCATACCTTGCAATTTGTCTGGAATGACAAAGGATGGTGATGTCAAAATTTCTCATTTTTATTTTTATTTATTTATCTTTCATTCCATCTTAGCCATTCCTTTTACATTTGGGCCTTTCTGATTTCTTCATCGAATCATATACATACCTACCTTCATGAGAACTTTCTAGAGTACCTTTATCTCCCAGGGCTTCACATTTTCCCAATATATGGCTTATTTTTGTCAATTGAATTAAAAGTTAATTTTTAAAATTTTTAATTATATCATTTATTTATATATATATATTTTTTAAAAAATTAAAAAATTAACTTTTAATATACTCCTTAAAATAGGCAAGACTAGTACTAGACCTCACCTAATCCTTCTTTGTCTTATTATTGGGACCATTCCTCGATATTATTGTACTACACTGCGCGTGCCCAAATCTGGAGAAATTATCCGCTCGGTTTGGTTTTGATTTTCAAATTTTATTTTTTTAATTTTTCGTTTGATATTAGCTTATTTTGGGAAGATGATAAAAAATAATTTTTTTTTACTTTTAGGGTTGGTTTGAGGTGTCCTAAAAAAGTACATTTTTTATTTTTTTACGAAAAGATGTGCAGAAAAGTAGAGAGGTGATGTGATGGAAAAAAGATAAAAAAATAAAAAGAGGAATTATATAGTGTATCCCAAACTAGCCCTTAATCAAGTTTTTGATTTTTTTAGACAAATAATTTGAGAAGTTGGCAAAATATTACTTTTGACTTTTTTGATTAATATTTATTTATGATATCAAATCACAATAAAATGACCAAAAATAAAATGACCAAACTACCCCCATTAATTTAAAATATTTACAACTTCAATCATGTAACACATTTTGACTCATGAGGGGTAGAATTGTAATATCACCAGTAGCTAAAAACCAACTTTTCAAATGAAAAAAAATGCAAAAAAGCCAACTTTTAGCTTTTGCTACAAATCAAAAAAAAGTTGCTAAAAGCCAACTCCCCAAAATAGCACATTGGCTTTTTTTCAATTAGTTTTTTATTGAGACTTTTCAATTAATTTTTTTAGTCTTTTTTCATTTGGCTTTTTTGATTTTTTAAATTTTTATGAGAAAAAAAGTATAATGATTATGATTTAGATACGATATTTTATTTTATTAACTTATGTAGTCAATTTTGTTTTTTTTTTTTTGGTCTGTTTTTTAGCCAAAAATCAAATGTGAAACGAAGCTTAAAAAAAATTATTTTTTATTTTTACTGAATTTTTAAAATATTTTAAGTATTTTTTTATTTTTTAGACATACCTAATATAAACATACTTAAAAAGTATAATATTTATGAAAGAAATCTTTAAAAAATTTACTAAATACCAAAAATACAAAAAAAAATATAAAAATTCAGTACATTTTTGATATTTTTTGTATTTATTAATTTTTAAAAATATTTTTTCATAAATATTTTATTTTTTAGATACATTTAAGTAAAGTGTATCTAAAAAAGTAAAAAAAAAATTACTTAAAATTTTAAAAATATTTACTAAAAACAAAAAAAATACGAAAAATAAAAATTTTAATTTTCAAAAAATTAAATTCAAAAAATTGAAATCAAACACACTGATTTTGTTACTGTGGCAAATTGGTTGGACTCTGTGTTTGATTTATGAATTTTGATAAAAATTCAAATATAAAAAGAAAAAAGTTATTGTGTAGCATTTCTATAATGTTGTTAGTATAGTTTACGATGATGAGATTTACTATCCTCTAATCTGCTTGTTCATTGTTCATGCATGCTGATTTTCTTGTCTTTGGAAGTAAATCTCCTCATCGAATCTCCTCTCTTTCCCTTTTGTTTTTAGCTTACTTCTCCCTGATGATAATTGGAATGTTGATTATTCATGAATTTTGATCTTTATCTCATTTTTATAAGAGATTTATGCCTTTATCCATGCGTTTGAGAGTAGATTTCAATCAATATCTATCCCGTCTTTGTCTCTCTTTCTCTTTCATTTTGTCCTTGGCGTAGAATAGAATGCATTTAAAAATAAAAAAGGAACAAAAAATGTAAAATCTGATATTTTATTTGTATTTTATCTATTTTTTTTTCCCTTTTTTGTTTTAAATTTCTACCTAAATACATGAAAATTGAGCCGAGCTACGTAATGGGCTGTTATGGGCCGCTGAGCGAAGTACTAAGTAAAATGGCCATAAAGTTACTCCGGTCGTGCGGAGGTGTGAAGTTACTTCGGTCGTGCAAGGGCGCGAAGTTACTCTGGTCTTACGGAGGCGTGAAGTTACTTCGGTCCTAAAGGGCTACGGATAGTTCGGTCGCCATACTAAAACTTATACCGGTCATAGCGCAGTGTAATTAACGTAGTCTAAACCTTACTAAAAGTTAGATCGGTTTGGGCTTACTATGGTTTATAAAAGAGGAACTAAGGGTAGTGAACCGAACTAAGGATAGTTCGGTTCATTCTGCGGCTAAGCATAGCCATGCTTACCTCGGTCACGTCGAAATCCGACTATGGTAAAACCATCTCACTTGGTTTAAGCAGTGAGGGGGGTGTTGAAGGATAAGCATTATCTTTCAGGAGTATGAATCCTAAGAGGACTCTACATGGAGGAGTAAGAGTCCTATTAGGATTGTGCCACACGGAACCTACAAAAGCTCACAAACATCACCTATGGAGGGGTAACGCAACTTTGATTTCTGAATACACAGAGCTTTGTCTACTTGTCCATTTTTTTGACTTAGGCATCGGAGAGGTTTCCGGCACACACCCGCCGGCAAGCTCACGTTTGTGTTTTCAGGGAATAAGACGACGACGTACGGAGGAACGTAGACTTGATCAACAGGATTATACGAGAAGGTTTATTTCTTTCCCGTACAATTGGCGCCGTCTGTGGGAATTTCACAAAGAACAAAACATCTTGATCAAGCTTTTCTTCTTTAGAATCAATGGTGCACAACGAAGATTTGCCACAATCCGCCATTGACGGACAAACACCAGAGGGGGGTGCAAGGCGCGAAGGTCTACCTCTCATCCCTCCTATGGCGGATTTAGAGCCACAGCGTCAGAATCCCAGGAGGGATGCGAGGGGGAGAAGGCGGACTAACAGCCCCCATCACTCTCGTTCACAAAGTCCTGAGAGACAAAGGCGAAGTATTGATCCTCAAACTCTGGAGGACCGTGTGAAGGAGCAGGACGAACTAATACGACGGATGGCAGCGGACATGGAGTCCATGAAGCGCCAGACAAAGGGAAAATGAGTGGCGACAGAAGAGGGGCGCAAAGGTAAGACGCCTCCTCACCACTCGGAATATCGTAGTAGACATACCACGCCATCCCATGCAGAGAGTAAAATCCTCAGGACAGGCGACACTCAATCCAGAACCTCCAGAACTCGTTACTCCAGGTTTGAGAGAACGAGGACTGAAAGGTCATACACTGAAGGAAGCACCTATCGGCCCTCACACACGCACCAGACAAGATCCAGGCAAACGGAGTTGCCCAGATCATCCGACCTACGTACCGTGCTAGAGGAGAGGGCACGATGGAAGGAGGATGCCAGGGCGCGCAATCCACATAGAGTGTCCGCCCTTCAGCGGTTGGCTCCTCGGACGCATGGAAGCGTCGAGGTTGGAATGCCAATACCGCGCCCAGCCTACGAACCGACAGACAAAGCATTAGCGAGGCTGCAGACCTCACCGTTTGTTCCTGCAATCGAAAACGCGCCCCTACCATCAGGCTTCCTTCAGCCCAAATTCACTACATATGAGGGAAAGACAGACCCCTACTCACACTTGAGCCACTTTCGCCAGGTCATGGCTGTATACCGGCGAAACGAGGCTTTGATGTGTATCCTCTTCCCATCAAGCCTTGGCGACCTAGGCTTGACTTGGTTCGAAAAACTTCCAGAAGGCAGCATAGCCTCCTGGGCGCAATTGGCGGAGGCGTTCGTAACAAGGTTCAGAACAAACACCAAAACCCCGGTGGAGATTGACCAGCTACTCTCCATCGACATGGGCGACAAGGAGACCCTAAGATCCTACAATAGTCGCTACTGGGAAACCTTCAACCAGATTGGGGATTGCCCCACCAATCTCGCCATTGCACAGTACAAAAGAGGTCTTCCAGTCAGGAACAGACTAAGGGACTCAATCACCATGACGCCACCCCTTACCATGGAGGCCCTGATGGAGAGAGTGCATCAGTACATCAAGGTTGAAGAGGATGGCGCCCGAGCCAAAACAAAAACTGGCACCAGAGAAAAAGACCTCAGCAAAGGTCAATGCGGTAGACCGTCCGAGTAGAAACGGACGAGGAAGGCGAGACAATGGAAAAAACCAGGATAAAAGATGGTTGAGCGTCCGCACTGCTATAACCACGGTATTCAAAAAACTGATCTACCGAATTCTAAGTGAAATACGAGATGAGCCTTTCGTCAGATGGCCAGCCAAGCTAGGGGAAGCTCAGAAGGACTATGACGAAAGGTCGCGGTGCACCTTCCATAAAGAAAGGGGCACCGCATTGAGAATTGCACGCCATTGAGGCAGCACCTGGAGGAGTTGGTGGCTACCGGACACCTGGATCAATACATTGAAGGAGGGACGCAACCAGCCCCCCAGGACCAGAATAACCCCAACGGGATGCCAATCGACGCCCCACCTCAAGGCATAATCAATGTAATACATGGAGTCTTCGAACCTGAGCGTGTATGCGAGCTCAGAGGGTCAATCAAGAAGGCTGAGCACTTAAGAGAGGTACTAAGTGCACAACCTACCATAAAAAAGGGGAAGACAGAGGCCACGAACGTCATGTCTTTTTCAGATAGAGACTTGGCAAGGATATATTGCCCTCACAATGACGCCCTGGTTGTCACTCTCCGAGTCAAGGATTTTGACGTCAAGCGGATTTTGATAGACCAGGGTAGTTCATGTGAAATAATGTACTACGAAACATTTAAACAATTGAAGTTACAAGATAAGGACTTGGCACTTGCCGTATCTCCCCTGATTGGATTCAACTTAATGCCAGAGTGGCCAGTCGGCAAAATAATTCTTCCAGTTAGAGCAGGAAGCGTAACGAAACAAGTGGAGTTCTGGGTATTAAAAGTCCCTCCCACTTACAACATCATCTTGGGCCGAACGTGGCTGCATGCCATGCGGTCGGTGGCATCATCCTACCACCAAGTAATGCGGTTCCCCAACGAAACCGGGGTAATTGAAGAGGTCTATGGAGATCAGATTATGTCCAAACAATGCTTTGTCACTGTGAATGGCAGCCGCACTGCCAAGGGATATGTTCATTCGGTGGAAGAACCTGAGAGTAATGAACTGTTCGCAGATGTCGACAAAGCAGCTAATGAAAAAGCGGTAGAAGACTTGGTAGAGGTAAGAATAGATGAAAAGAACCCGGATAAGTTCTTTTTGCTCGGTTCGTCGTTGTCCAGCACTGAGAGATTAGAGGTCTTGGAATTCTTGACCTCTAACATCGAAGTGTTCGCCTGGATACCATACGACATACCAGTCATTGATCCTAACTTCATCTGTCACCAACTCAATGTCCACCCATCCGCCAGACCAATCATTCAGCGCACCCGCAGATCGGCACTCCACTACGCCGAGATAGTGGCGAAAGAAGTAGGAAACCTACTGGAGGCAGGAGCTATTAGAGAAGTGCACTACCCCAGATGGATTTCCAACATAGTCGTGGTACCAAAGAAGAATGGCAAATGGCGTGTCTGCGTCAACTATAAGACAGTCAACAAAGCATGCCCAAAGGACAGCTTCCCCCTACCACGAATAGACCAGCTGGTAGACCTAACGGCAGGACACAACCGACTTAGCTTTCTGGATGCATACAGAGGCTTCCATCAAATCGCCATGTATGAACCAAACCAGGAAATCACGTCCTTTACAACTCCAAGAGGACTGTATTGCTACAAGGTCATGCCCTTTGGTCTAAAGAACGTAGGGGCAACATTCCAACGGATGGTCACCAAGATGTTTGAACCATTGTTAGGCAGAACAATGGAGGCTTACATCGACGACATGGTGGTCAAGAGCAAAGATGAGAACGACCATCTCAAGGACCTAGGTGAAATGTTTGAGATCCTGAAGAAGCACAAGTTGCGCCTCAATGCGTCCAAGTGTGCATTCGGAGTAGGATCTGGCAAATTCCTGGGCTTCCTGGTAACCAACCGGGGTATAGAGGCAGACCCCTCTCAGATCAAGGCAATTCAGGATCTGGAGAGGCCAACTCAGTAAAGGAAATACAGCACCTCACAGGCATGGCAGCTGCACTCAATCGGTTCATAAGCCGGTCATCGGACAGACTACGACCATTCTTCCATGCTCTAAAAGCCAAGTTTGAGTGGGATGAAGAATGCGACCGTGCTCTAAAAAGCCTGAAAGAATACATGTCTTCTCCACCACTGCTTGTCACCCCAATACCTGGAGAAGAACTCTTCATATACCTAGCAGTCTCTCGGCATGCAATTATCACAGTGTTGGTCCGTGCGGAAGGAATCCAACATCTGCCCATCTTTTATGTCAGCAAAACATTGCTGGGCGCCGAAACAAGGTACTTGCCACTAGAAAAACTGGCCTTGGCCTTGATGATGGCCTCAAGGAAGTTGACGCACTACTTTCACGCCCATACCACAGTCGTCCTCACAGCTTTCCCATTAAAAGTTTTGTTTGAAAGGGCAAACTTTTCTGGGCGAATTTTGAAGTGGGCAATAGAGTTGGGACAATATGACATCAAGTTCCAACCCAGAACCGCAATAAAGGCTCAAGCTTTGGCAGACTTTGTCGCAAAATTCACCCCAGGAAGCCATCATATCTGCCCAATCGACCTAACTAAAACAACCGAACTAGGGATGGAAGTTGACGTCGGAATAACACAACCCCTGGTGCAAGTTACCCAGTCAGGTCCCAAGGCAGACCAGAGTGAAGTAAGGGAGGAAGAAGAAAACCATACTACATCAAGCCAAAACTCACCAGCAAATAATGACTTGGTACAAACAGATAGCGAGGGGCAAACAACAAGCATGGACCCTGAAGCAAACACCAGCAACGTTAAAGACCCCAAGGCATCATCTGATCCCTCCACTTACTGGAAGTTGTTCGTTGGAGAGATGTGGAAGCTTTTTGTGGATGGAGCATTCAACCGGCATGGAGCAGGACTCGGCATAGTCCTCATCTCCCCAGATGGCCTAGTAGTGGAGCAAGCAGTCAATCTTGGCTTCCCAGCATCAAACAACGAAGCGGAG